>CM042333.1:31691706-31694206 GCA_023566125.1 Zingel zingel | reverse complement strand
CTGGTCTTACAGGGAGGTGTGTTCAGGTGCATTCTGGTCTTACAGGGAGGTGTGTTCAAGTGCATTCTGGGCGTGCTGGTCTTACAGGGAGGTGTGTTCAGGTGCATTCTGGGCGTGCTGGTCTTACAGGGAGGTGTGTTCAGGTGCATTCTGGGCGTGCTGGACTTACAGGGAGGTGTGTTCAGGTGCATTCTGGGCGTGCTGGTCTTACAGGGAGGTGTGTTCAGGTGCATTCTGGGCGCGCTGGTCTTACAGAGAGGTGTGTTCAGGTGCATTATGGGCGTGCTGGTCTTACAGAGAGGTGTGTTCAGGTGCATTCTGGGCGTGCTGGTCTTACAGGGAGGTGTGTTCAGGTGCATTCTGGGCGTGCCGGTCTTACAGGGAGGTGTGTTCAGGTGCATTCTGGGCGTGCCGGTCTTAAAGGGAGGTGTGTTCAGGTGCATTCTGGGTGTGCTGGTCTTACAGGGAGGTGTGTTCAGGTGCATTCTGGGTGTGCTGGTCTTGCTCGATGGTGTTTTAAGCCTTCAATGTCGCCTACCAGGCAGCTAACCCTAACCTTAGACACACACACTCACTCACACACACTCACACACACTCACACACACACACACACACACACACACACACACACACACACACACACTAATGTTACCCTGCTCTGTGTCTGTCAGGTGTGTTCACGGCTCCCGTCAGAGGACTTTACTTCTTCAGCTTCACAGCTGTAGATTACCTGAAAGGTTACATGGGACTCTACCTGCACAGGAACAACCAGCCAATCCTCTTCAACCTGGACCTGAACGACCACGGCGGCTACGCGTCCACGTCCAACGCCGTCGCTCTGCAGCTGGAGGAGGGCGACAAGGTCCGCCTCAGTCTGCCTGCCAGCTACCGGCTCTACGACGACTCCCGTAACTTCAGCGTCTTCTCCGGCTTCCTGCTGTTCGCCCTCTGACGGGACAGTCCCAGCATCAGGGTACGAGTGAGACATCCTGTCTGCATAAACTATCCTTGCAGCTGTGAGACTGGACCGAAAACACTGGACTTTTACTTTGGTAGTGACTTCTTGTGGTTACAACCAGGATGGACATGTTTACATCAATGAAGCTCATATATATTAAAAGGTAAGCTGGTTTTTATTCAACCCTGGACCCTATGTTCCCGTGTGCGTGTGTGTCTTCGTGTGTGTGTGTGTGTGTGTGTGTGTGTGTGTGTGTGTCTGAGTGTCTGATGGGACAACAATCTGTGAAACTGGTCCAGTATTAAACCAGAACCAAGCTGTGATGTAACCCTACAGGACTAATGTTCAGCAGCAGTTAGAGTCACTAAAAGTTCTGTTGTTGCTGCTGACAGACTCAGATTATTATTCTAAGTGTCTGGCAACATTATGGGATGGATCCCTACAGAGATAGACCTTTTAGTTAAAGAGTAAGATCCTTTTAGTTTAACATCAAACAGCCCCAAAATCACCATCACCAAACTACACCAGACTCCATGTAAATAATCAGGACTTTTAGCGTGTATAGAGCCAGCATATCTCCACCAGACTCCATGTAAATAATCAGGACTTTTAGCGTGTATAGAGCCAGCATATCTCCACCAGACTCCATGTAAATAATCAGGACTTTTAGCGTGTATAGAGGCAGCATATTTCCACCAGACTCCATGTAAATAATCAGGACTTTTAGCGTGTATAGAGCCAGCATATTTCCACCAGACTCCATGTAAATAATCAGGACTTTTAGCGTGTATAGAGCCAGCATATCTCCACATGTAAATGGGTGAATTAAGGGGTTATTTCAACCAAACCAGAGTGGTGATTGTTGGAACAGTGGAAAGATGAACCAAGACGGCTTTTGATAGTTTGATTTAGTTTCTGTCCACTTTGAATGAAGTGTGTTTTACGCTGATAAAAGTTCTGATTATTTACATGGAGTCTGGTGGAGTTTGGTGATGGGGATTTTCGGGGCTGCAGCGGTCTCTCTTTATACTGGACCTATTTTAAAAATTGTTCACTAATCGGTCACTAAGACATGAAATGGGGTCTCAGGTTGCAGCTTCCCTTTAACAACCTTTTTTATAAAAACAAACATCCAAATAAGTGTCAAAATTTTTATTAAATTTCGACAAAAGAAACATTTCAAACTGAATCTGGGATTTGTTTGTTAGTGAGAAAGTCAAAACTGTTAAAAACAACCCAGCGAGCCCCAAAAGTGATCGTCTAGTAACAGTTATACGATTATAAAAATGTAAGTTTATCACATTTTTGTTAAGAAAACGCATCATTCAGTGTTCAGTAGTCTGACGGTTAAACGGTGACATCAACAGAATAAATATAAACTCAAAATCTCACTTGAACTCATCATTGTCATCTGTGTAACGTTCAAGTGAACTCAGGAAATGAAATGTACATCAACAAAAGGAACAATAAAGTTTGTTCAAATCAAACGGTGACAGAATGTCTCATATTGCTGTTTGCTCCTTTAAAAAGTCTCTACAGTCT
>CM042333.1:31679206-31686706 GCA_023566125.1 Zingel zingel | reverse complement strand
AATGACCTGAAAAGAGCTGGGACCACCGTTTCCAAGGTTACTGTTGGTAATACACTAAGACGTCACGGTTTGAAACCATGCATGGCACGGAAGGTTCCCCTGCTTAAACCAGCACATGTCAAGGCCCGTCTTAAGTTTGCCAATGACCATTTGGATGATCCAGAGGAGTCATGGGAGAAAGTCATGTGGTCAGATGAGACCAAAATAGAACTTTTTGGTCATAATTCCACTAACCGTGTTTGGAGGAAGAAGAATGATGAGTACCATCACAAGAACACCATCCCTACTGTGAAGCATTGGGGTGGTAGCATCATGCTTTGGGGGTGTTCTTCTGCACATGGGACAGGGCGACTGCACTGTATTAAGGAGAGGATGACCGGGGCCATGTATTGCGAGATTTTGGGGAACAACCTCCTTCCCTCAGTTAGAGCATTGAAGATGGGTCGAGGCTGGGTCTTCCAACATGACAATGACCCGAAGCACACAGCCAGGATAACCAAGGAGTGGCTCTGTAAGAAGCATATCAAGGTTCTGGCGTGGCCTAGCCAGTCTCCAGACCTAAACCCAATAGAGAATCTTTGGAGGGAGCTCAAACTCCGTGTTTCTCAGCGACAGCCCAGAAACCTGACTGATCTAGAGAAGATCTGTGTGGAGGAGTGGGCCAAACTCCCTCCTGCAGTGTGTGCAAACCTGGTGAAAAACTACAGGAAACGTTTGACCTCTGGAATTGCAAACAAAGGCTACTGTACCAAATATTAACATTGATTTTCTCAGGTGTTCAAATACTTATTTGCAGCTGTATCATACAAATAAATAGTTAAAAAATCATACATTGTGATTTCTGGATTTTTGTTTTTAGATTATGTCTCTCACAGTGGACATGCACCTACGATGACAATTTCAGACCCCTCCATGATTTCCAAGTGGGAGGACCTGCAAAATAGCAGGGTGTTCAAATACTTATTTTCCTCACTGTATGTATATATATATATATATATATATATATATATATATATATATATATATATATATATTTATATTTATGTATGTGTATATGTATGTATGTATATATATATATATATATATATATATATATATATATATATATATATAATGTATTTACTTGTATGGACGTCTGAGTGTCTCAGACTCACCTTCCTGTACAAGTGTGTTGCTCTCTTGAAGCAGCTCTGCAGCTCATTGGTTAGAGCTCTGCAGGTCTCCACACTGATTGGCTGGTCTGCAGGGAGAGAGACAGGGGGAGAGAGAGAGAGGTTAAGGTCACTCATCAACAGTGGTCTGATGTTTCTGTCGCTCTTTGGGGGTTGTTGTTTGTTTGTTGGTTCTCTGTAAATTATAGAGTGTGGTCTAGACCTCTGGTTCTCCAGCTTATTTCACTAATGTCCCCCTTTGAACAGAGTTTTTAAGCTATGGACCCCCTGACCAGCGTTAAGATAAGTCTCTATAAAGAGGAAGAAGACAGAGATGTCAGAGATAGATCTACTGAACTACAGCCTTGGACCTGGACAACATTTAGATGATGATGGAGAACGGAGACAGAAACTTGGACAAAGACGGTAGAAAGAAGGAAGGAAGGAAGGCAAGAATAAGGTGACACCAGGGACAAAACCCCCCTGCAGTCCTCCAGAGTACCCCTAGGGGGACGGGTACCCCCTGCGGTCCTCCAGAGTACCCCTAGGGGGACGGGTACCCCCTGCAGTCCTCCAGAGTACCCCTAGGGGGACGGGTACCCCCTGCGGTCCTCCAGAGTCTGCAGTCCTCCAGAGTACCCCTAGGGGGACGGGTACCCCCTGCAGTCCTCCAGAGTACCCCTAGGGGGACGGGTACCCCCTGCGGTCCTCCAGAGTCTCCAGAGTACCCCTAGGGGGACACGGTCTCACTCTCTCTGTAAAGAGTCCTGAAATAACTCCCGTTAGGATCTGACGTTATTAATAAAATGTGATTGAATAGGAAGGGAAATGCTTGGACAAAAGAAGTGAGGGATGACAAACGAGAGGAGGAGGAAGAGGAAGGGGAGCCAGACGCAGAGACGACAGGATGAAGATGAAGAGGAGGAGGATGAGGAGGAAGATGAGAGTCCAAACCTGCGTCATCGCTGCCTCTGGGCGTCTGTGCTTCTGCGTCCTGAGGGGGCGGGGTCAGCGGCGAGACGGAGACCGGCGGAGGCCGCGAGGACGGCGAGGACAGCGAGGCGAGGGAGGGCTTGTCGGGGAGCGGCCTGCTGCTGCCGGGGACCCGCGCCTGGAGGCCGCGGGGGGGCGGGTTCCCGTGGTTACTGATAACGACAGGGATGACGGCAGCGTGCGGGGGCGTGGCCTGCGCGGCGTTGGAGGGCACCACGGCAACCAGAGGAAGAGAAGAAGGGGGTGGAGCATCTTTGACCTGAAAGGAGGTGGCGAGATCCTCGCCAGGGTTGGGGTCGGGGGGGTCGAGGTCGTTGAGGCCGTCGCCCACGGAGACGGATCGAGACATCTTGGCCTTGGAGCTGGCGGTCGGGCTCATGTAGGAGCGGGGGGGCGCAGGGGGGGCCGAGGGGGAGGGGGAGGAGGAGGGGGACTTCCTGTGAGAGGAAAGAGCAGCGGTGACAGTTTCCTGCAGGGGGGAGCGGGGGGAGGCGGGGCCGGGTCTCTGAAGGGGAGGGGCTGTGGACGGCGGGCGTCTCGGAGAGGACGGGAGGGTGGTGGGACGTTGCAGCTGAGGGGGGGCCGCTGGGGAGAGAGAGGAGTCACCTGAGAGAGAGAGGGAGAGAGAGAGAGGGAGAGAGAGAGAGACAGAGAGGTTAAAGTCAACAACAAGAGTTTCTAACAGTGGTCGGAGGTTTCTGTCAGAGAGACAGAGAGAGAGAGAGAGAGAGAGAGAGAGAGAGAGAGAGAGAGAGAGAGAGAGAGAGAGAGAGCAGTGACCGGAGGGAGAGAGACTGGGTTATAGTTAGGGTTGGGTACCGAAACCCGGTTCCACTATTTCGGTTCCACTTAATGTGTCAACTGAAATATTTTTGCTCTGTCGCTTCAAAACGGACGTAAAAATATCCCCCTTTCTCTGTAGTCTACCGTTAGCTAGCTACCGTGAATGTAAGCTACTTTTAAAATGCCATAGGTTCCCTCTGGGCTCGCCAAAATGAACGTAAAGGCATATTAACCAATCACTGCACGTGATCGCTACTAAACAGATTACACTTGCTCTGCTAGCCTACTGTTAGCTATTGCTAGCTAGCTTTTAGTGCATTTAAAATGCCTAAACTGAAGCGGTCCAAAGTGTGGCTGTATTTCACAGCCAAGGATTCAGACATCGCAAAATGCTGCGAATGTTTCAAAACCTTTACGTGCAAAGGGCGGAAGCACGTCGAATTTATTTAAACATGCGGCGACACACTATAAAAGAGCCTTTCTTTGGTGTCATTTTTCAGTTTTTCAAGCATCAGAATCGTTTTAAAGTGAAGGAGTTCAAGTACCTTGGGGTCTTGTTCGCGAGTGAGGGGACAATGGAGCGGGAGATTGGCCGGAGAATCGGTGCAGCGGGTGCGATATTACATTCAATTTATCGCACCGTTGTGACGAAAAGAGAGCTGAGCCAGAAGGCAAAGCTCCCGATCTATCGGTCAGTTTTGGTTCCTACCCTCACCTATGGTCATGAAGGCTGGGTCATGACCGAAAGAACGAGATCCAGGGTACAAGCGGCCGAAATGGGTTTCCTCAGGAGGGTGGCTGGCGTCTCCCTTAGAGATCGGGTGAGAAGCTCAGTCATCCGTGAGGAGCTCGGAGTAGAGCCGCTGCTCCTTTGCGTCGAAAGGAGCCAGTTGAGGTGGTTCGGGTATCTGGTAAGGATGCCCCCTGGACGCCTCCCTAGGGAGGTGTTCCAGGCACGTCCAGCTGGGAGGAGGCCTCGGGGAAGACCCAGGACTAGGTGGAGGGACGTCCAGCTGGGACGAGGCCTCGGGGAAGACCCAGGACAAGGTGGAGGGACGTCCAGCTGGGAGGAAGCCTCGAGGAAGACCCAGGACTAGGTGGAGGCACGTCCAGCTGGGAGGAGGCCTCAGGGAAGACCCAGGACTAGGTGGAGGGACGTCCAGCTGGGAGGAGGCCTCGGGGAAGACCCAGGACTAGGTGGAGGGATTATATCTCCAACCTGGCCTGGGAACGCCTCGGGATCCCCCAGTTGGAGCTGGTTAATGTGGCTCAGGAAAGGGAAGTTTGGGGTCTCCTGCTGGAGCTGCTACCCCCGCGACCCGATACCGGATAAGCGGACGAAGATGGATGGATGGATGGATGGAATCGTTCTAAAAGTACCGGTTCGGCATCGGAATCGTAAATATCCAAACGGTACCCAACCCTAGTTATAGTAGGCTACAGCCACACATCAACATATCTTCTGCCACGTTTACGCCTCGTGTCCAACACTACTGCAGCATTTGCGAGCCCCTAAAACTTTAACATCTGGAAACAGTGCTGCCTTCGTTTTGGTTTGAAAACTCGGGGGTGCTTTGTAGTCTGTACGGAGACATTTGGAAACGAAGACGCACGTCAGCCATGATCGTGAATGGTGATGTGATATGTGTTGTCAGACGTGTTAGGAAGCAGATTAGTTCTGCTTCTGGAGCTAAAACTCTTGTGTGGATGGAAATTGTTTTTGTCTCAAAACGCTGCTTAAAAATGAAAACGCAGTACTGTGGATGTAGCCTTAATGTTTCTGGTCACCTGTGTTTGCTGATGTTTAGAATCTTAATACAGCTCGATATCGTTAAAAAATGTTCGATACCGTGAATTCGATACCAGTTACTGAACAATATTTTTTTCGATACCAATTCTAGGGATGCACCGAATCCAGGATTCAGCTTCTGATTCGGCTGAATATTGGGCTTTTTGACGGGGTTGAGTTTCTGCTGAACCTTAGAATTTTTTCCCACCGAACCCTACGCTTACACTACCCGCTCTACGCTGGTCGCCGTAATGACAGCGCCGTTGATTACAGGAAGATGTTCAATGCAGTAGGCTGTGAGAAAGTGAAAATGGAACTCGTGAGCAGAAAAAGTGTTGTTTGGCAGTACTTTCAGTCAAAAGAAGGCCGTTCAAGTCCAGCTACATGTTCAATCTGCAATGCTGATTAGTCTGGTGGTGGCGAGGACCCTAAACAATACACAACATCACCGCTGTTACAACATCTGGTATCAAACATCTGGAAGAAGACGAGTTGTGATGAAGGAATCTACAGACAGCAGCCAGAATGCAGCAACTTCAGGTACGGCAAAGGAAGGACAGTCCCTGCTGACTTCATTAATGTGTTGACTGAGTTCATGGACTGAGGATGGGAGGAGGATTCAGCAGAATCTCAACCAGTGGATTCAGGATCCAGCCCAACCACAAACATCTGGATCCGGTGCATCCCTAACCAATTCCAATAAAATAAAACCAATAAAATCCATTTTAACCAGAAGAAATTATAACAGTTCGGTATTGAAATTTGGTTTTGAATGGCATTGTTCAATGCTCTATACTATGAACGCAATCCGGTCGATTCCTAAAAGCAAGTTCTGTACCCATTTTGGTCTTACCTGTGTCCGTCAGCAGGTTCTGGACCGACTGAGCCTTCCGAAGCCCAGAGGAGGAGTTCAGATGGGTGGCAGCGGCTCGGGCCGCCGGGCCCAGGTTCCTCCTGGACTCCAGCGAGGTTTGGACCTTTTTCTTTAGGGGGGAGGGCCGGTGGGCCTGCTGGGCTGCACCCTCCCCCTCTATCCGGCCCCGCAACCGATCCCAACCCTGCTCGGTTTGGTCCGGGGTCAGTCTGTGCGTTTGGTCCAGGGTCAGTTTGTGTGTTTGGTCCAGGGTCAGTTTGTGTGTTTGGTCTGGGCTCTGTTTGTGTGTTTGGTCCGGGTTCTGTTTGTGTGCTTGGTCCGGGGTCTGTTGTTGTGTTTGGTCCGCGGTCTGTTTGTATGTTTGGTCTGGGCTCTGTTGTTGTGTTTGGTCCGGGGTCTGTAGGTATGTTTGGTCCGTGCTCCGTTTGTGTGCTTGGTCCGGGGTCTGTTTGTGTGTTTGGTCCGGGGTCTGTTTCTGTGTTTGGTCCGAGTTCTGTTTCTGTGTTTGGTCTGGCTTCCACGACACCCTGCAGTCTTGGTTCTGCTCCATCAGAGGGCGGACCTCGGAGACCAGAGGACGGGCCTTCACCCCCTCTCCTCCTCCCCCGGTGGTCCGAGACGGGAGAGGAATCACAGTCCGACTGGGGAGGAGAGAAAGGAAGAGATTTTTCAACAAGGTACAACAAGGTTCTTGATAAACAATCAGTTATGTGTGATTTGATGGTTTACCTTCCACCTGCATTCTGGGAGAGGAACCTGGACGAGATGCTGAGACTCTCACTGGAGCTGTGAGACGCTTTGCTCGGACTCCCTGTCAACACACAGGTTACATGTTTTAATCCTCCCGGGATCATTGAATCCACCTGTTTCAACAGAAAACTCGGGACTCTGTTCCCTAAAAAGGTCAGCACTGTCAAGACGGTTTGCTTGAAACGATGTGTCAAAGTTTACCAAAGTTAAACTGGACATGAAAAACAAGTCCAAGTCTAGAGTACTCTGAGGAAAGTCAAAGACAAGTCCAAGTCTAAAGTCCTTCGAGAAAAGTCTAGAGTCCTCCAAGCAAGTCCAAGTCTAGAGTCCTCCGAGCAAGTCCAAGTCTAGAGTCCTTCGAGACAAGTCTAGAGTCCTCCGAGACAAGTTGAAGTCTAGAGTCCTCTGAGCAAGCCAAAGTCTAGAGTTCTTCGAGACAAGTTGAAGTCTAGAGTCCTTCGAGACAAGCCTAAAGTCCTGCGAGCAAGTCCAAGTCTAGAGTCCTTCGAGACAAGTCTAGTCCTCCAAGACAAGTCCAAGTCTAGAGTCCTCCGAGACAAGTCTAGAGTCCTCCAAGCAAGTCCAAGTCTAGAGTCCTCCGAGACAAGTCTAGACTCCTCCAAGCAAGTCCAAGTCTAGAGTCCTCCGAGCAAGTCCAAGTCTAAAGTCCTTCAAGGCAAGTCTAGAGTCCTCCGAGACAAGTCGAAGTCTAGAGTCCTCTGAGCAAGTCCAAGTCTAGAGTCCTCCCGAGACAAGTCCAAGTCTAGAGCCCTCCCGAGACAAGTCCAAGTCTAGAGCCCTCCGAGACAAGTCCAAGTCTAAAGTCCTCCGAGACAAGTCCTAGTCTGGAGTCCTTTGAGACAAGTCCAAGACAAGTCCTAGTCTGGAGTCCTTCAAGACAGGTCCAAGACAAGTCCTAGTCTAGAGTCCTTCGAGACAAGTCTAAAGTCCTTCAAGACAAGTTTGAGACTAGTTTGCTGCATGTCATTCCCCCTCTCTCTACCCTTCAAGTATAAGCTATCCTATCAAATAAAGGCCTAAAATGGCAAAAACATAGTCCAAGTCTAGAGTCCTTCAAGACAAGTCCAAGGCCGCGGGTTCGGTTCCGATCTGCGGCCCTTTGCTGCATGTCATTCCCTCTTTCTCTCCCCATTCACGTC
>CM042333.1:31606706-31669206 GCA_023566125.1 Zingel zingel | reverse complement strand
TGTCGAAAAAAGTCATAGTATAGTATGTCGAAAAAAGTCATAAAAAAGTCATAGTATAGTATGTCGAAAAAAGTCAAAAAAAGTCATAGTAGAGTATGTCGAACAAAGTCATAAAAAAAGTCATAGTATAGTATGTCGAAAAAAGTCATAGTATAGTATGTCGAACAAAGTCATAAAAAAGTCATAGTATAGTATGTCGAAAAAAGTCATAAAAAAGTCATAGTATAGTATGTCGAAAAAAAGTCATAGTATAGTATGTCGAAAAAAGTCATAGTATAGTATGTCGAAAAAAGTCATAAAAAAGTCATAGTATAGTATGTCGAAAAAAGTCAAAAAAAGTCATAGTAGAGTATGTCGAAAAAAGTCAAAAAAAGTCATAGTAGAGTATGTCGAAAAAAGTCATAGTAGAGTATGTCGAAAAAAGTCATAGTATAGTATGTCGAAAAAAGTCATAGTATAGTATGTCGAAAGTCATAAAAAGTCATAGTAGAGTATGTCGAAAAAAGTCATAAAAAAAGTCATAGTATAGTATGTCGAACAAAGTCATAAAAAAAGTCATAGTAGAGTATGTTAAAAAAAGTCATAGTAGAGTATGTCGAAAAAAGTCATAAAAAGTCATAGTAGAGTATGTTAAAAAAAAGTCATAAAAAGTCATAAAAAGTCATAGTAGAGTATGTTGAAAAAAGTCATAGTATAGTATGTCGAAAAAAGTCATAAAAAGTCATAGTAGAGTATGTTAAAAAAAGTCATAGTAGAGTATGTCGAAAAAAGTCATAAAAAGTCATAGTAGAGTATGTTAAAAAAAAGTCATAAAAAGTCATAAAAAGTCATAGTAGAGTATGTCGAAAAAAGTCATAGTATAGTATGTCGAAAAAAGTCATAGTAGAGTATGTCGAAAAAAGTCATAGTAGAGTATGTCGAAAAAAGTCATAAAAAGTCATAGTATAGTATGTCAAAAAAAGTCATAGTATAGCATGTCGAAAAAAGTCATAAAAAAGTCATAGTAGAGTATGTTGAAAAAAGTCATAGTAGAGTATGTCGAACAAAGTCATAAAAAAAGTCACAAAAAAGTCATAGTATAGTATGTCAAAAAAAGTCACAAAAAAGTCATAGTAGAGTATGTTGAAAAAAGTCATAGTATAGTATGTCGAAAGTCATAAAAAAGTCATAGTAGAGTATGTTGAAAAAAGTCATAGTATAGTATGTCGAAAAAAGTCATAAAAAGTCATAGTAGAGTATGTTAAAAAAAGTCATAAAAAGTCATAAAAAGTCATAGTAGAGTATGTCGAACAAAGTCATAAAAAAAGTCACAAAAAAGTCATAGTATAGTATGTCAAAAAAAGTCACAAAAAAGTCATAGTAGAGTATGTTGAAAAAAGTCATAGTATAGTATGTCGAAAGTCATAAAAAAGTCATAGTAGAGTATGTTGAAAAAAGTCATAGTATAGTATGTCGAAAGTCATAAAAAAGTCATAGTAGAGTATGTCGAAAAAAGTCAAAAAAAGTCATAGTATAGTATGTCGAAAAAAGTCAAAAAAGTCATAGTATAGTATGTCGAAAAAAGTCAAAAAAAAGTCATAGTATAGTATGTCGAAAAACGTCATAAAAAAGTCATAGTATAATATGTCGAAAAAAGTCATAGTAGAGTATGTCGAAAAACGTCATAAAAAAGTCATAGTATAGTATGTCGAAAAAAGTCATAAAAAAGTCATAGTATAGTATTTCGAAAAAAGTCATAGTATAGTATGTCGAAAAAAGTCATAGTATAGTATGTTGAAAAAAGTCCTAGTATAGTATTTCGAAAAAAGTCATAGTAGAGTATGTCGAAATAAGTCATAGTAGAGTATGTCAAAAAAAGTCATAAAAAAGTCATAGTATAGTATGTCGAAAAAAGTCATAGTATAGTATGTTGAAAAAAGTCCTAGTATAGTATTTCGAAAAAAGTCATAGTATAGTATGTCAAAAAAAGTCATAGTATAGCATGTCGAAAAAAGTAATAAAAAAGTCACAGTAGAGTATGTCGAAAAAAGTCACAAAAAAGTCATAGTAGAGTATGTCGAGAAAAGTCATAGTAGAGTATGTTGAAAAAAGTCGAAAAAAAGTCATAGTAGAGTATGTTGAAAAAAGTCATAGTATAGTATTTCGAAAAAAGTCATAGTAGAGTATGTTGAAAAAAGTCATGAAAAAAGTCATAAAAAAGTCATAATATAGTATGTCGAAAAAAGTCATAAAAAGTCATAGTATAGTATGTCGAAAAAAGTCATAGTATAGTATGTCGAACAAAGTCATAAAAAAGTCATAGTATAGTATGTCGAAAAAAGTCATAAAAAAGTCATAGTATAGTATGTCGAAAAAAGTCAAAAAAAGTCATAGTAGAGTATGTCGAACAAAGTCATAAAAAAAGTCATAGTATAGTATGTCGAAAAAAGTCATAGTATAGTATGTCGAACAAAGTCATAAAAAAGTCATAGTATAGTATGTCGAAAAAAGTCATAAAAAAGTCATAGTATAGTATGTCGAAAAAAAGTCATAGTATAGTATGTCGAAAAAAGTCATAGTATAGTATGTCGAAAAAAGTCATAAAAAAGTCATAGTATAGTATGTCGAAAAAAGTCAAAAAAAGTCATAGTAGAGTATGTCGAAAAAAGTCAAAAAAAGTCATAGTAGAGTATGTCGAAAAAAGTCATAGTAGAGTATGTCGAAAAAAGTCATAGTATAGTATGTCGAAAAAAGTCATAGTATAGTATGTCGAAAGTCATAAAAAGTCATAGTAGAGTATGTCGAAAAAAGTCATAAAAAAAGTCATAGTAGAGTATGTTAAAAAAAGTCATAGTAGAGTATGTCGAAAAAAGTCATAAAAAGTCATAGTAGAGTATGTTAAAAAAAAGTCATAAAAAGTCATAAAAAGTCATAGTAGAGTATGTTGAAAAAAGTCATAGTATAGTATGTCGAAAAAAGTCATAAAAAGTCATAGTAGAGTATGTTAAAAAAAGTCATAGTAGAGTATGTCGAAAAAAGTCATAAAAAGTCATAGTAGAGTATGTTAAAAAAAAGTCATAAAAAGTCATAAAAAGTCATAGTAGAGTATGTCGAAAAAAGTCATAGTATAGTATGTCGAAAAAAGTCATAGTAGAGTATGTCGAAAAAAGTCATAGTAGAGTATGTCGAAAAAAGTCATAAAAAGTCATAGTATAGTATGTCAAAAAAAGTCATAGTATAGCATGTCGAAAAAAGTCATAAAAAAGTCATAGTAGAGTATGTTGAAAAAAGTCATAGTAGAGTATGTCGAACAAAGTCATAAAAAAAGTCACAAAAAAGTCATAGTATAGTATGTCAAAAAAAGTCACAAAAAAGTCATAGTAGAGTATGTTGAAAAAAGTCATAGTATAGTATGTCGAAAGTCATAAAAAAGTCATAGTAGAGTATGTTGAAAAAAGTCATAGTATAGTATGTCGAAAAAAGTCATAAAAAGTCATAGTAGAGTATGTTAAAAAAAGTCATAAAAAGTCATAAAAAGTCATAGTAGAGTATGTCGAACAAAGTCATAAAAAAAGTCACAAAAAAGTCATAGTATAGTATGTCAAAAAAAGTCACAAAAAAGTCATAGTAGAGTATGTTGAAAAAAGTCATAGTATAGTATGTCGAAAGTCATAAAAAAGTCATAGTAGAGTATGTTGAAAAAAGTCATAGTATAGTATGTCGAAAGTCATAAAAAAGTCATAGTAGAGTATGTCGAAAAAAGTCAAAAAAAGTCATAGTATAGTATGTCGAAAAAAGTCAAAAAAGTCATAGTATAGTATGTCGAAAAAAGTCAAAAAAAAGTCATAGTATAGTATGTCGAAAAACGTCATAAAAAAGTCATAGTATAATATGTCGAAAAAAGTCATAGTAGAGTATGTCGAAAAACGTCATAAAAAAGTCATAGTATAGTATGTCGAAAAAAGTCATAAAAAAGTCATAGTATAGTATTTCGAAAAAAGTCATAGTATAGTATGTCGAAAAAAGTCATAGTATAGTATGTTGAAAAAAGTCCTAGTATAGTATTTCGAAAAAAGTCATAGTAGAGTATGTCGAAATAAGTCATAGTAGAGTATGTCAAAAAAAGTCATAAAAAAGTCATAGTATAGTATGTCGAAAAAAGTCATAGTATAGTATGTTGAAAAAAGTCCTAGTATAGTATTTCGAAAAAAGTCATAGTATAGTATGTCAAAAAAAGTCATAGTATAGCATGTCGAAAAAAGTAATAAAAAAGTCACAGTAGAGTATGTCGAAAAAAGTCACAAAAAAGTCATAGTAGAGTATGTCGAGAAAAGTCATAGTAGAGTATGTTGAAAAAAGTCGAAAAAAAGTCATAGTAGAGTATGTTGAAAAAAGTCATAGTATAGTATTTCGAAAAAAGTCATAGTAGAGTATGTTGAAAAAAGTCATGAAAAAAGTCATAAAAAAGTCATAATATAGTATGTCGAAAAAAGTCATAAAAAGTCATAGTATAGTATGTCGAAAAAAGTCATAGTATAGTATGTCGAACAAAGTCATAAAAAAGTCATAGTATAGTATGTCGAAAAAAGTCATAAAAAAGTCATAGTATAGTATGTCGAAAAAAGTCAAAAAAAGTCATAGTAGAGTATGTCGAACAAAGTCATAAAAAAAGTCATAGTATAGTATGTCGAAAAAAGTCATAGTATAGTATGTCGAACAAAGTCATAAAAAAGTCATAGTATAGTATGTCGAAAAAAGTCATAAAAAAGTCATAGTATAGTATGTCGAAAAAAAGTCATAGTATAGTATGTCGAAAAAAGTCATAGTATAGTATGTCGAAAAAAGTCATAAAAAAGTCATAGTATAGTATGTCGAAAAAAGTCAAAAAAAGTCATAGTAGAGTATGTCGAAAAAAGTCAAAAAAAGTCATAGTAGAGTATGTCGAAAAAAGTCATAGTAGAGTATGTCGAAAAAAGTCATAGTATAGTATGTCGAAAAAAGTCATAGTATAGTATGTCGAAAGTCATAAAAAGTCATAGTAGAGTATGTCGAAAAAAGTCATAAAAAAAGTCATAGTATAGTATGTCGAACAAAGTCATAAAAAAAGTCATAGTAGAGTATGTTAAAAAAAGTCATAGTAGAGTATGTCGAAAAAAGTCATAAAAAGTCATAGTAGAGTATGTTAAAAAAAAGTCATAAAAAGTCATAAAAAGTCATAGTAGAGTATGTTGAAAAAAGTCATAGTATAGTATGTCGAAAAAAGTCATAAAAAGTCATAGTAGAGTATGTTAAAAAAAGTCATAGTAGAGTATGTCGAAAAAAGTCATAAAAAGTCATAGTAGAGTATGTTAAAAAAAAGTCATAAAAAGTCATAGTAGAGTATGTCGAAAAAAGTCATAGTATAGTATGTCGAAAAAAGTCATAGTAGAGTATGTCGAAAAAAGTCATAGTAGAGTATGTCGAAAAAAGTCATAAAAAGTCATAGTATAGTATGTCAAAAAAAGTCATAGTATAGCATGTCGAAAAAAGTCATAAAAAAGTCATAGTAGAGTATGTTGAAAAAAGTCATAGTAGAGTATGTTGAAAAAAGTCATAGTAGAGTATGTCGAACAAAGTCATAAAAAAAGTCACAAAAAAGTCATAGTATAGTATGTCAAAAAAAGTCACAAAAAAGTCATAGTAGAGTATGTTGAAAAAAGTCATAGTATAGTATGTCGAAAGTCATAAAAAAGTCATAGTAGAGTATGTTGAAAAAAGTCATAGTATAGTATGTCGAAAAAAGTCATAAAAAGTCATAGTAGAGTATGTTAAAAAAAGTCATAAAAAGTCATAAAAAGTCATAGTAGAGTATGTCGAACAAAGTCATAAAAAAAGTCACAAAAAAGTCATAGTATAGTATGTCAAAAAAAGTCACAAAAAAGTCATAGTAGAGTATGTTGAAAAAAGTCATAGTATAGTATGTCGAAAGTCATAAAAAAGTCATAGTAGAGTATGTTGAAAAAAGTCATAGTATAGTATGTCGAAAGTCATAAAAAAGTCATAGTAGAGTATGTCGAAAAAAGTCAAAAAAAGTCATAGTATAGTATGTCGAAAAAAGTCAAAAAAGTCATAGTATAGTATGTCGAAAAAAGTCAAAAAAAAGTCATAGTATAGTATGTCGAAAAACGTCATAAAAAAGTCATAGTATAATATGTCGAAAAAAGTCATAGTAGAGTATGTCGAAAAACGTCATAAAAAAGTCATAGTATAGTATGTCGAAAAAAGTCATAAAAAAGTCATAGTATAGTATTTCGAAAAAAGTCATAGTATAGTATGTCGAAAAAAGTCATAGTATAGTATGTTGAAAAAAGTCCTAGTATAGTATTTCGAAAAAAGTCATAGTAGAGTATGTCGAAATAAGTCATAGTAGAGTATGTCAAAAAAAGTCATAAAAAAGTCATAGTATAGTATGTCGAAAAAAGTCATAGTATAGTATGTTGAAAAAAGTCCTAGTATAGTATTTCGAAAAAAGTCATAGTATAGTATGTCAAAAAAAGTCATAGTATAGCATGTCGAAAAAAGTAATAAAAAAGTCACAGTAGAGTATGTCGAAAAAAGTCACAAAAAAGTCATAGTAGAGTATGTCGAGAAAAGTCATAGTAGAGTATGTTGAAAAAAGTCGAAAAAAAGTCATAGTAGAGTATGTTGAAAAAAGTCATAGTATAGTATTTCGAAAAAAGTCATAGTAGAGTATGTTGAAAAAAGTCATGAAAAAAGTCATAAAAAAGTCATAATATAGTATGTCGAAAAAAGTCATAAAAAGTCATAGTATAGTATGTCGAAAAAAGTCATAGTAGAGTATGTCGAACAAAGTCATAAAAAAAGTCATAGTAGAGTATGTTGAAAAAAGTCATAGTATAGTATGTCGAAAAAAGTCATAGTAGAGTATGTTGAAAAAAGTCATAGTATAGTATGTCGAAAAAAGTCATAAAAAAGTCATAGTATAGTATGTCGAAAAAAGTCAAAAAAAGTCATAGTATAGTATGTCGAAAAAAGTCAAAAAAAGTCATAGTATAGTATGTCGAAAAAAGTCAAAAAAAAGTCATAGTATAGTATGTCGAAAAAAGTCAAAAAAAAGTCATAGTATAGTATGTCGAAAAAAGTCAAAAAAAGTCATAGTATAGTATGTCGAAAAACATAAAAAAGTCATAGTATAATATGTCGAAAAAAGTCATAGTAGAGTATGTTGAAAAAAGTCATAAAAAAGTCCTAGTATAGTATTTCGAAATAAGTCATAGTATAGTATGTCGAAAAACGTCATAAAAAAGTCATAGTATAGTATGTCGAAATAAGTCATAGTAGAGTATGTTGAAAAAAGTCATAAAAAAGTCCTAGTATAGTATTTCGAAAAAAGTCATAGTAGAGTATGTCAAAAAAAGTCATAGTATAGTATGTTGAAAAAAGTCATAGTATAGTATGTCGAAAAAAGTCATAGTATAGTATTTCGAAAAAAGTCATAGTAGAGTATGTTGAAAAAAGTCATAAAAAAGTCATAGTATAGTATGTCGAAAAAAGTCATAAAAAAGTCATAGTATAGTATGTCGAAAAAAGTCATAGTATAGTATTTCGAAAAAAGTCATAGTAGAGTATGTCGAAAAAAGTCATAGTATAGTATGTCAAAAAAAGTCATAGTATAGCATGTCGAAAAAAGTAATAAAAAAGTCACAGTAGAGTATGTCGAAAAAAGTCACAAAAAAGTCATAGTAGAGTATGTCGAGAAAAGTCATAGTAGAGTATGTCGAAAAAAGTCAAAAAAAGTCATAGTATAGTATGTCGAAAAAAGTCAAAAAAAGTCATAGTATAGTATGTCGAAAAAAGTCAAAAAAAGTCATAGTATAGTATGTCGAAAAAAGTCAAAAAAGTCATAGTATAGTATGTCGAAAAAAGTCAAAAAAAAGTCATAGTATAGTATGTCGAAAAAAGTCAAAAAAAGTCATAGTATAGTATGTCGAAAAAAGTCAAAAAAAAGTCATAGTATAGTATGTCGAAAAACATCATAAAAAAGTCATAGTATAATATGTCGAAAAAAGTCATAGTAGAGTATGTCGAAAAACGTCATAAAAAAGTCATAGTATAGTATGTCGAAATAAGTCATAGTAGAGTATGTTGAAAAAAGTCATAAAAAAGTCCTAGTATAGTATTTCGAAAAAAGTCATAGTAGAGTATGTCAAAAAAAGTCATAGTATAGTATGTTGAAAAAAGTCATAGTATAGTATGTCGAAAAAAGTCATAGTATAGTATTTCGAAAAAAGTCATAGTAGAGTATGTCGAAAAAAGTCATAGTAGAGTATGTCGAAATAAGTCATAGTAGAGTATGTTGAAAAAAGTCATAAAAAAGTCATAGTATAGTATGTCGAAAAAAGTCATAAAAAAGTCATAGTATAGTATGTCGAAAAAAGTCATAGTATAGTATTTCGAAAAAAGTCATAGTAGAGTATGTCGAAAAAAGTCATAGTATAGTATGTCAAAAAAAGTCATAGTATAGCATGTCGAAAAAAGTAATAAAAAAGTCACAGTAGAGTATGTCGAAAAAAGTCACAAAAAAGTCATAGTAGAGTATGTCGAGAAAAGTCATAGTAGAGTATGTCGAAAAAAGTCAAAAAAAGTCATAGTATAGTATGTCGAAAAAAGTCAAAAAAAGTCATAGTATAGTATGTCGAAAAAAGTCAAAAAAAAGTCATAGTATAGTATGTCGAAAAACATCATAAAAAAGTCATAGTATAATATGTCGAAATAAGTCATAGTAGAGTATGTTGAAAAAAGTCATAAAAAAGTCACAGTAGAGTATGTCGAAAAAAGTCACAAAAAAGTCATAGTAGAGTATGTCGAGAAAAGTCATAGTAGAGTATGTTGAAAAAAGTCATAGTATAGTATTTCGAAAAAAGTCATAGTAGAGTATGTTGAAAAAAGTCATGAAAAAAGTCATAAAAAAGTCATAATATAGTATGTCGAAAAAAGTCATAAAAAGTCATAGTATAGTATGTCGAAAAAAGTCATAGTAGAGTATGTCGAACAAAGTCATAAAAAAGTCATAGTAGAGTATGTCGAGAAAAGTCATAGTAGAGTATGTTGAAAAAAGTCGAAAAAAAGTCATAGTAGAGTATGTTGAAAAAAGTCATAGTATAGTATTTCGAAAAAAGTCATAGTATAGTAAGTTGAAATAAGTCATAGTAGAGTATGTTGAAAAAAGTCATGAAAAAAGTCATAAAAAAGTCATAGTATAGTATGTCGAAAAAAGTCATAAAAAGTCATAGTATAGTATGTCAAAAAAAGTCACAAAAAAGTCATAATATAGTATGTCGAAAAAAGTCATAAAAAGTCATAGTATAGTATGTCGAAAAAAGTCATAAAAAAGTCATAGTATAGTATGTCGAAAAAAGTTATGTGACATGTGTTTTGTGTTCTGTAAATAAAATATTCCAAAAGAAATTGTTGCTGTGTTGCATTCCTTCATTGTTAGTATAGTATGAAATGAAAAGTCATAGTATAGTATGTCGAAAAAAGTCATAAAAAAAGTCATAGTATAGCATGTTGAAAAAAGTCATAAAAAAGTCATAATATAGTATGTTGAAAAAAGTCATAAAAAAGTCATAGTAGAGTATGTCGAAAAAAGTCATAAAAAAGTCATAATATAGTATGTCGAAAAAAGTAAAAAAAAAGTCATAATATAGTATGTTGAAAAAAGTCATAAAAAAGTCATAGTATAGTATGTCGAAAAAAGTGATGTGACATGTGTTTTGTGTTCTGTAAATAAAATATTCCAAAAGAAATTGTTGCTGTGTTGCATTCCTTCTTTGTTAGTATAGTATGAAATAAAAAGTCATAGTATAGTATGAAATAAAAAGTCATAGTATAGTATGTCGAAAAAAGTCACAAAAAAAGAAGTCATAGTATGGTTTTTTTGGTGATGGAGCAAACCCAAGCAATCATGGGGAGAACATACAAACTCCTCACAGAAATGCCCTGAACAACCTGGATTTGAACCCACTACCTTTTTGCCATGAGGTCACAGTGCTAACCATTGGGCCACCATGCTGTCAAAGTATAGTATGTCGAAAAAAGTCATAAAAAAAGTCATAGTACAGTATGTCATAAAAAGTCATAGTATAGTATTTCGAAAAAAGTCATAGTATAGTAAGTTGAAATAAGTCATAGTAGAGTATGTTGAAAAAAGTCATAAAAAAAGTCATAGTAGAGTATGTCGAACAAAGTCATAAAAAAGTCATAGTATAGTATTTCGAAAAAAGTCATAGTAGAGTATGTCGAAAAAAGTCATAGTATAGTATGTCGAACAAAGTCATGAAAAAAGTCATAGTATAGTATGTCGAAAAAAGTCATAAAAAAGTCATAGTATAGTATGTCGAAAAAAGTCAAAAAAAGCCATAGTATAGTATGTCGAAAAAAGTCAAAAAAAGTCATAGTATAGTATGTCGAAAAAGGTCATAAAAAAGTCATAGTAGAGTATGTCGAAAAAAGTCATAGTAGAGTATGTCGAAAAACGTCATAAAAAAGTCATAGTATAGTATGTCGAAATAAGTCATAGTATAGTATGTCGAACAAAGTCATAAAAAAGTCATAGTAGAGTATGTCGAAAAAAGTCACAAAAAAAGTCATAGTAGAGTATGTCGAGAAAAGTCATAGTATAGTATGTTGAAAAAAGTCATAAAAAAGTCATAGTATAGTATGTCAAAAAAAGTCATAGTAGAGTATGTCGAACAAAGTCATAAAAAAGTCATAGTAGAGTATGTTGAAAAAAGTCATAGTAGAGTATGTTGAAAAAAGTCACAAAAAAGTCATAATATAGTATGTCGAAAAAAGTCATAAAAAGTAATAGTATAGTATGTCGAAAAAAGTCATAAAAAAGTCATAGTATAGTATGTCGAAAAAAGTCATAAAAAAGTCATAGTATAGTATGTCGAAAAAAGTCATAAAAAAGTCATAGTATAGTATGTCGAAAAAAGTCATAAAAAAGTCATAGTATAGTATTTCGAAAAAAGTCATAGTAGAGTATGTCGAAAAAAGTCATAGTATAGTATGTCGAAAAAAGTCATAAAAAAAGTCATAGTATAGTATGTCGAACAAAGTCATAAAAAAGTCATAGTAGAGTATATAAAAAAAATCACAAAAAAGTCATAGTATAGTATGTCAAAAAAAGTCACAAAAAAGTCATAGTATAGTATGTCAAAAAAAGTCATAAAAAAGTCATAGTAGAGTATGTTGAAAAAAGTCATAGTATAGTATGTCGAAAAAAGTCATAAAAAGTCATAGTAGAGTATGTTAAAAAAAGTCATAGTAGAGTATGTCGAAAAAAGTCATAAAAAGTCATAGTAGAGTATGTTAAAAAAAAGTCATAAAAAGTCATAAAAAGTCATAGTAGAGTATGTCGAAAAAAGTCATAGTATAGTATGTCGAAAAAAGTCATAGTAGAGTATGTCGAAAAAAGTCATAGTAGAGTATGTCGAAAAAAGTCATAAAAAGTCATAGTATAGTATGTCAAAAAAAGTCATAGTATAGCATGTCGAAAAAAGTCATAAAAAAGTCATAGTAGAGTATGTTGAAAAAAGTCATAGTAGAGTATGTTGAAAAAAGTCATAGTAGAGTATGTCGAACAAAGTCATAAAAAAAGTCACAAAAAAGTCATAGTATAGTATGTCAAAAAAAGTCACAAAAAAGTCATAGTAGAGTATGTTGAAAAAAGTCATAGTATAGTATGTCGAAAGTCATAAAAAAGTCATAGTAGAGTATGTTGAAAAAAGTCATAGTATAGTATGTCGAAAAAAGTCATAAAAAGTCATAGTAGAGTATGTTAAAAAAAGTCATAAAAAGTCATAAAAAGTCATAGTAGAGTATGTCGAACAAAGTCATAAAAAAAGTCACAAAAAAGTCATAGTATAGTATGTCAAAAAAAGTCACAAAAAAGTCATAGTAGAGTATGTTGAAAAAAGTCATAGTATAGTATGTCGAAAGTCATAAAAAAGTCATAGTAGAGTATGTTGAAAAAAGTCATAGTATAGTATGTCGAAAGTCATAAAAAAGTCATAGTAGAGTATGTTGAAAAAAGTCATAGTATAGTATGTCGAAAAAAGTCATAAAAAGTCATAGTAGAGTATGTTAAAAAAAGTCATAAAAAGTCATAAAAAGTCATAGTAGAGTATGTCGAAAAAAGTCAAAAAAAGTCATAGTATAGTATGTCGAAAAAAGTCAAAAAAGTCATAGTATAGTATGTCGAAAAAAGTAAAAAAAAAGTCATAGTATAGTATGTCGAAAAACGTCATAAAAAAGTCATAGTATAATATGTCGAAAAAAGTCATAGTAGAGTATGTCGAAAAACGTCATAAAAAAGTCATAGTATAGTATGTCGAAAAAAGTCATAAAAAAGTCATAGTATAGTATTTCGAAAAAAGTCATAGTATAGTATGTCGAAAAAAGTCATAGTATAGTATGTTGAAAAAAGTCCTAGTATAGTATTTCGAAAAAAGTCATAGTAGAGTATGTCGAAATAAGTCATAGTAGAGTATGTCAAAAAAAATCATAAAAAAGTCATAGTATAGTATGTCGAAAAAAGTCATAGTATAGTATGTTGAAAAAAGTCCTAGTATAGTATTTCGAAAAAAGTCATAGTATAGTATGTCAAAAAAAGTCATAGTATAGCATGTCGAAAAAAGTAATAAAAAAGTCACAGTAGAGTATGTCGAAAAAAGTCACAAAAAAGTCATAGTAGAGTATGTCGAGAAAAGTCATAGTAGAGTATGTTGAAAAAAGTCGAAAAAAAGTCATAGTAGAGTATGTTGAAAAAAGTCATAGTATAGTATTTCGAAAAAAGTCATAGTAGAGTATGTTGAAAAAAGTCATGAAAAAAGTCATAAAAAAGTCATAATATAGTATGTCGAAAAAAGTCATAAAAAGTCATAGTATAGTATGTCGAAAAAAGTCATAGTAGAGTATGTCGAACAAAGTCATAAAAAAAGTCATAGTAGAGTATGTTGAAAAAAGTCATAGTATAGTATGTCGAAAAAAGTCATAGTAGAGTATGTTGAAAAAAGTCATAGTATAGTATGTCAAAAAAAGTCATAAAAAAAGTCATAGTATAGTATGTCGAAAAAAGTCATAAAAAAGTCATAGTATAGTATGTCGAAAAAAGTCAAAAAAAGTCATAGTATAGTATGTCGAAAAAAGTCAAAAAAAGTCATAGTATAGTATGTCGAAAAAAGTCAAAAAAAAAGTCATAGTATAGTATGTCGAAAAAAGTCAAAAAAAAGTCATAGTATAGTATGTCGAAAAAAGTCAAAAAAAGTCATAGTATAGTATGTCGAAAAACATCATAAAAAAGTCATAGTATAATATGTCGAAAAAAGTCATAGTAGAGTATGTCGAAAAACGTCATAAAAAAGTCATAGTATAGTATGTCGAAATAAGTCATAGTAGAGTATGTTGAAAAAAGTCATAAAAAAGTCCTAGTATAGTATTTCGAAAAAAGTCATAGTAGAGTATGTCAAAAAAAGTCATAGTATAGTATGTTGAAAAAAGTCATAGTATAGTATGTCGAAAAAAGTCATAGTATAGTATTTCGAAAAAAGTCATAGTAGAGTATGTCGAAAAAAGTCATAGTAGAGTATGTCGAAATAAGTCATAGTAGAGTATGTTGAAAAAAGTCATAAAAAAGTCATAGTATAGTATGTCGAAAAAAGTCATAAAAAAGTCATAGTATAGTATGTCGAAAAAAGTCATAGTATAGTATTTCGAAAAAAGTCATAGTAGAGTATGTCGAAAAAAGTCATAGTATAGTATGTCAAAAAAAGTCATAGTATAGCATGTCGAAAAAAGTAATAAAAAAGTCACAGTAGAGTATGTCGAAAAAAGTCACAAAAAAGTCATAGTAGAGTATGTCGAGAAAAGTCATAGTAGAGTATGTCGAAAAAAGTCAAAAAAAGTCATAGTATAGTATGTCGAAAAAAGTCAAAAAAAGTCATAGTATAGTATGTCGAAAAAAGTCAAAAAAAGTCATAGTATAGTATGTCGAAAAAAGTCAAAAAAAGTCATAGTATAGTATGTCGAAAAAAGTCAAAAAAAAGTCATAGTATAGTATGTCGAAAAAAGTCAAAAAAAGTCATAGTATAGTATGTCGAAAAAAGTCAAAAAAAAGTCATAGTATAGTATGTCGAAAAACATCATAAAAAAGTCATAGTATAATATGTCGAAAAAAGTCATAGTAGAGTATGTCGAAAAACGTCATAAAAAAGTCATAGTATAGCATGTCGAAAAAAGTAATAAAAAAGTCACAGTAGAGTATGTCGAAAAAAGTCACAAAAAAGTCATAGTAGAGTATGTCGAGAAAAGTCATAGTAGAGTATGTCGAAAAAAGTCAAAAAAAGTCATAGTATAGTATGTCGAAAAAAGTCAAAAAAAGTCATAGTATAGTATGTCGAAAAAAGTCAAAAAAAGTCATAGTATAGTATGTCGAAAAAAGTCAAAAAAAGTCATAGTATAGTATGTCGAAAAAAGTCAAAAAAAAGTCATAGTATAGTATGTCGAAAAAAGTCAAAAAAAGTCATAGTATAGTATGTCGAAAAAAGTCAAAAAAAAGTCATAGTATAGTATGTCGAAAAACATCATAAAAAAGTCATAGTATAATATGTCGAAAAAAGTCATAGTAGAGTATGTCGAAAAACGTCATAAAAAAGTCATAGTATAGTATGTCGAAATAAGTCATAGTAGAGTATGTCAAAAAAAGTCATAGTATAGTATTTCGAAAAAAGTCATAGTAGAGTATGTCGAAAAAAGTCATAGTAGAGTATGTCGAAATAAGTCATAGTAGAGTATGTTGAAAAAAGTCATAAAAAAGTCATAGTATAGTATGTCGAAAAAAGTCATAAAAAAGTCATAGTATAGTATGTCGAAAAAAGTCATAGTATAGTATTTCGAAAAAAGTCATAGTAGAGTATGTCGAAAAAAGTCATAGTATAGTATGTCAAAAAAAGTCATAGTAGAGTATGTCGAGAAAAGTCATAGTAGAGTATGTCGAAAAAAGTCAAAAAAAGTCATAGTATAGTATGTCGAAAAAAGTCAAAAAAAGTCATAGTATAGTATGTCGAAAAAAGTCAAAAAAAAAGTCATAGTATAGTATGTCGAAAAACATCATAAAAAAGTCATAGTATAATATGTCGAAATAAGTCATAGTAGAGTATGTTGAAAAAAGTCATAAAAAAGTCACAGTAGAGTATGTCGAAAAAAGTCACAAAAAAGTCATAGTAGAGTATGTCGAGAAAAGTCATAGTAGAGTATGTTGAAAAAAGTCGAAAAAAAGTCATAGTAGAGTATGTTGAAAAAAGTCATAGTATAGTATTTCGAAAAAAGTCATAGTAAGTATGTTGAAAAAAGTCATGAAAAAAGTCATAAAAAAGTCATAGTATAGTATGTCGAAAAAAGTCATAAAAAGTCATAGTATAGTATGTCAAAAAAAGTCACAAAAAAGTCATAATATAGTATGTCGAAAAAAGTCATAAAAAGTCATAGTATAGTATGTCGAAAAAAGTCATAAAAAAGTCATAGTATAGTATGTCGAAAAAAGTTATGTGACATGTGTTTTGTGTTCTGTAAATAAAATATTCCAAAAGAAATTGTTGCTGTGTTGCATTCCTTCATTGTTAGTATAGTATGAAATGAAAAGTCATAGTATAGTATGTCGAAAAAAGTCATAAAAAAAGTCATAGTATAGCATGTTGAAAAAAGTCATAAAAAAGTCATAATATAGTATGTTGAAAAAAGTCATAAAAAAGTCATAGTAGAGTATGTCGAAAAAAGTCATAAAAAAGTCATAATATAGTATGTCGAAAAAAGTAAAAAAAAAGTCATAATATAGTATGTTGAAAAAAGTCATAAAAAAGTCATAGTATAGTATGTCGAAAAAAGTGATGTGACATGTGTTTTGTGTTCTGTAAATAAAATATTCCAAAAGAAATTGTTGCTGTGTTGCATTCCTTCTTTGTTAGTATAGTATGAAATAAAAAGTCATAGTATAGTATGAAATAAAAAGTCATAGTATAGTATGTCGAAAAAAGTCACAAAAAAAGAAGTCATAGTATGGTTTTTTTGGTGATGGAGCAAACCCAAGCAATCATGGGGAGAACATACAAACTCCTCACAGAAATGCCCTGAACAACCTGGATTTGAACCCACTACCTTTTTGCCATGAGGTCACAGTGCTAACCATTGGGCCACCATGCTGTCAAAGTATAGTATGTCGAAAAAAGTCATAAAAAAAGTCATAGTACAGTATGTCATAAAAAGTCATAGTATAGTATTTCGAAAAAAGTCATAGTATAGTAAGTTGAAATAAGTCATAGTAGAGTATGTTGAAAAAAGTCATAAAAAAAGTCATAGTAGAGTATGTCGAACAAAGTCATAAAAAAGTCATAGTATAGTATTTCGAAAAAAGTCATAGTAGAGTATGTCGAAAAAAGTCATAGTATAGTATGTCGAACAAAGTCATGAAAAAAGTCATAGTATAGTATGTCGAAAAAAGTCATAAAAAAGTCATAGTATAGTATGTCGAAAAAAGTCAAAAAAAGCCATAGTATAGTATGTCGAAAAAAGTCAAAAAAAGTCATAGTATAGTATGTCGAAAAAGGTCATAAAAAAGTCATAGTAGAGTATGTCGAAAAAAGTCATAGTAGAGTATGTCGAAAAACGTCATAAAAAAGTCATAGTATAGTATGTCGAAATAAGTCATAGTATAGTATGTCGAACAAAGTCATAAAAAAGTCATAGTAGAGTATGTCGAAAAAAGTCACAAAAAAAGTCATAGTAGAGTATGTCGAGAAAAGTCATAGTATAGTATGTTGAAAAAAGTCATAAAAAAGTCATAGTATAGTATGTCAAAAAAAGTCATAGTAGAGTATGTCGAACAAAGTCATAAAAAAGTCATAGTAGAGTATGTTGAAAAAAGTCATAGTAGAGTATGTTGAAAAAAGTCACAAAAAAGTCATAATATAGTATGTCGAAAAAAGTCATAAAAAGTAATAGTATAGTATGTCGAAAAAAGTCATAAAAAAGTCATAGTATAGTATGTCGAAAAAAGTCATAAAAAAGTCATAGTATAGTATGTCGAAAAAAGTCATAAAAAAGTCATAGTATAGTATGTCGAAAAAAGTCATAAAAAAGTCATAGTATAGTATTTCGAAAAAAGTCATAGTAGAGTATGTCGAAAAAAGTCATAGTATAGTATGTCGAAAAAAGTCATAAAAAAAGTCATAGTATAGTATGTCGAACAAAGTCATAAAAAAGTCATAGTAGAGTATATAAAAAAAATCACAAAAAAGTCATAGTATAGTATGTCAAAAAAAGTCACAAAAAAGTCATAGTATAGTATGTCAAAAAAAGTCATAAAAAAGTCATAGTAGAGTATGTTGAAAAAAGTCATAGTATAGTATGTCGAAAAAAGTCATAAAAAGTCATAGTAGAGTATGTTAAAAAAAGTCATAGTAGAGTATGTCGAAAAAAGTCATAAAAAGTCATAGTAGAGTATGTTAAAAAAAAGTCATAAAAAGTCATAAAAAGTCATAGTAGAGTATGTCGAAAAAAGTCATAGTATAGTATGTCGAAAAAAGTCATAGTAGAGTATGTCGAAAAAAGTCATAGTAGAGTATGTCGAAAAAAGTCATAAAAAGTCATAGTATAGTATGTCAAAAAAAGTCATAGTATAGCATGTCGAAAAAAGTCATAAAAAAGTCATAGTAGAGTATGTTGAAAAAAGTCATAGTAGAGTATGTTGAAAAAAGTCATAGTAGAGTATGTCGAACAAAGTCATAAAAAAAGTCACAAAAAAGTCATAGTATAGTATGTCAAAAAAAGTCACAAAAAAGTCATAGTAGAGTATGTTGAAAAAAGTCATAGTATAGTATGTCGAAAGTCATAAAAAAGTCATAGTAGAGTATGTTGAAAAAAGTCATAGTATAGTATGTCGAAAAAAGTCATAAAAAGTCATAGTAGAGTATGTTAAAAAAAGTCATAAAAAGTCATAAAAAGTCATAGTAGAGTATGTCGAACAAAGTCATAAAAAAAGTCACAAAAAAGTCATAGTATAGTATGTCAAAAAAAGTCACAAAAAAGTCATAGTAGAGTATGTTGAAAAAAGTCATAGTATAGTATGTCGAAAGTCATAAAAAAGTCATAGTAGAGTATGTTGAAAAAAGTCATAGTATAGTATGTCGAAAGTCATAAAAAAGTCATAGTAGAGTATGTTGAAAAAAGTCATAGTATAGTATGTCGAAAAAAGTCATAAAAAGTCATAGTAGAGTATGTTAAAAAAAGTCATAAAAAGTCATAAAAAGTCATAGTAGAGTATGTCGAAAAAAGTCAAAAAAAGTCATAGTATAGTATGTCGAAAAAAGTCAAAAAAGTCATAGTATAGTATGTCGAAAAAAGTAAAAAAAAAGTCATAGTATAGTATGTCGAAAAACGTCATAAAAAAGTCATAGTATAATATGTCGAAAAAAGTCATAGTAGAGTATGTCGAAAAACGTCATAAAAAAGTCATAGTATAGTATGTCGAAAAAAGTCATAAAAAAGTCATAGTATAGTATTTCGAAAAAAGTCATAGTATAGTATGTCGAAAAAAGTCATAGTATAGTATGTTGAAAAAAGTCCTAGTATAGTATTTCGAAAAAAGTCATAGTAGAGTATGTCGAAATAAGTCATAGTAGAGTATGTCAAAAAAAATCATAAAAAAGTCATAGTATAGTATGTCGAAAAAAGTCATAGTATAGTATGTTGAAAAAAGTCCTAGTATAGTA
The DNA here is from genome assembly GCA_023566125.1 of Zingel zingel. Classification (NCBI taxonomy): domain Eukaryota; kingdom Metazoa; phylum Chordata; class Actinopteri; order Perciformes; family Percidae; genus Zingel; species Zingel zingel. The sequence goes on along the minus strand of CM042333.1, from coordinate 31,650,397 downwards.
TTTCGAAAAAAGTCATAGTATAGTATGTCAAAAAAAGTCATAGTATAGCATGTCGAAAAAAGTAATAAAAAAGTCACAGTAGAGTATGTCGAAAAAAGTCACAAAAAAGTCATAGTAGAGTATGTCGAGAAAAGTCATAGTAGAGTATGTTGAAAAAAGTCGAAAAAAAGTCATAGTAGAGTATGTTGAAAAAAGTCATAGTATAGTATTTCGAAAAAAGTCATAGTAGAGTATGTTGAAAAAAGTCATGAAAAAAGTCATAAAAAAGTCATAATATAGTATGTCGAAAAAAGTCATAAAAAGTCATAGTATAGTATGTCGAAAAAAGTCATAGTAGAGTATGTCGAACAAAGTCATAAAAAAAGTCATAGTAGAGTATGTTGAAAAAAGTCATAGTATAGTATGTCGAAAAAAGTCATAGTAGAGTATGTTGAAAAAAGTCATAGTATAGTATGTCAAAAAAAGTCATAAAAAAAGTCATAGTATAGTATGTCGAAAAAAGTCATAAAAAAGTCATAGTATAGTATGTCGAAAAAAGTCAAAAAAAGTCATAGTATAGTATGTCGAAAAAAGTCAAAAAAAGTCATAGTATAGTATGTCGAAAAAAGTCAAAAAAAAAGTCATAGTATAGTATGTCGAAAAAAGTCAAAAAAAAGTCATAGTATAGTATGTCGAAAAAAGTCAAAAAAAGTCATAGTATAGTATGTCGAAAAACATCATAAAAAAGTCATAGTATAATATGTCGAAAAAAGTCATAGTAGAGTATGTCGAAAAACGTCATAAAAAAGTCATAGTATAGTATGTCGAAATAAGTCATAGTAGAGTATGTTGAAAAAAGTCATAAAAAAGTCCTAGTATAGTATTTCGAAAAAAGTCATAGTAGAGTATGTCAAAAAAAGTCATAGTATAGTATGTTGAAAAAAGTCATAGTATAGTATGTCGAAAAAAGTCATAGTATAGTATTTCGAAAAAAGTCATAGTAGAGTATGTCGAAAAAAGTCATAGTAGAGTATGTCGAAATAAGTCATAGTAGAGTATGTTGAAAAAAGTCATAAAAAAGTCATAGTATAGTATGTCGAAAAAAGTCATAAAAAAGTCATAGTATAGTATGTCGAAAAAAGTCATAGTATAGTATTTCGAAAAAAGTCATAGTAGAGTATGTCGAAAAAAGTCATAGTATAGTATGTCAAAAAAAGTCATAGTATAGCATGTCGAAAAAAGTAATAAAAAAGTCACAGTAGAGTATGTCGAAAAAAGTCACAAAAAAGTCATAGTAGAGTATGTCGAGAAAAGTCATAGTAGAGTATGTCGAAAAAAGTCAAAAAAAGTCATAGTATAGTATGTCGAAAAAAGTCAAAAAAAGTCATAGTATAGTATGTCGAAAAAAGTCAAAAAAAGTCATAGTATAGTATGTCGAAAAAAGTCAAAAAAAGTCATAGTATAGTATGTCGAAAAAAGTCAAAAAAAAGTCATAGTATAGTATGTCGAAAAAAGTCAAAAAAAGTCATAGTATAGTATGTCGAAAAAAGTCAAAAAAAAGTCATAGTATAGTATGTCGAAAAACATCATAAAAAAGTCATAGTATAATATGTCGAAAAAAGTCATAGTAGAGTATGTCGAAAAACGTCATAAAAAAGTCATAGTATAGCATGTCGAAAAAAGTAATAAAAAAGTCACAGTAGAGTATGTCGAAAAAAGTCACAAAAAAGTCATAGTAGAGTATGTCGAGAAAAGTCATAGTAGAGTATGTCGAAAAAAGTCAAAAAAAGTCATAGTATAGTATGTCGAAAAAAGTCAAAAAAAGTCATAGTATAGTATGTCGAAAAAAGTCAAAAAAAGTCATAGTATAGTATGTCGAAAAAAGTCAAAAAAAGTCATAGTATAGTATGTCGAAAAAAGTCAAAAAAAAGTCATAGTATAGTATGTCGAAAAAAGTCAAAAAAAGTCATAGTATAGTATGTCGAAAAAAGTCAAAAAAAAGTCATAGTATAGTATGTCGAAAAACATCATAAAAAAGTCATAGTATAATATGTCGAAAAAAGTCATAGTAGAGTATGTCGAAAAACGTCATAAAAAAGTCATAGTATAGTATGTCGAAATAAGTCATAGTAGAGTATGTCAAAAAAAGTCATAGTATAGTATTTCGAAAAAAGTCATAGTAGAGTATGTCGAAAAAAGTCATAGTAGAGTATGTCGAAATAAGTCATAGTAGAGTATGTTGAAAAAAGTCATAAAAAAGTCATAGTATAGTATGTCGAAAAAAGTCATAAAAAAGTCATAGTATAGTATGTCGAAAAAAGTCATAGTATAGTATTTCGAAAAAAGTCATAGTAGAGTATGTCGAAAAAAGTCATAGTATAGTATGTCAAAAAAAGTCATAGTAGAGTATGTCGAGAAAAGTCATAGTAGAGTATGTCGAAAAAAGTCAAAAAAAGTCATAGTATAGTATGTCGAAAAAAGTCAAAAAAAGTCATAGTATAGTATGTCGAAAAAAGTCAAAAAAAAAGTCATAGTATAGTATGTCGAAAAACATCATAAAAAAGTCATAGTATAATATGTCGAAATAAGTCATAGTAGAGTATGTTGAAAAAAGTCATAAAAAAGTCACAGTAGAGTATGTCGAAAAAAGTCACAAAAAAGTCATAGTAGAGTATGTCGAGAAAAGTCATAGTAGAGTATGTTGAAAAAAGTCGAAAAAAAGTCATAGTAGAGTATGTTGAAAAAAGTCATAGTATAGTATTTCGAAAAAAGTCATAGTAAGTATGTTGAAAAAAGTCATGAAAAAAGTCATAAAAAAGTCATAGTATAGTATGTCGAAAAAAGTCATAAAAAGTCATAGTATAGTATGTCAAAAAAAGTCACAAAAAAGTCATAATATAGTATGTCGAAAAAAGTCATAAAAAGTCATAGTATAGTATGTCGAAAAAAGTCATAAAAAAGTCATAGTATAGTATGTCGAAAAAAGTTATGTGACATGTGTTTTGTGTTCTGTAAATAAAATATTCCAAAAGAAATTGTTGCTGTGTTGCATTCCTTCATTGTTAGTATAGTATGAAATGAAAAGTCATAGTATAGTATGTCGAAAAAAGTCATAAAAAAAGTCATAGTATAGCATGTTGAAAAAAGTCATAAAAAAGTCATAATATAGTATGTTGAAAAAAGTCATAAAAAAGTCATAGTAGAGTATGTCGAAAAAAGTCATAAAAAAGTCATAATATAGTATGTCGAAAAAAGTAAAAAAAAAGTCATAATATAGTATGTTGAAAAAAGTCATAAAAAAGTCATAGTATAGTATGTCGAAAAAAGTGATGTGACATGTGTTTTGTGTTCTGTAAATAAAATATTCCAAAAGAAATTGTTGCTGTGTTGCATTCCTTCTTTGTTAGTATAGTATGAAATAAAAAGTCATAGTATAGTATGAAATAAAAAGTCATAGTATAGTATGTCGAAAAAAGTCACAAAAAAAGAAGTCATAGTATGGTTTTTTTGGTGATGGAGCAAACCCAAGCAATCATGGGGAGAACATACAAACTCCTCACAGAAATGCCCTGAACAACCTGGATTTGAACCCACTACCTTTTTGCCATGAGGTCACAGTGCTAACCATTGGGCCACCATGCTGTCAAAGTATAGTATGTCGAAAAAAGTCATAAAAAAAGTCATAGTACAGTATGTCATAAAAAGTCATAGTATAGTATTTCGAAAAAAGTCATAGTATAGTAAGTTGAAATAAGTCATAGTAGAGTATGTTGAAAAAAGTCATAAAAAAAGTCATAGTAGAGTATGTCGAACAAAGTCATAAAAAAGTCATAGTATAGTATTTCGAAAAAAGTCATAGTAGAGTATGTCGAAAAAAGTCATAGTATAGTATGTCGAACAAAGTCATGAAAAAAGTCATAGTATAGTATGTCGAAAAAAGTCATAAAAAAGTCATAGTATAGTATGTCGAAAAAAGTCAAAAAAAGCCATAGTATAGTATGTCGAAAAAAGTCAAAAAAAGTCATAGTATAGTATGTCGAAAAAGGTCATAAAAAAGTCATAGTAGAGTATGTCGAAAAAAGTCATAGTAGAGTATGTCGAAAAACGTCATAAAAAAGTCATAGTATAGTATGTCGAAATAAGTCATAGTATAGTATGTCGAACAAAGTCATAAAAAAGTCATAGTAGAGTATGTCGAAAAAAGTCACAAAAAAAGTCATAGTAGAGTATGTCGAGAAAAGTCATAGTATAGTATGTTGAAAAAAGTCATAAAAAAGTCATAGTATAGTATGTCAAAAAAAGTCATAGTAGAGTATGTCGAACAAAGTCATAAAAAAGTCATAGTAGAGTATGTTGAAAAAAGTCATAGTAGAGTATGTTGAAAAAAGTCACAAAAAAGTCATAATATAGTATGTCGAAAAAAGTCATAAAAAGTAATAGTATAGTATGTCGAAAAAAGTCATAAAAAAGTCATAGTATAGTATGTCGAAAAAAGTCATAAAAAAGTCATAGTATAGTATGTCGAAAAAAGTCATAAAAAAGTCATAGTATAGTATGTCGAAAAAAGTCATAAAAAAGTCATAGTATAGTATTTCGAAAAAAGTCATAGTAGAGTATGTCGAAAAAAGTCATAGTATAGTATGTCGAAAAAAGTCATAAAAAAAGTCATAGTATAGTATGTCGAACAAAGTCATAAAAAAGTCATAGTAGAGTATATAAAAAAAATCACAAAAAAGTCATAGTATAGTATGTCAAAAAAAGTCACAAAAAAGTCATAGTATAGTATGTCAAAAAAAGTCATAAAAAAGTCATAGTAGAGTATGTTGAAAAAAGTCATAGTATAGTATGTCGAAAAAAGTCATAAAAAGTCATAGTAGAGTATGTTAAAAAAAGTCATAGTAGAGTATGTCGAAAAAAGTCATAAAAAGTCATAGTAGAGTATGTTAAAAAAAAGTCATAAAAAGTCATAAAAAGTCATAGTAGAGTATGTCGAAAAAAGTCATAGTATAGTATGTCGAAAAAAGTCATAGTAGAGTATGTCGAAAAAAGTCATAGTAGAGTATGTCGAAAAAAGTCATAAAAAGTCATAGTATAGTATGTCAAAAAAAGTCATAGTATAGCATGTCGAAAAAAGTCATAAAAAAGTCATAGTAGAGTATGTTGAAAAAAGTCATAGTAGAGTATGTTGAAAAAAGTCATAGTAGAGTATGTCGAACAAAGTCATAAAAAAAGTCACAAAAAAGTCATAGTATAGTATGTCAAAAAAAGTCACAAAAAAGTCATAGTAGAGTATGTTGAAAAAAGTCATAGTATAGTATGTCGAAAGTCATAAAAAAGTCATAGTAGAGTATGTTGAAAAAAGTCATAGTATAGTATGTCGAAAAAAGTCATAAAAAGTCATAGTAGAGTATGTTAAAAAAAGTCATAAAAAGTCATAAAAAGTCATAGTAGAGTATGTCGAACAAAGTCATAAAAAAAGTCACAAAAAAGTCATAGTATAGTATGTCAAAAAAAGTCACAAAAAAGTCATAGTAGAGTATGTTGAAAAAAGTCATAGTATAGTATGTCGAAAGTCATAAAAAAGTCATAGTAGAGTATGTTGAAAAAAGTCATAGTATAGTATGTCGAAAGTCATAAAAAAGTCATAGTAGAGTATGTTGAAAAAAGTCATAGTATAGTATGTCGAAAAAAGTCATAAAAAGTCATAGTAGAGTATGTTAAAAAAAGTCATAAAAAGTCATAAAAAGTCATAGTAGAGTATGTCGAAAAAAGTCAAAAAAAGTCATAGTATAGTATGTCGAAAAAAGTCAAAAAAGTCATAGTATAGTATGTCGAAAAAAGTAAAAAAAAAGTCATAGTATAGTATGTCGAAAAACGTCATAAAAAAGTCATAGTATAATATGTCGAAAAAAGTCATAGTAGAGTATGTCGAAAAACGTCATAAAAAAGTCATAGTATAGTATGTCGAAAAAAGTCATAAAAAAGTCATAGTATAGTATTTCGAAAAAAGTCATAGTATAGTATGTCGAAAAAAGTCATAGTATAGTATGTTGAAAAAAGTCCTAGTATAGTATTTCGAAAAAAGTCATAGTAGAGTATGTCGAAATAAGTCATAGTAGAGTATGTCAAAAAAAATCATAAAAAAGTCATAGTATAGTATGTCGAAAAAAGTCATAGTATAGTATGTTGAAAAAAGTCCTAGTATAGTATTTCGAAAAAAGTCATAGTATAGTATGTCAAAAAAAGTCATAGTATAGCATGTCGAAAAAAGTAATAAAAAAGTCACAGTAGAGTATGTCGAAAAAAGTCACAAAAAAGTCATAGTAGAGTATGTCGAGAAAAGTCATAGTAGAGTATGTTGAAAAAAGTCGAAAAAAAGTCATAGTAGAGTATGTTGAAAAAAGTCATAGTATAGTATTTCGAAAAAAGTCATAGTAGAGTATGTTGAAAAAAGTCATGAAAAAAGTCATAAAAAAGTCATAATATAGTATGTCGAAAAAAGTCATAAAAAGTCATAGTATAGTATGTCGAAAAAAGTCATAGTAGAGTATGTCGAACAAAGTCATAAAAAAAGTCATAGTAGAGTATGTTGAAAAAAGTCATAGTATAGTATGTCGAAAAAAGTCATAGTAGAGTATGTTGAAAAAAGTCATAGTATAGTATGTCAAAAAAAGTCATAAAAAAAGTCATAGTATAGTATGTCGAAAAAAGTCATAAAAAAGTCATAGTATAGTATGTCGAAAAAAGTCAAAAAAAGTCATAGTATAGTATGTCGAAAAAAGTCAAAAAAAGTCATAGTATAGTATGTCGAAAAAAGTCAAAAAAAAAGTCATAGTATAGTATGTCGAAAAAAGTCAAAAAAAAGTCATAGTATAGTATGTCGAAAAAAGTCAAAAAAAGTCATAGTATAGTATGTCGAAAAACATCATAAAAAAGTCATAGTATAATATGTCGAAAAAAGTCATAGTAGAGTATGTCGAAAAACGTCATAAAAAAGTCATAGTATAGTATGTCGAAATAAGTCATAGTAGAGTATGTTGAAAAAAGTCATAAAAAAGTCCTAGTATAGTATTTCGAAAAAAGTCATAGTAGAGTATGTCAAAAAAAGTCATAGTATAGTATGTTGAAAAAAGTCATAGTATAGTATGTCGAAAAAAGTCATAGTATAGTATTTCGAAAAAAGTCATAGTAGAGTATGTCGAAAAAAGTCATAGTAGAGTATGTCGAAATAAGTCATAGTAGAGTATGTTGAAAAAAGTCATAAAAAAGTCATAGTATAGTATGTCGAAAAAAGTCATAAAAAAGTCATAGTATAGTATGTCGAAAAAAGTCATAGTATAGTATTTCGAAAAAAGTCATAGTAGAGTATGTCGAAAAAAGTCATAGTATAGTATGTCAAAAAAAGTCATAGTATAGCATGTCGAAAAAAGTAATAAAAAAGTCACAGTAGAGTATGTCGAAAAAAGTCACAAAAAAGTCATAGTAGAGTATGTCGAGAAAAGTCATAGTAGAGTATGTCGAAAAAAGTCAAAAAAAGTCATAGTATAGTATGTCGAAAAAAGTCAAAAAAAGTCATAGTATAGTATGTCGAAAAAAGTCAAAAAAAGTCATAGTATAGTATGTCGAAAAAAGTCAAAAAAAGTCATAGTATAGTATGTCGAAAAAAGTCAAAAAAAAGTCATAGTATAGTATGTCGAAAAAAGTCAAAAAAAGTCATAGTATAGTATGTCGAAAAAAGTCAAAAAAAAGTCATAGTATAGTATGTCGAAAAACATCATAAAAAAGTCATAGTATAATATGTCGAAAAAAGTCATAGTAGAGTATGTCGAAAAACGTCATAAAAAAGTCATAGTATAGCATGTCGAAAAAAGTAATAAAAAAGTCACAGTAGAGTATGTCGAAAAAAGTCACAAAAAAGTCATAGTAGAGTATGTCGAGAAAAGTCATAGTAGAGTATGTCGAAAAAAGTCAAAAAAAGTCATAGTATAGTATGTCGAAAAAAGTCAAAAAAAGTCATAGTATAGTATGTCGAAAAAAGTCAAAAAAAGTCATAGTATAGTATGTCGAAAAAAGTCAAAAAAAGTCATAGTATAGTATGTCGAAAAAAGTCAAAAAAAAGTCATAGTATAGTATGTCGAAAAAAGTCAAAAAAAGTCATAGTATAGTATGTCGAAAAAAGTCAAAAAAAAGTCATAGTATAGTATGTCGAAAAACATCATAAAAAAGTCATAGTATAATATGTCGAAAAAAGTCATAGTAGAGTATGTCGAAAAACGTCATAAAAAAGTCATAGTATAGTATGTCGAAATAAGTCATAGTAGAGTATGTCAAAAAAAGTCATAGTATAGTATTTCGAAAAAAGTCATAGTAGAGTATGTCGAAAAAAGTCATAGTAGAGTATGTCGAAATAAGTCATAGTAGAGTATGTTGAAAAAAGTCATAAAAAAGTCATAGTATAGTATGTCGAAAAAAGTCATAAAAAAGTCATAGTATAGTATGTCGAAAAAAGTCATAGTATAGTATTTCGAAAAAAGTCATAGTAGAGTATGTCGAAAAAAGTCATAGTATAGTATGTCAAAAAAAGTCATAGTAGAGTATGTCGAGAAAAGTCATAGTAGAGTATGTCGAAAAAAGTCAAAAAAAGTCATAGTATAGTATGTCGAAAAAAGTCAAAAAAAGTCATAGTATAGTATGTCGAAAAAAGTCAAAAAAAAAGTCATAGTATAGTATGTCGAAAAACATCATAAAAAAGTCATAGTATAATATGTCGAAATAAGTCATAGTAGAGTATGTTGAAAAAAGTCATAAAAAAGTCACAGTAGAGTATGTCGAAAAAAGTCACAAAAAAGTCATAGTAGAGTATGTCGAGAAAAGTCATAGTAGAGTATGTTGAAAAAAGTCGAAAAAAAGTCATAGTAGAGTATGTTGAAAAAAGTCATAGTATAGTATTTCGAAAAAAGTCATAGTAAGTATGTTGAAAAAAGTCATGAAAAAAGTCATAAAAAAGTCATAATATAGTATGTCGAAAAAAGTCATAAAAAGTCATAGTATAGTATGTCGAAAAAAGTCATAGTAGAGTATGTCGAACAAAGTCATAAAAAAGTCATAGTAGAGTATGTCGAGAAAAGTCATAGTAGAGTATGTTGAAAAAAGTCGAAAAAAAGTCATAGTAGAGTATGTTGAAAAAAGTCATAGTATAGTATTTCGAAAAAAGTCATAGTATAGTAAGTTGAAATAAGTCATAGTAGAGTATGTTGAAAAAAGTCATGAAAAAAGTCATAAAAAAGTCATAGTATAGTATGTCGAAAAAAGTCATAAAAAGTCATAGTATAGTATGTCAAAAAAAGTCACAAAAAAGTCATAATATAGTATGTCGAAAAAAGTCATAAAAAGTCATAGTATAGTATGTCGAAAAAAGTCATAAAAAAGTCATAGTATAGTATGTCGAAAAAAGTTATGTGACATGTGTTTTGTGTTCTGTAAATAAAATATTCCAAAAGAAATTGTTGCTGTGTTGCATTCCTTCTTTGTTAGTATAGTATGAAATAAAAAGTCATAGTATAGTATGAAATAAAAAGTCATAGTATAGTATGTCGAAAAAAGTCACAAAAAAAGAAGTCATAGTATGGTTTTTTTGGTGATGGAGCAAACCCAAGCAATCATGGGGAGAACATACAAACTCCTCACAGAAATGCCCTGAACAACCTGGATTTGAACCCACTACCTTTTTGCCATGAGGTCACAGTGCTAACCATTGGGCCACCATGCTGTCAAAGTATAGTATGTCGAAAAAAGTCATAAAAAAAGTCATAGTACAGTATGTCATAAAAAGTCATAGTATAGTATTTCGAAAAAAGTCATAGTATAGTAAGTTGAAATAAGTCATAGTAGAGTATGTTGAAAAAAGTCATAAAAAAAGTCATAGTAGAGTATGTCGAACAAAGTCATAAAAAAGTCATAGTATAGTATTTCGAAAAAAGTCATAGTAGAGTATGTCGAAAAAAGTCATAGTATAGTATGTCGAACAAAGTCATGAAAAAAGTCATAGTATAGTATGTCGAAAAAAGTCATAAAAAAGTCATAGTATAGTATGTCGAAAAAAGTCAAAAAAAGCCATAGTATAGTATGTCGAAAAAAGTCAAAAAAAGTCATAGTATAGTATGTCGAAAAAGGTCATAAAAAAGTCATAGTAGAGTATGTCGAAAAACGTCATAAAAAAGTCATAGTATAGTATGTCGAAATAAGTCATAGTATAGTATGTCGAACAAAGTCATAAAAAAGTCATAGTAGAGTATGTCGAAAAAAGTCACAAAAAAAGTCATAGTAGAGTATGTCGAGAAAAGTCATAGTATAGTATGTTGAAAAAAGTCATAAAAAAGTCATAGTATAGTATGTCAAAAAAAGTCATAGTAGAGTATGTCGAACAAAGTCATAAAAAAAGTCATAGTATAGTATGTCAAAAAAAGTCACAAAAAAGTCATAATATAGTATGTCAAAAAAAGTCACAAAAAAGTCATAGTATAGTATTTCGAAAAAAGTCATAAAAAAAGTCATTAAAAAAGTCATAGTATAGTATGTTGAAAAAAGTTATGTGACATGTGTTTTGTGTTCTGTAAATAAAATATTCCAAAAGAAATTGTTGCTGTGTTGCATTCCTTCTTTGTTAGTATAGTATGAAATAAAAAGTCATAGTATAGTATGTCGAAAAAAGTCACAAAAAAGTCATAGTATAGTATGTCGAAAGTCATAAAAAAGTCATAGTAGAGTATGTTGAAAAAAGTCATAGTATAGTATGTTGAAAAAAGTCATAAAAAGTCATAGTAGAGTATGTTAAAAAAAGTCATAGTAGAGTATGTCGAAAAAAAGTCATAGTAGAGTATGTCGAAAAAAGTCATAAAAAGTCATAGTAGAGTATGTTAAAAAAAGTCATAAAAAGTCATAAAAAGTCATAGTAGAGTATGTCGAAAAAAGTCATAGTATAGTATGTCGAAAAAAGTCATAGTAGAGTATGTCGAAAAAAGTCATAGTAGAGTATGTCGAAAAAAGTCATAAAAAGTCATAGTATAGTATGTCAAAAAAAGTCATAAAAAAGTCATAATATAGTATGTTGAAAAAAGTCATAAAAAAGTCATAGTAGAGTATGTCGAAAAAAGTCATAAAAAAGTCATAATATAGTATGTCGAAAAAAGTCATAAAAAAGTCATAATATAGTATGTTGAAAAAAGTCATAAAAAAGTCATAGTATAGTATGTCGAAAAAAGGTATGTGACATGTGTTTTGTGTTCTGTAAATAAAATATTCCAAAAGAAATTGTTGCTGTGTTGCATTCCTTCTTTGTTAGTATAGTATGAAAAAAAAAGTCATAGTACAGTATGTCATAAAAAGTCATAGTATAGTATTTCGAAAAAAGTCATAGTATAGTAAGTTGAAATAAGTCATAGTAGAGTATGTTGAAAAAAGTCATAAAAAAAGTCATAGTAGAGTATGTCGAACAAAGTCATAAAAAAAGTCATAGTATAGTATGTCAAAAAAAGTCACAAAAAAGTCATAGTAGAGTATGTCGAAAAAAGTCATAGTATAGTATGTCGAACAAAGTCATGAAAAAAGTCATAGTATAGTATGTCGAAAAAAGTCATAAAAAAGTCATAATATAGTATGTCAAAAAAAGTCACAAAAAAGTCATAGTATAGTATGTCGAAAAAAGTCATAAAAAGTCATAGTATAGTATGTTGAAAAAAGTCAGAGTATAGTATGTCGAAAAAAGTAAAAAAAAGTCATAGTATAGTATGTCGAAAAAAGTCAAAAAAAGTCATAGTATAGTATGTCGAAAAACGTCATAAAAAAGTCATAGTAGAGTATGTCGAAAAAAGTCATAGTAGAGTATGTCGAGAAACGTCATAAAAAAGTCATAGTATAGTATGTCGAAAAAAGTCATAGTATAGTATGTCGAACAAAGTCATAAAAAAGTCATAGTAGAGTATGTCGAAAAAAGTCACAAAAAAAGTCATAGTAGAGTATGTTGAAAAAAGTCATAAAAAAAGTCATAGTATAGTATGTTGAAAAAAGTCATAAAAAAGTCATAGTATAGTATGTCGAAAAAAGTCATAGTAGAGTATGTCGAACAAAGTCATAAAAAAGTCAGTATAGTATGTCAAAAAAAGTCACAAAAAAGTCATAATATAGTATGTCAAAAAAAGTCACAAAAAAGTCATAGTATAGTATGTCGAAAAAAGTCATAGTAGAGTATGTCGAAAAAAGTCACAAAAAAAGTCATAGTATAGTATGTTGAAAAAAGTCATAAAAAAGTCATAGTATAGTATGTCGAAAAAAGTCATAGTAGAGTATGTCGAACAAAGTCATAAAAAAGTCAGTATAGTATGTCAAAAAAAGTCACAAAAAAGTCATAATATAGTATGTCAAAAAAAGTCACAAAAAAGTCATAGTATAGTATTTCGAAAAAAGTCATAAAAAAAGTCATTAAAAAAGTCATAGTATAGTATGTTGAAAAAAGTTATGTGACATGTGTTTTGTGTTCTGTAAATAAAATATTCCAAAAGAAATTGTTGCTGTGTTCGATTCCTTCTTTGTTAGTATAGTATGAAATAAAAAGTCATAGTATAGTATGTCGAACAAAGTCATAGTATAGTATGTCGAAAAAAGTCACAAAAAAGTCATAGTATAGTATGTCGAAAGTCATAAAAAAGTCATAGTAGAGTATGTTGAAAAAAGTCATAGTATAGTATGTCGAAAAAAGTCATAAAAAGTCATAGTAGAGTATGTTAAAAAAGTCATAGTAGAGTATGTCGAAAAAAGTCATAGTAGAGTATGTCGAAAAAAGTCATAAAAAGTCATAGTAGAGTATGTTAAAAAAAGTCATAAAAAGTCATAAAAAGTCATAGTAGAGTATGTCGAAAAAAGTCATAGTATAGTATGATAGAAAAAAGTCATAGTAGAGTATGTCGAAAAAAGTCATAGTAGAGTATGTCGAAAAAAGTCATAAAAAGTCATAGTATAGTATGTCAAAAAAAGTCATAGTATAGCATGTCGAAAAAAGTCATAAAAAAGTCATAATATAGTATGTTGAAAAAAGTCATAAAAAAGTCATAGTAGAGTATGTCGAAAAAAGTCATAGTATAGCATGTCGAAAAAAGTCATAAAAAAGTCATAATATAGTATGTTGAAAAAAGTCATAAAAAAGTCATAGTAGAGTATGTCGAAAAAAGTCATAAAAAAGTCATAATATAGTATGTCGAAAAAAGTAAAAAAAAAGTCATAATATAGTATGTTGAAAAAAGTCATAGTATAGTATGTCGAAAAAAGTCATAAAAAAGTCATAGTATAGTATGTCGAAAAAAGTCATAGTATAGTATGTCGAACAAAGTCATAAAAAAGTCATAGTAGAGTATGTCGAAAAAAGTCACAAAAAAAGTCATAGTAGAGTATGTCGAGAAAAGTCATAGTATAGTATGTTGAAAAAAGTCATAAAAAAGTCATAGTATAGTATGTCAAAAAAAGTCATAGTAGAGTATGTCGAACAAAGTCATAAAAAAGTCATAGTATAGTATGTCAAAAAAAGTCACAAAAAAGTCATAATATAGTATGTCAAAAAAAGTCACAAAAAAGTCATAGTATAGTATTTCGAAAAAAGTCATAAAAAAAGTCATTAAAAAAGTCATAGTATAGTATGTTGAAAAAAGTTATGTGACATGTGTTTTGTGTTCTGTAAATAAAATATTCCAAAAGAAATTGTTGCTGTGTTGCATTCCTTCTTTGTTAGTATAGTATGAAATAAAAAGTCATAGTATAGTATGTCGAACAAAGTCATAGTATAGTATGTCGAAAAAAGTCAAAAAAAGTCATAGTATAGTATGTCGAAAAACGTCATAAAAAAGTCATAGTAGAGTATGTCGAAAAAAGTCATAGTAGAGTATGTCGAGAAACGTCATAAAAAAGTCATAGTATAGCATGTCGAAAAAAGTCATAAAAAAGTCATAGTATAGTATGTCGAAAAAAGTCATAGTATAGTATGTCGAACAAAGTCATAAAAAAGTCATAGTAGAGTATGTCGAAAAAAGTCACAAAAAAAGTCATAGTAGAGTATGTCGAGAAAAGTCATAGTATAGTATGTTGAAAAAAGTCATAAAAAAGTCATAGTATAGTATGTCAAAAAAAGTCATAGTAGAGTATGTCGAACAAAGTCATAAAAAAAGTCATAGTATAGTATGTCAAAAAAAGTCACAAAAAAGTCATAATATAGTATGTCAAAAAAAGTCACAAAAAGTCATAGTATAGTATTTCGAAAAAAGTCATAAAAAAAGTCATTAAAAAAGTCATAGTATAGTATGTTGAAAAAAGTTATGTGACATGTGTTTTGTGTTCTGTAAATAAAATATTCCAAAAGAAATTGTTGCTGTGTTGCATTCCTTCTTTGTTAGTATAGTATGAAATAAAAAGTCATAGTATAGTATGTCGAACAAAGTCATAGTATAGTATGTCGAAAAAAGTCACAAAAAAGTCATAGTATAGTATGTCGAAAGTCATAAAAAAGTCATAGTAGAGTATGTTAAAAAAAGTCATAGTAGAGTATGTCGAAAAAAGTCATAGTAGAGTATGTCGAAAAAAGTCATAAAAAGTCATAGTAGAGTATGTTAAAAAAAGTCATAAAAAGTCATAAAAAGTCATAGTAGAGTATGTCGAAAAAAGTCATAGTAGAGTATGTCGAAAAAAGTCATAGTAGAGTATGTCGAAAAAAGTCATAAAAAGTCATAGTATAGTATGTCAAAAAAAGTCATAAAAAAGTCATAATATAGTATGTTGAAAAAAGTCATAAAAAAGTCATAGTAGAGTATGTCGAAAAAAGTCATAAAAAAGTCATAATATAGTATGTCGAAAAAAGTCATAAAAAAGTCATAATATAGTATGTTGAAAAAAGTCATAAAAAAGTCATAGTATAGTATGTCGAAAAAAGGTATGTGACATGTGTTTTGTGTTCTGTAAATAAAATATTCCAAAAGAAATTGTTGCTGTGTTGCATTCCTTCTTTGTTAGTATAGTATGAAATAAAAAGTCATAGTATAGTATGAAATAAAAAGTCATAGTATGGTATGTCGAAAAAAGTCACAAAAAAATAAGTCATAGTATGGTTTTTTTGGTGATGGAGCAAACCCAAGCAATCATGGGGAGAACATATAAACTCCTCACAGAAATGCCCTGAACAACCTGGATTTGAACCCACTACCTTTTTGCCATGAGGTCACAGTGCTAACCATTGGGCCACCATGCTGTCAAAGTATAGTACGTCGAAAAAAGTCATAGTATAGTATGTCATAAAAAGTCATAGTATAGTATTTCGAAAAAAGTCGTAGTATAGTAAGTTGAAATAAGTCATAGTAGAGTATGTTGAAAAAAGTCATAAAAAAAGTCATAGTATAGTATGTTGAAAAAAGTCATAAAAAGTCATAGTATAGTATGTCAAAAAAAGTCACAAAAAAGTCATAATATAGTATGTCGAAAAAAGTCATAAAAAAGTCATAGTACAGTATGTCATAAAAAGTCATAGTATAGTATTTCGAAAAAAGTCATAGTATAGTAAGTTGAAATAAGTCATAGTAGAGTATGTTGAAAAAAGTCATAAAAAAAGTCATAGTAGAGTATGTCGAACAAAGTCATAAAAAAAGTCATAGTATAGTATGTCAAAAAAAGTCTCAAAAAAGTCATAGTAGAGTATGTCGAAAAAAGTCATAGTATAGTATGTCGAACAAAGTCATGAAAAAAGTCATAGTATAGTATGTCGAAAAAAGTCATAAAAAAGTCATAATATAGTATGTCAAAAAAAGTCACAAAAAAGTCATAGTATAGTATGTCGAACAAAGCCATAAAAAAAGTCATAGTATAGTATGTCGAAAAAAGTCATAGTATAGTATGTCGAAAAAAGTCATAAAAAAGTCATAGTATAGTATGTTGAAAAAAGTCAGAGTATAGTATGTCAAAAAAAGTCACAAAAAGTCATAGTATAGTATGTCGAAAAAAGTCATAAAAAGTCATAGTATAGTATGTTGAAAAAAGTCAGAGTATAGTATGTCGAAAAAAGTAAAAAAAAGTCATAGTATAGTATGTCGAAAAAAGTCAAAAAAAGTCATAGTATAGTATGTCGAAAAACGTCATAAAAAAGTCATAGTAGAGTATGTCGAAAAAAGTCATAGTAGAGTATGTCGAAAAAAGTCACAAAAAAAGTCATAGTAGAGTATGTTGAAAAAAGTCATAAAAAAAGTCATAGTATAGTATGTTGAAAAAAGTCATAAAAAAGTCATAGTATAGTATGTCGAAAAAAGTCATAGTAGAGTATGTCGAAAAAAGTCACAAAAAAAGTCATAGTATAGTATGTTGAAAAAAGTCATAAAAAAGTCATAGTATAGTATGTCGAAAAAAGTCATAGTAGAGTATGTCGAACAAAGTCATAAAAAAGTCATAGTATAGTATGTCAAAAAAAGTCACAAAAAAGTCATAGTATAGTATTTCGAAAAAAGTCATAAAAAAAGTCATTAAAAAAGTCATAGTATAGTATGTTGAAAAAAGTTATGTGACATGTGTTTTGTGTTCTGTAAATAAAATATTCCAAAAGAAATTGTTGCTGTGTTCGATTCCTTCTTTGTTAGTATAGTATGAAATAAAAAGTCATAGTATAGTATGTCGAACAAAGTCATAGTATAGTATGTCGAAAAAAGTCACAAAAAAGTCATAGTATAGTATGTTGAAAAAAGTCATAGTATAGTATGTCGAAAAAAGTCATAAAAAGTCATAGTAGAGTATGTTAAAAAAGTCATAGTAGAGTATGTCGAAAAAAGTCATAGTAGAGTATGTCGAAAAAAGTCATAAAAAGTCATAGTAGAGTATGTTAAAAAAAGTCATAAAAAGTCATAAAAAGTCATAGTAGAGTATGTCGAAAAAAGTCATAGTATAGTATGATAGAAAAAAGTCATAGTAGAGTATGTCGAAAAAAGTCATAGTAGAGTATGTCGAAAAAAGTCATAAAAAGTCATAGTATAGTATGTCAAAAAAAGTCATAGTATAGCATGTCGAAAAAAGTCATAAAAAAGTCATAATAGAGTATGTCGAAAAAAGTCATAAAAAAGTCATAATATAGTATGTCGAAAAAAGTAAAAAAAAAGTCATAATATAGTATGTTGAAAAAAGTCATAGTATAGTATGTCGAAAAAAGTTATGTGACATGTGTTTTGTGTTCTGTAAATAAAATATTCCAAAAGAAATTGTTGCTGTGTTGCATTCCTTCTTTGTTAGTATAGTATGAAATAAAAAGTCATAGTATAGTATGTCGAAAAAAGTCACAAAAAAAGAAGTCATAGTATAGTATGGTTTTTTTGGTGATGGAGCAAACCCAAGCAATCATGGGGAGAACATACAAACTCCTCACAGAAATGCCCTGAACAACCTGGATTTGAACCCACTACCTTTTTGCCATGAGGTCACAGTGCTAACCATTGGGCCACCATGCTGTCAAAGTATAGTATGTCGAAAAAAGTCATAAAAAAAGTCATAGTACAGTATGTCATAAAAAGTCATAGTATAGTATTTCGAAAAAAGTCATAGTATAGTAAGTTGAAATAAGTCATAGTAGAGTATGTTGAAAAAAGTCATAAAAAAAGTCATAGTAGAGTATGTCGAACAAAGTCATAAAAAAGTCATAGTATAGTATGATAGAAAAAAGTCATAGTATAGTATGTCAAAAAAAGTCACAAAAAAGTCATAGTATAGTATGTCGAAAAAAGTCATAGTAGAGTATGTCGAAAAAAGTCATAGTATAGTATGTCGAACAAAGTCATGAAAAAAGTCATAGTATAGTATGTCGAAAAAAGTCATAAAAAAGTCATAGTATAGTATGTCGAAAAAAGTCAAAAAAAGCCATAGTATAGTATGTCGAAAAAAGTCAAAAAAAGTCATAGTATAGTATGTCGAAAAACGTCATAAAAAAGTCATAGTAGAGTATGTCAAAAAAAGTCATAGTAGAGTATGTCGAAAAACGTCATAAAAAAGTCATAGTATAGTATGTCGAACAAAGTCATAAAAAAGTCATAGTAGAGTATGTCGAAAAAAGTCACAAAAAAAGTCATAGTAGAGTATGTCAAGAAAAGTCATAGTATAGTATGTTGAAAAAAGTCATAAAAAAAGTCATAGTATAGTATGTTGAAAAAAGTCATAAAAAAGTCATAGTATAGTATGTCGAAAAAAGTCATAGTAGAGTATGTCGAACAAAGTCATAAAAAAGTCATAGTATAGTATGTCAAAAAAAGTCACAAAAAAGTAATAATATAGTATGTCAAAAAAAGTCACAAAAAAGTCATAGTATAGTATTTCGAAAAAAGTCATAAAAAAAGTCATTAAAAAAGTCATAGTATAGTATGTTGAAAAAAGTTATGTGACATGTGTTTTGTGTTCTGTAAATAAAATATTCCAAAAGAAATTGTTGCTGTGTTGGATTCCTTCTTTGTTAGTATAGTATGAAATAAAAAGTCATAGTATAGTATGTCGAACAAAGTCATAGTATAGTATGTCGAAAAAAGTCATAGTATAGTATTTCGAAAAAAGTCATAGTATAGTAAGTTGAAATAAGTCATAGTAGAGTATGTTGAAAAAAGTCATAAAAAAAGTCATAGTAGAGTATGTCGAACAAAGTCATAAAAAAAGTCATAGTATAGTATGTCAAAAAAAGTCTCAAAAAAGTCATAGTAGAGTATGTCGAAAAAAGTCATAGTATAGTATGTCGAACAAAGTCATGAAAAAAGTCATAGTATAGTATGTCGAAAAAAGTCATAAAAAAGTCATAATATAGTATGTCAAAAAAAGTCACAAAAAAGTCATAGTATAGTATGTCGAACAAAGCCATAAAAAAAGTCATAGTATAGTATGTCGAAAAAAGTCATAGTATAGTATGTCGAAAAAAGTCATAAAAAAGTCATAGTATAGTATGTTGAAAAAAGTCAGAGTATAGTATGTCAAAAAAAGTCACAAAAAGTCATAGTATAGTATGTCGAAAAAAGTCATAAAAAGTCATAGTATAGTATGTTGAAAAAAGTCAGAGTATAGTATGTCGAAAAAAGTAAAAAAAAGTCATAGTATAGTATGTCGAAAAAAGTCAAAAAAAGTCATAGTATAGTATGTCGAAAAACGTCATAAAAAAGTCATAGTAGAGTATGTCGAAAAAAGTCATAGTAGAGTATGTCGAAAAAAGTCACAAAAAAAGTCATAGTAGAGTATGTTGAAAAAAGTCATAAAAAAAGTCATAGTATAGTATGTTGAAAAAAGTCATAAAAAAGTCATAGTATAGTATGTCGAAAAAAGTCATAGTAGAGTATGTCGAAAAAAGTCACAAAAAAAGTCATAGTATAGTATGTTGAAAAAAGTCATAAAAAAGTCATAGTATAGTATGTCGAAAAAAGTCATAGTAGAGTATGTCGAACAAAGTCATAAAAAAGTCATAGTATAGTATGTCAAAAAAAGTCACAAAAAAGTCATAGTATAGTATTTCGAAAAAAGTCATAAAAAAAGTCATTAAAAAAGTCATAGTATAGTATGTTGAAAAAAGTTATGTGACATGTGTTTTGTGTTCTGTAAATAAAATATTCCAAAAGAAATTGTTGCTGTGTTCGATTCCTTCTTTGTTAGTATAGTATGAAATAAAAAGTCATAGTATAGTATGTCGAACAAAGTCATAGTATAGTATGTCGAAAAAAGTCACAAAAAAGTCATAGTATAGTATGTTGAAAAAAGTCATAGTATAGTATGTCGAAAAAAGTCATAAAAAGTCATAGTAGAGTATGTTAAAAAAGTCATAGTAGAGTATGTCGAAAAAAGTCATAGTAGAGTATGTCGAAAAAAGTCATAAAAAGTCATAGTAGAGTATGTTAAAAAAAGTCATAAAAAGTCATAAAAAGTCATAGTAGAGTATGTCGAAAAAAGTCATAGTATAGTATGATAGAAAAAAGTCATAGTAGAGTATGTCGAAAAAAGTCATAGTAGAGTATGTCGAAAAAAGTCATAAAAAGTCATAGTATAGTATGTCAAAAAAAGTCATAGTATAGCATGTCGAAAAAAGTCATAAAAAAGTCATAATAGAGTATGTCGAAAAAAGTCATAAAAAAGTCATAATATAGTATGTCGAAAAAAGTAAAAAAAAAGTCATAATATAGTATGTTGAAAAAAGTCATAGTATAGTATGTCGAAAAAAGTTATGTGACATGTGTTTTGTGTTCTGTAAATAAAATATTCCAAAAGAAATTGTTGCTGTGTTGCATTCCTTCTTTGTTAGTATAGTATGAAATAAAAAGTCATAGTATAGTATGTCGAAAAAAGTCACAAAAAAAGAAGTCATAGTATAGTATGGTTTTTTTGGTGATGGAGCAAACCCAAGCAATCATGGGGAGAACATACAAACTCCTCACAGAAATGCCCTGAACAACCTGGATTTGAACCCACTACCTTTTTGCCATGAGGTCACAGTGCTAACCATTGGGCCACCATGCTGTCAAAGTATAGTATGTCGAAAAAAGTCATAAAAAAAGTCATAGTACAGTATGTCATAAAAAGTCATAGTATAGTATTTCGAAAAAAGTCATAGTATAGTAAGTTGAAATAAGTCATAGTAGAGTATGTTGAAAAAAGTCATAAAAAAAGTCATAGTAGAGTATGTCGAACAAAGTCATAAAAAAGTCATAGTATAGTATGATAGAAAAAAGTCATAGTATAGTATGTCAAAAAAAGTCACAAAAAAGTCATAGTATAGTATGTCGAAAAAAGTCATAGTAGAGTATGTCGAAAAAAGTCATAGTATAGTATGTCGAACAAAGTCATGAAAAAAGTCATAGTATAGTATGTCGAAAAAAGTCATAAAAAAGTCATAGTATAGTATGTCGAAAAAAGTCAAAAAAAGCCATAGTATAGTATGTCGAAAAAAGTCAAAAAAAGTCATAGTATAGTATGTCGAAAAACGTCATAAAAAAGTCATAGTAGAGTATGTCAAAAAAAGTCATAGTAGAGTATGTCGAAAAACGTCATAAAAAAGTCATAGTATAGTATGTCGAACAAAGTCATAAAAAAGTCATAGTAGAGTATGTCGAAAAAAGTCACAAAAAAAGTCATAGTAGAGTATGTCAAGAAAAGTCATAGTATAGTATGTTGAAAAAAGTCATAAAAAAAGTCATAGTATAGTATGTTGAAAAAAGTCATAAAAAAGTCATAGTATAGTATGTCGAAAAAAGTCATAGTAGAGTATGTCGAACAAAGTCATAAAAAAGTCATAGTATAGTATGTCAAAAAAAGTCACAAAAAAGTAATAATATAGTATGTCAAAAAAAGTCACAAAAAAGTCATAGTATAGTATTTCGAAAAAAGTCATAAAAAAAGTCATTAAAAAAGTCATAGTATAGTATGTTGAAAAAAGTTATGTGACATGTGTTTTGTGTTCTGTAAATAAAATATTCCAAAAGAAATTGTTGCTGTGTTGGATTCCTTCTTTGTTAGTATAGTATGAAATAAAAAGTCATAGTATAGTATGTCGAACAAAGTCATAGTATAGTATGTCGAAAAAAGTCATAAAAAGTCATAGTAGAGTATGTTAAAAAAAGTCATAGTAGAGTATTTCGAAAAAAGTCATAGTAGAATATGTCGAAAAAAGTCATAAAAAGTCATAGTAGAGTATGTCGAAAAAAGTCATAGTATAGTATGATAGAAAAAAGTCATAGTAGAGTATGTCGAAAAAAGTCATAGTATAGCATGTCGAAAAAAGTCATAAAAAAGTCATAATATAGTATGTTGAAAAAAGTCATAAAAAAATCATAGTATAGTATGTCGAAAAAAGTCACAAAAAAAAAGTCATAGTATGGTTTTTTTGGTGATGGAGCAAACCCAAGCAATCATGGGGAGAACATACAAACTCCTCACAGAAATGCCCTGAACAACCTGGATTTGAACCCACTACCTTTTTGCCATGAGGTCACAGTGCTAACCATTGGGCCACCATGCTGTCAAAGTATAGTACGTCGAAAAAAGTCATAAAAAAAGTCATAGTACAGTATGTCATAAAAAGTCATAGTATAGTATTTCGAAAAAAGTCATAGTATAGTAAGTTGAAATAAGTCATAGAGTATGTTGAAAAAAGTCATAAAAAAAGTCATAGTATAGTATGTTAAAAAAAGTCATAAAAAGTCATAAAAAGTCATAGTAGAGTATGTCGAAAAAAGTCATAGTATAGTATGTCAAAAAAAGTCAGTAGAGGATGTCGAAAAAAGTCATAAAAAAAGTCATAGTACAGTATGTCATAAAAAGTCATAGTATAGTATTTCGAAAAAAGTCATAGTATAGTAAGTTGAAATAAGTCATAGTAGAGTATGTTGAAAAAAGTCATAAAAAAGTCATAGTAGAGTATGTTGAAAAAAGTCATAAAAAAGTCATAGTATAGTATGTCGAAAAAAGTCATAGTAGAGTATGTCGAACAAAGTCATAAAAAAAGTCATAGTATAGTATGTCGAAAAAAGTCATAAAAAAGTCATAGTATAGTATGTCGAAAAAAGTTATGTGACATGTGTTTTGTGTTCTGTAAATAAAATATTCCAAAAGAAATTGTTGCTGTGTTGCATTCCTTCATTGTTAGTATAGTATGAAATGAAAAGTCATAGTATAGTATGTCGAAAAAAGTCATAAAAAAAGTCATAGTATAGCATGTTGAAAAAAGTCATAAAAAAGTCATAGTAGAGTATGTTGAAAAAAGTCATAGAATAGTATGTCGAAAAAAGTCACAAAAAAGTCATAGTATAGTATGTCGAAAAACGTCATAAAAAAGTCATAGTATAGTATGTCGAAAAACGTCATTAAAAAAAGTCATAGTATAGTATGTTGAAAAGAGTCATAGTAGAGTATGTTGAAAAAAGTCATAGTCTAGTATGTCGAAAAAAGTCATAGTAGAGTATGTCGAAAAAAGTCATAGTATAGTATGTCGAACAAAGTCATAAAAAAAGTCATAGTATAGTATGTCGAACAAAGTCATAAAAAAAGTCATAATATAGTATGTTGAAAAAAGTCAGAGTATAGTATGTCGAAAAAAGTCAGAGTATAGTATGTCAAAAAAAGTCACAAAAAGTCATAGTATAGTATGTCGAAAAAAGTCATAAAAAGTCATAGTATAGTATGTTGAAAAAAGTCAGAGTATAGTATGTCGAAAAAAGTCATAAAAAGTCATAGTATAGTATGTCGAAAAAAGTCATAAAAAGTCATAGTATAGTATGTTGAAAATAGTTATGTGACATGTGTTTTGTGTTCTGTAAATAAAATATTCCAAAAGAAATTGTTGGTGTTGCATTCCTTCATTGTTAGTATAGTATGAAATAAAAAGTCATAGTATAGTAAGTTGAAATAAGTCATAGTAGAGTATGTTGAAAAAAGTCACAAAAAAGTCATAATATAGTATGTCGAAAAAAGTCATAAAAAAGTCATAATATAGTATGTCAAAAAAAGTCACAAAAAAGTCATAGTATAGTATGTTGAAAAAAGTCAGAGTATAGTATGTCAAAAAAAGTCACAAAAAAGTCATAATATAGTATGTCGAAAAAAGTCATAAAAAGTCATAGTATAGTATGTTGAAAATAGTTATGTGACATGTGTTTTGTGTTCTGTAAATAAAATATTCCAAAAGAAATTGTTGCTGTGTTGCATTCCTTCATTGTTAGTATAGTATGAAATAAAAAGTCATAGTATAGTAAGTTGAAATAAGTCATAGTAGAGTATGTTGAAAAAAGTCATGAAAAAAGTCATAAAAAAGTCATAGTATAGTATGTTGAAAAAAGTCACAAAAAAGTCATAATATAGTATGTCGAAAAAAGTCATAAAAAAGTCATAATATAGTATGTCAAAAAAAGTCACAAAAAAGTCATAATATAGTATGTTGAAAAAAGTCATAAAAAGTCATAGTATAGTATGTCGAAAAAAGTTATGTGACGTGTTTTGTGTTCTGTAAATAAAATATTCCAAAAGAAATTGTTGCTGTGTTGCATTCCTTCTTTGTTAGTATAGTATGAAATAAAAAGTCATAGTATAGTATGAAATAAAAAGTCATAGTATGGTATGTCGAAAAAAGTCACAAAAAAAAAGTCATAGTATGGTTTTTTTGGTGATGGAGCAAACCCAAGCAATCATGGGAAGAACATACAAACTCCTCACAGAAATGCCCTGAACAACCTGGATTTGAACCCACTACCTTTTTGCCATGAGGTCACAGTGCTAACCATTGGGCCACCATGCTGTCAAAGTATAGTACGTCGAAAAAAGTCATAGTATAGTATGTCATAAAAAGTCATAGTATAGTATTTAGAAAAAAGTCATAGTATAGTAAGTTGAAATAAGTCATAGTAGAGTATGTTGAAAAAAGTCATAAAAAAGTCATAGTATAGTATGTTGAAAAAAGTCACAAAAAAGTCATAATATAGTATGTCGAAAAAAGTCATAAAAAGTCAAAGTATAGTATGTTGAAAAAAGTCACAAAAAAGTCATAATATAGTATGTCAAAAAAAGTCATAAAAAAGTCATAGTATAGTATGTTGAAAAAAGTCATAAAAAAGTCATAGTATAGTACGTCGAAAAAAGTCAAAAAAAGCCATAGTATAGTATGTCGAAAAAAGTCAAAAAAAGTCATAGTATAGTATGTCGAAAAACGTCATAAAAAAGTCATAGTAGAGTATGTCAAAAAAAGTCATAGTAGAGTATGTCGAAAAACGTCATAAAAAAGTCATAGTATAGTATGTCGAACAAAGTCATAAAAAAGTCATAGTAGAGTATGTCGAAAAAAGTCACAAAAAAAGTCATAGTAGAGTATGTCAAGAAAAGTCATAGTATAGTATGTTGAAAAAAGTCATAAAAAAAGTCATAGTATAGTATGTTGAAAAAAGTCATAAAAAAGTCATAGTATAGTATGTCGAAAAAAGTCATAGTAGAGTATGTCGAACAAAGTCATAAAAAAGTCATAGTATAGTATGTCAAAAAAAGTCACAAAAAAGTCATAATATAGTATGTCAAAAAAAGTCACAAAAAAGTCATAGTATAGTATTTCGAAAAAAGTCATAAAAAAAGTCATTAAAAAAGTCATAGTATAGTATGTTGAAAAAAGTTATGTGACATGTGTTTTGTGTTCTGTAAATAAAATATTCCAAAAGAAATTGTTGCTGTGTTGGATTCCTTCTTTGTTAGTATAGTATGAAATAAAAAGTCATAGTATAGTATGTCGAACAAAGTCATAGTACAGTATGTCGAAAAAAGTCACAAAAAAGTCATAGTATAGTATGTCGAAAGTCATAAAAAAGTCATAGTAGAGTATGTTGAAAAAAGTCATAAAAAGACATAGTAGAGTATGTTAAAAAAAGTCATAGTAGAGTATGTCGAAAAAAGTCATAGTAGAGTATGTCGAAAAAAGTCATAAAAAGTCATAGTAGAGTATGTTAAAAAGTCATAAAAAGTCATAAAAAGTCATAGTAGAGTATGTCGAAAAAAGTCATAGTATAGTATGATAGAAAAAAGTCATAGTAGAGTATGTCGAAAAAAGTCATAGTAGAGTATGTCGAAAAAAGTCATAAAAAGTCATAGTATAGTATGTCAAAAAAAGTCATAGTATAGCATGTCGAAAAAAGTCATAAAAAAGTCATAATATAGTATGTTGAAAAAAGTCATAAAAAAGTCATAGTAGAGTATGTCGAAAAAAGTCATAAAAAAGTCATAATATAGTATGTCGAAAAAAGTCATAAAAAGTCAAAGTATAGTATGTTGAAAAAAGTCACAAAAAAGTCATAATATAGTATGTCAAAAAAAGTCATAAAAAAGTCATAGTATAGTATGTTGAAAAAAGTCATAAAAAAGTCATAGTATAGTACGTCGAAAAAAGTCAAAAAAAGCCATAGTATAGTATGTCGAAAAAAGTCAAAAAAAGTCATAGTATAGTATGTCGAAAAACGTCATAAAAAAGTCATAGTAGAGTATGTCAAAAAAAGTCATAGTAGAGTATGTCGAAAAACGTCATAAAAAAGTCATAGTATAGTATGTCGAACAAAGTCATAAAAAAGTCATAGTAGAGTATGTCGAAAAAAGTCACAAAAAAAGTCATAGTAGAGTATGTCAAGAAAAGTCATAGTATAGTATGTTGAAAAAAGTCATAAAAAAAGTCATAGTATAGTATGTTGAAAAAAGTCATAAAAAAGTCATAGTATAGTATGTCGAAAAAAGTCATAGTAGAGTATGTCGAACAAAGTCATAAAAAAGTCATAGTATAGTATGTCAAAAAAAGTCACAAAAAAGTCATAATATAGTATGTCAAAAAAAGTCACAAAAAAGTCATAGTATAGTATTTCGAAAAAAGTCATAAAAAAAGTCATTAAAAAAGTCATAGTATAGTATGTTGAAAAAAGTTATGTGACATGTGTTTTGTGTTCTGTAAATAAAATATTCCAAAAGAAATTGTTGCTGTGTTGGATTCCTTCTTTGTTAGTATAGTATGAAATAAAAAGTCATAGTATAGTATGTCGAACAAAGTCATAGTACAGTATGTCGAAAAAAGTCACAAAAAAGTCATAGTATAGTATGTCGAAAGTCATAAAAAAGTCATAGTAGAGTATGTTGAAAAAAGTCATAAAAAGACATAGTAGAGTATGTTAAAAAAAGTCATAGTAGAGTATGTCGAAAAAAGTCATAGTAGAGTATGTCGAAAAAAGTCATAAAAAGTCATAGTAGAGTATGTTAAAAAGTCATAAAAAGTCATAAAAAGTCATAGTAGAGTATGTCGAAAAAAGTCATAGTATAGTATGATAGAAAAAAGTCATAGTAGAGTATGTCGAAAAAAGTCATAGTAGAGTATGTCGAAAAAAGTCATAAAAAGTCATAGTATAGTATGTCAAAAAAAGTCATAGTATAGCATGTCGAAAAAAGTCATAAAAAAGTCATAATATAGTATGTTGAAAAAAGTCATAAAAAAGTCATAGTAGAGTATGTCGAAAAAAGTCATAAAAAAGTCATAATATAGTATGTCGAAAAAAGTCATAAAAAAGTCATAATATAGTATGTTGAAAAAAGTCATAAAAAAGTCATAGTATAGTATGTCGAAAAAAGGTATGTGACATGTGTTTTGTGTTCTGTAAATAAAATATTCCAAAAGAAATTGTTGGTGTTGCATTCCTTCATTGTTAGTATAGTATGAAATAAAAAGTCATAGTATAGTAAGTTGAAATAAGTCATAGTAGAGTATGTTGAAAAAAGTCACAAAAAAGTCATAATATAGTATGTCGAAAAAAGTCATAAAAAAGTCATAATATAGTATGTCAAAAAAAGTCACAAAAAAGTCATAATATAGTATGTTGAAAAAAGTCATAAAAAGTCATAGTATAGTATGTCGAAAAAAGTCATAAAAAAGTCATAGTATAGTATGTTGAAAAAAGTCAGAGTATAGTATGTCAAAAAAAGTCACAAAAAAGTCATAATATAGTATGTCGAAAAAAGTCATAAAAAGTCATAGTATAGTATGTTGAAAATAGTTATGTGACATGTGTTTTGTGTTCTGTAAATAAAATATTCCAAAAGAAATTGTTGCTGTGTTGCATTCCTTCATTGTTAGTATAGTATGAAATAAAAAGTCATAGTATAGTAAGTTGAAATAAGTCATAGTAGAGTATGTTGAAAAAAGTCATGAAAAAAGTCATAAAAAAGTCATAGTATAGTATGTTGAAAAAAGTCACAAAAAAGTCATAATATAGTATGTCGAAAAAAGTCATAAAAAAGTCATAATATAGTATGTCAAAAAAAGTCACAAAAAAGTCATAATATAGTATGTTGAAAAAAGTCATAAAAAGTCATAGTATAGTATGTCGAAAAAAGTTATGTGACGTGTTTTGTGTTCTGTAAATAAAATATTCCAAAAGAAATTGTTGCTGTGTTGCATTCCTTCTTTGTTAGTATAGTATGAAATAAAAAGTCATAGTATAGTATGAAATAAAAAGTCATAGTATGGTATGTCGAAAAAAGTCACAAAAAAAAAGTCATAGTATGGTTTTTTTGGTGATGGAGCAAACCCAAGCAATCATGGGAAGAACATACAAACTCCTCACAGAAATGCCCTGAACAACCTGGATTTGAACCCACTACCTTTTTGCCATGAGGTCACAGTGCTAACCATTGGGCCACCATGCTGTCAAAGTATAGTACGTCGAAAAAAGTCATAGTATAGTATGTCATAAAAAGTCATAGTATAGTATTTAGAAAAAAGTCATAGTATAGTAAGTTGAAATAAGTCATAGTAGAGTATGTTGAAAAAAGTCATAAAAAAGTCATAGTATAGTATGTTGAAAAAAGTCACAAAAAAGTCATAATATAGTATGTCGAAAAAAGTCATAAAAAGTCAAAGTATAGTATGTTGAAAAAAGTCACAAAAAAGTCATAATATAGTATGTCAAAAAAAGTCATAAAAAAGTCATAGTATAGTATGTTGAAAAAAGTCATAAAAAAGTCATAGTAAGTATGTCGAAAAAAGTCAAAAAAAGTCATAGTATAGTATGTCGAAAAACGTCATAAAAAAGTCATAGTAGAGTATGTCAAAAAAAGTCATAGTAGAGTATGTCGAAAAACGTCATAAAAAAGTCATAGTATAGTATGTCGAACAAAGTCATAAAAAAGTCATAGTAGAGTATGTCGAAAAAAGTCACAAAAAAAGTCATAGTAGAGTATGTCAAGAAAAGTCATAGTATAGTATGTTGAAAAAAGTCATAAAAAAAGTCATAGTATAGTATGTTGAAAAAAGTCATAAAAAAGTCATAGTATAGTATGTCGAAAAAAGTCATAGTAGAGTATGTCGAACAAAGTCATAAAAAAGTCATAGTATAGTATGTCAAAAAAAGTCACAAAAAAGTCATAATATAGTATGTCAAAAAAAGTCACAAAAAAGTCATAGTATAGTATTTCGAAAAAAGTCATAAAAAAAGTCATTAAAAAAGTCATAGTATAGTATGTTGAAAAAAGTTATGTGACATGTGTTTTGTGTTCTGTAAATAAAATATTCCAAAAGAAATTGTTGCTGTGTTGGATTCCTTCTTTGTTAGTATAGTATGAAATAAAAAGTCATAGTATAGTATGTCGAACAAAGTCATAGTACAGTATGTCGAAAAAAGTCACAAAAAAGTCATAGTATAGTATGTCGAAAGTCATAAAAAAGTCATAGTAGAGTATGTTGAAAAAAGTCATAAAAAGACATAGTAGAGTATGTTAAAAAAAGTCATAGTAGAGTATGTCGAAAAAAGTCATAAAAAGTCATAGTAGAGTATGTTAAAAAAAAGTCATAAAAAGTCATAAAAAGTCATAGTAGAGTATGTCGAAAAAAGTCATAGTATAGTATGATAGAAAAAAGTCATAGTAGAGTATGTCGAAAAAAGTCATAAAAAGTCATAGTAGAGTATGTTAAAAAAAGTCATAAAAAGTCATAAAAAGTCATAGTAGAGTATGTCGAAAAAAGTCATAGTATAGTATGATAGAAAAAAGTCATAGTAGAGTATGTCGAAAAAAGTCATAGTAGAGTATGTCGAAAAAAGTCATAAAAAGTCATAGTAGAGTATGTTAAAAAAAGTCATAAAAAGTCATAAAAAGTCATAGTAGAGTATGTCGAAAAAAGTCATAGTAGAGTATGTCGAAAAAAGTCATAGTAGAGTATGATAGAAAAAAGTCATAGTAGAGTATGTCGAAAAAAGTCATAGTAGAGTATGTCGAAAAAAGTCATAAAAAGTCATAGTATAGTATGTCAAAAAAAGTCATAGTATAGCATGTCGAAAAAAGTCATAAAAAAGTCATAATATAGTATGTTGAAAAAAGTCATAAAAAAGTCATAGTAGAGTATGTCGAAAAAAGTCATAAAAAAGTCATAATATAGTATGTCGAAAAAAGTCATAAAAAAGTCATAATATAGTATGTTGAAAAAAGTCATAAAAAAGTCATAGTATAGTATGTCGAAAAAAGGTATGTGACATGTGTTTTGTGTTCTGTAAATAAAATATTCCAAAAGAAATTGTTGCTGTGTTGCATTCCTTCTTTGTTAGTATAGTATGAAATAAAAAGTCATAGTATAGTATGTCGAAAAAAGTCACAAAAAAAAAGTCATAGTATGGTTTTTTTGGTGATGGAGCAAACCCAAGCAATCATGGGGAGAACATACAAACTCCTCACAGAAATGCCCTGAACAACCTGGATTTGAACCCACTACCTTTTTGCCATGAGGTCACAGTGCTAACCATTTGGCCACCATGCTGTCAAAGTATAGTATGTCGAAAAAAGTCATAAAAAAAGTCATAGTACAGTATGTCATAAAAAGTCATAGTATAGTATTTCGAAAAAAGTCATAGTATAGTAAGTTGAAATAAGTCATAGTAGAGTATGTTGAAAAAAGTCATAAAAAAAGTCATAGTAGAGTATGTCGAACAAAGTCATAAAAAAGTCATAGTATAGTATGTCGAAAAAAGTCATAATAGAGTATGTCGAACAAAGTCATAAAAAAAGTCATAGTATAGTATGTCGAAAAAAGTCATAAAAAAGTCATAGTATAGTATGTCGAAAAAAGTTATGTGACATGTGTTTTGTGTTCTGTAAATAAAATATTCCAAAAGAAATTGTTGCTGTGTTGCATTCCTTCATTGTTAGTATAGTATGAAATGAAAAGTCATAGTATAGTATGTTGAAAAAAGTCATAAAAAAGTCATAGTAGAGTATGTTGAAAAAAGTCATAGAATAGTATGTCGAAAAAAGTCACAAAAAAGTCATAGTATAGTATGTTGAAAAAAGTCACAAAAAAGTCATAGTATAGTATGTCGAAAAAAGTCACAAAAAAGTCATAGTATAGTATGTTGAAAAACGTCATAAAAAAAGTCATAGTATAGTATGTCGAAAAACGTCATAAAAAAGTCATAGTAGAGTATGTTGAAAAGAGTCATAGTAGAGTATGTTGAAAAGAGTCATAGTAGAGTATGTTGAAAAGAGTCATAGTATAGCATGTCGAACAAAGTCATAAAAAAAGTCATAGTATAGTATGTTGAAAAGAGTCATAGTAGAGTATGTTGAAAAAAGTCATAGTAGAGTATGTCGAAAAAAGTCATAGTAGAGTATGTTGAAAAGAGTCATAGTAGAGTATGTTGAAAAAAGTCATAGTAGAGTATGTCGAAAAAAGTCATAGTAGAGTATGTCGAAAAAAGTCATAGTATAGTATGTCGAAAAAAGTCATAGTAGAGTATGTCGAAAAAAGTCATAGTAGAGTATGTCGAAAAAAGTCATAGTAGAGTATGTTGAAAAAAGTCATAGTAGAGTATGTCGAAAAAAAGTCATAAAAAAAGTCATAGTATAGTATGTCGAACGAAGTCATAAAAAAA
This sequence comes from Zingel zingel, assembly GCA_023566125.1. Classification (NCBI taxonomy): domain Eukaryota; kingdom Metazoa; phylum Chordata; class Actinopteri; order Perciformes; family Percidae; genus Zingel; species Zingel zingel. The sequence goes on along the minus strand of CM042333.1, from coordinate 31,618,979 downwards.
GTCATAGTAGAGTATGTTGAAAAAAGTCATAGTATAGTATGTCGAACGAAGTCATAAAAAAAGTCATAGTAGAGTATGTCGAAAAAAGTCATAGTAGAGTATGTTGAAAAAAGTCATAGTATAGTATGTCGAAAAAAGTCATAAAAAAAGTCATAGTATAGTATGTCGAACAAAGTCATAAAAAAAGTCATAGTATAGTATGTCGAAAAAAGTCATAAAAAAAGTCATAGTATAGTATGTCGAAAAAAGTCATAAAAAAGTCATAGTATAGTATGTTGAAAAAAGTCAGAGTATAGTATGTCAAAAAAAGTCACAAAAAGTCATAGTATAGTATGTCGAAAAAAGTCATAAAAAGTCATAGTATAGTATGTTGAAAAAAGTCAGAGTATAGTATGTCGAAAAAAGTCATAAAAAGTCATAGTATAGTATGTTGAAAATAGTTATGTGACATGTGTTTTGTGTTCTGTAAATAAAATATTCCAAAAGAAATTGTTGCTGTGTTGCATTCCTTCTTTGTTAGTATAGTATGAAATAAAAAGTCATAGTATAGTATGTCGAACAAAGTCATAGTATAGTATGTCGAAAAAAGTCACAAAAAAGTCATAGTATAGTATGTCGAAAGTCATAAAAAAGTCATAGTAGAGTATGTTGAAATAAGTCATAGTAGAGTATGTTGAAAAAAGTCATGAAAAAAGTCATAAAAAAGTCATAGTATAGTATGTTGAAAAAAGTCACAAAAAAGTCATAATATAGTATGTCGAAAAAAGTCATAAAAAAGTCATAATATAGTATGTCAAAAAAAGTCACAAAAAAGTCATAATATAGTATGTTGAAAAAAGTCATAAAAAGTCATAGTATAGTATGTCGAAAAAAGTTATGTGACGTGTTTTGTGTTCTGTAAATAAAATATTCCAAAAGAAATTGTTGCTGTGTTGCATTCCTTCTTTGTTAGTATAGTATGAAATAAAAAGTCATAGTATGGTATGTCGAAAAAAGTCACAAAAAAAAAGTCATAGTATGGTTTTTTTGGTGATGGAGCAAACCCAAGCAATCATGGGGAGAACATATAAACTCCTCACAGAAATGCCCTGAACAACCTGGATTTGAACCCACTACCTTTTTGCCATGAGGTCACAGTGCTAACCATTGGGCCACCATGCTGTCAAAGTATAGTACGTCGAAAAAAGTCATAGTATAGTATGTCATAAAAAGTCATAGTATAGTATTTAGAAAAAAGTCATAGTATAGTAAGTTGAAATAAGTCATAGAGTATGTTGAAAAAAGTCATAAAAAAAGTCATAGTATAGTATGTTGAAAAAAGTCACAAAAAAGTCATAATATAGTATGTCGAAAAAAGTCATAAAAAGTCAAAGTATAGTATGTTGAAAAAAGTCACAAAAAAGTCATAATATAGTATGTCAAAAAAAGTCATGAAAAAGTCATAGTATAGTATGTTGAAAAAAGTCATAAAAAAGTCATAGTATAGTATGTTGAAAAAAGTCATAAAAAAGTCATAAAAAAGTCATAGTATAGTATGTTGAAAAAAGTTATGTGACATGTGTTTTGTGTTCTGTAAATAAAATATTCCAAAAGAAATTGTTGCTGTGTTGCATTCCTTCATTGTTAGTATAGTATGAAATAAAAAGTCATAGTATAGTATGTCGAAAAAAGTCATAGTATGGTTTTTCTGGTGATGGAGCAAACCCAAGCAATCCTGGGGAGAACATACAAACTCCTCACAGAAATGCCCTGAACAACCTGGATTTGAACCCACTACCTTTTTGCCATGAGGTCACAGTGCTAACCATTGGGCCACCATGCTGTCAAAGTATAGTACGTCGAAAAAAGTCATAAAAAAAGTCATAGTACAGTATGTCATAAAAAGTCATAGTATAGTATTTCGAAAAAAGTCATAGTATAGTATGTCGAAAAAAGTCATAAAAAGTCAAAGTATAGTATGTTGAAAAAAGTCACAAAAAAGTCATAGTATAGTATGTCAAAAAAAGTCATAAAAAGTCATAGTATAGTATGTCGAAAAAAGTTATGTGACGTGTTTTGTGTTCTGTAAATAAAATATTCCAAAAGAAATTGTTGCTGTGTTGCATTCCTTCTTTGTTAGTATAGTATGAAATAAAAAGTCATAGTATGGTATGTCGAAAAAAGTCACAAAAAAAAAGTCATAGTATAGTATGTCAAAAAAAGTATAGTTTATGGTAGTGGAACAAACCTACATTTAGAGCAAATGCAGAGCATACGCCCTGGATCTGAACCCACAACCTTCTTGCTGTGAGTCACAGTGCTAACCACTGGGCCACATGCGGCTTTAGTATTAATAGTTATAGTATAGTATGTCGAAAATAGTCATAAAAAAATGTAATACAGTCATAGAAAATGTCATATATATATAAATATATAGAAATAAATATATATATATATATATATATATATATATATATATATATATATATATATATATATATATATATTAAAAAATATATATATATATATATATATATATATATATATATTAAAAAATATATATATATATATATATATATATATATATATATATATATATATATATATATATATATATATATATATATATATTAAAAAAAAAAATATATATATATATATATAAAAATATATATATATATATATAAAAAAAAAAATATATATATATAAAAACATATAAATACTTGCATTCTTACACATCCATTCATAACTGCCGTGACTGACTGACCTGAGTGTCCGAACATGGTGGCCACACACTCTCCGGAGTAGAAGTCAAAGATGCTGATGTTCTTATCCGAACAGGAAGTGGCGATGTAGAGCCCGGACGGGTCGATCTGCACCTGGAGAGGGGTCAGAGCGACATTACAGAAGTCTCTTCTCTCGTTAGCATCTTGGAGGCTACTTCAGACATTACAGAAGTCTCTCGTTAGCATCTTGTAGCTACTTCAGACATTACAGAAGTCTCTCGTTAGCATCTTGTAGGCTACTTCAGACATTAAAGAAGTCTCTCGTTAGCATCTTGTAGCTACTTGTCGCAAAGTGACGCATGCACAACTCACATCTGCTCTCGACTCACATCGGGCAGTGACAATCTCTTCTAACCTCAACCGCCATTACCCTGGAAACCCTTTGTGTTTGTTTGGATGAATGGATGGAGTGACCGACCTTAATGAGAGTCCCGTCCTCGCCCTGAGAGCCTTTATACATCTTCTTCTGCTTCCCATTACTGATGTTCAAGATCCTGCAGGAAGAGTCAGGACACAGAGGTCAAACTAAAATGTTCTGACAGAACTTCAAACAATCAAACTAAAATGTTCTGAAAGAACTTCAAACAATCAAACTAAAATGTTCTGACAGAACTTCAAACAATCAGACTAAAATGTTTTGACAGAACTTCATATTAATCAAACTAAAATGTTTTGACAGAACTTCATATTAATCAAACTAAAATGTTCTGGCAGAACTTCAAACAATCAAACTAAAATGTTCTGATAGAACTTCAAACAATCAAACTAAAATGTTCTGACAGAACTTCACACATTAATCAAACTAAAATGTTCTGACAGAACTTCAAACAATCAAACTAAAATGTTCTGACAGAACTTCACACATTAATCAAACTAAAATGTTCTGATAGAACTTCACAGATTAACCTAAAATGTTCTGACAGAACTTCACATTAATCAAACTAAAATGTTCTGGCAGAACTTCAAACAATCAGACTTAAATGTTCTGGCAGAACTTCAAACAATCAGACTAAAATGTTCTGGCAGAACTTCACATTAATCAAACTAAAATGTTCTGGCAGAACTTCAAACAATCAGACTTAAATGTTCTGGCAGAACTTCAAACAATCAAACTAAAATGTTCTGACAGAACTTCACACATTAAACTAAAATGTTCTGACAGAACTTCACACATTAAACTAAAATGTTCTGACAGAACTTCATATTAATCAAACTAAAATGTTCTGACAGAACTTCATATTAAACTAAAATGTTCTGACAGAACTTCACACATTAATCAAACTAAAATGTTCTGATAGAACTTCAAACAATCAAACTAAAATGTTCTGACAGAACTTCACACATTAAACTAAAATGTTCTGACAGAACTTCAAACAATCAGACTAAAATGTTCTGGCAGTACTTCATATTAATCAAACTAAAATGTTCTGATAGAACTTCATATTAATCAAACTAAAATGTTCTGACAGAACTTCAAACAATCAAACTAAAATGTTCTGACAGAACTTCAAACAATCAAACTAAAATGTTCTGACAGAACTTCACACATTAAACTAAAATGTTCTGGCAGAAATTCATATTAATCAAACTAAAATGTTCTGACAGAACTTCATATTAAACTAAAATGTTCTGACAGAACTTCACACATTAATCAAACTAAAATGTTCTGGCAGAACTTCATATTAATCAAACTAAAATGTTCTGATAGAACTTCAAACAATCAAACTAAAATGTTCTGACAGAACTTCAAACAATCAAACTAAAATGTTCTGGCAGAAATTCATATTAATCAAACTAAAATGTTCTGACAGAACTTCAAACAATCAAACTAAAATGTTCTGACAGTACTTCAAACAATCAGACTAAAATGTTCTGACAGAACTTCATATTAATCAAACTAAAATGTTCTGGCAGAACTTCATATTAATCAAACTAAAATGTTCTGGCAGAACTTCAAACAATCAAACTAAAATGTTCTGGCAGAACTTCAAACAATCAAACTAAAATGTTCTGACATAACTTCACATTAATCAAACTAAAATGTTCTGGCAGAACGTCACACATTAATCAAACTAAAATGTTCTGATAGAACTTCAAACAATCAAACTAAAATGTTCTGACAGAACTTCAAACAATCAAACTAAAATGTTCTGACAGAACTTCACACATTAAACTAAAATGTTCTGGCAGAAATTCATATTAATCAAACTAAAATGTTCTGACAGAACTTCATATTAAACTAAAATGTTCTGACAGAACTTCACACATTAATCAAACTAAAATGTTCTGGCAGAACTTCATATTAATCAAACTAAAATGTTCTGATAGAACTTCAAACAATCAAACTAAAATGTTCTGACAGAACTTCAAACAATCAAACTAAAATGTTCTGGCAGAAATTCATATTAATCAAACTAAAATGTTCTGACAGAACTTCAAACAATCAAACTAAAATGTTCTGACAGTACTTCAAACAATCAGACTAAAATGTTCTGACAGAACTTCATATTAATCAAACTAAAATGTTCTGGCAGAACTTCATATTAATCAAACTAAAATGTTCTGGCAGAACTTCAAACAATCAAACTAAAATGTTCTGGCAGAACTTCAACCAATCAAACTAAAATGTTCTGACATAACTTCACATTAATCAAACTAAAATGTTCTGGCAGAACGTCACACATTAATCAAACTAAAATGTTCTGATAGAACTTCAAACAATCAAACTAAAATGTTCTGACAGAACTTCACACATTAATCAAACTAAAATGTTCTGACAGAACTTCAAACAATCAAACTAAAATGTTCTGACAGAACTTCAAACAATCAAACTAAAATGTTCTGACAGAACTTCAAACAATCAAACTAAAATGTTCTGACAGAACTTCACACATTAATCAAACTAAAATGTTCTGATAGAACTTCACAGATTAAACTAAAATGTTCTGACAGAACTTCACACATTAAACTAAAATGTTCTGACAGAACTTCACATTAATCAAACTAAAATGTTCTGGCAGAACTTCAAACAATCAGACTTAAATGTTCTGGCAGAACTTCAAACAATCAGACTAAAATGTTCTGGCAGAACTTCAAACAATCAAACTAAAATGTTCTGACAGAACTTCACACATTAAACTAAAATGTTCTGACAGAACTTCACATATTAAACTAAAATGTTCTGACAGAACTTCATATTAATCAAACTAAAATGTTCTGACAGAACTTCATATTAAACTAAAATGTTCTGACAGAACTTCACACATTAATCAAACTAAAATGTTCTGATAGAACTTCAAACAATCAAACTAAAATGTTCTGACAGAACTTCACACATTAAACTAAAATGTTCTGACAGAACTACACATTAATCAAACTAAAATGTTCTGGCAGAACTTCAAACAATCAGACTAAAATGTTCTGGCAGAACTTCATATTAATCAAACTAAAATGTTCTGACAGAACTTCAAACAATCAAACTAAAATGTTCTGACAGAACTTCATATTAAACTAAAATGTTCTGACAGAACTTCACACATTAATCAAACTAAAATGTTCTGGCAGAACTTCATATTAATCAAACTAAAATGTTCTGATAGAACTTCAAACAATCAAACTAAAATGTTCTGGCAGAACTTCAAACAATCAAACTAAAATGTTCTGGCAGAAATTCATATTAATCAAACTAAAATGTTCTGACAGAACTTCAAACAATCAAACTAAAATGTTCTGACAGTACTTCAAACAATCAGACTAAAATGTTCTGACAGAACTTCATATTAATCAAACTAAAATGTTCTGGCAGAACTTCAAACAATCAAACTAAAATGTTCTGGCAGAACTTCAAACAATCAAACTAAAATGTTCTGACATAACTTCACATTAATCAAACTAAAATGTTCTGGCAGAACTTCACACATTAATCAAACTAAAATGTTCTGACAGAACTTCAAACAATCAAACTAAAATGTTCTGACAGAACTTCATATTAATCAAACTTAAATGTTCTGACAGAACTTCATATTAAACTAAAATGTTCTGACAGAACTTCAGATGAATAGAGACCACAATGGAAATGAGTCTTTGGGCTTTATTGTGTCATCCCTGACTATTCATGTATTTAATGTATGACACAGAGTACTGGTTTCATATTTTTATATATTAAGTGGTCAAATAAAATCAATTAATCAATTAATTAATCAATCAGAGTTAAAGGGATTATGTTTGTCTGTTTCATAATGTTGTATCATTTCGATGTTTTGTGGGACGGTGGGACGACAGATGATTATCAAATGATATAATCTGTATGTGTGTGTGTGTGTGTCTGTTTCTGTGTGTGTGTGTGTGTGTGTGTGTGTGTGTGTCTGTGTGTGTGTGTCTGTGTGTGTGTATGTGTCTGTCTCTGTGTGTCTGTGTGTGTGTGTGTGTGTCTGTGTGTGTGTATGTGTGTCTGTGTGTGTGTGTGTGTGTGTGTGAGTCTCTGTGTGTGTGTGTGTGTCTGTCTCTGTGTGTGTGTGTGTGTGTCTGTGTCTGTCTCTGTGTGTGTGCGTGTGTGTGTGAGTCTCTGTGTGTGTGTGTGTGTGTGTGTGTCTGTCTGTCTGTGTGCGTATGTGTGTCTATGTGTGTGTCTCTGTGTGTGTGTGTCTATGTGTGTGTCTGTGTGTGTGTCTTTCTGTCTGTCTGTGTGTGTATGTGTGTCTATGTTTGTGTCTCTGTGTGTGTGTGTGTGTGTCTGTCTGTCTGTGTGTGTGTATGTGTGTCTATGAGAGTGCTTTGTCTGGTAAGGTAGACAGGCACTACATAAATGCATTACACTGCACTAGTACTATGAGAAAGTATTAGTACTATGTGAAGGTATTAGTACTATGTGAAGGTATTATGTGAAGGTATTAGTACTATGTGAAGGTATTAGTACTATGTGAAGGTATTATGTGAAGGTATTAGTACTATGTGAAGGTATTAGTACTATGTGAAGGTATTGTGCTGTGTTGTTCCCGCTGTGGCCAGCAGGTGGCAGCCTGAGCCCCCACAGCAGACTAGAAACCACAGAGAGCTCATACTGGGGATGTTTGGGATGTTGGTGTAGATGTGGTGGGGCGTTTTGTGTGGAGCCCAGGAACAGTAGCAGCTACATCGTTAGCAGCTAACGGGGATCCGAAATAAAGAAAGCATCCCATTGACTGCCATTCATTCTGATGCTACCAAGCCATCACCTCCCCGTTAGCATCCCATTGACTGCCATTCATTCTGATGCTACCAAGCCATCACCTCCCATTAGCATCCCATTGACTGCCATTCATTCTGATGCTACCAAGCCATCACCTCCCATTAGCATCCCATTGACTGCCATTCATTCTGATGCTACCAAGCCATCAGCTCCCGTTAGCATCCCATTGACTGCCATTCATTCTGATGCTACCAAGCCATCACCTCCGTTAGCATCCCATTGACTGCCATTCATTCTGATGCTACCAAGCCATCAGCTCCTGTTAGCATCCCATTGACTGCCATTCATTCTGATGCTACCAAGCCATCAGCTCCCGTTAGCATCCCATTGACTCCCATTCATTCTGACGTCACTTTGACAGAGAATAACTTTACATGTGAAGAAAACGACAATGTATAAAAGGCTCCATTACCTTGTAGCTCAATGCCGAACCCCAACCCATCGACCATAGTGGGATTCATAATTTTGCATGCTGGAAGCCCACCGCTGCTAGTCGTACCTGATGCTGCGGTCCTGACAGCCCACCGCTGCGTACTTGCGGGTCGGCTCCACGTCCATGTCGTACAGCGTGGTCTTCCTGACCACGTGATGCGTCCGAGTGAACTCCAGCCCGTCCTCCATCTGGACAGACAGGAAGACGTTTGTTCATCTGTTTCCTGCTGGGTCAACATCAGCAGAATACACACCGGCCACGGCAGCCGTACGGCACAACCAAGCGGGTCAGTTTCTCCTCGGACCCCGTACCTCCTACGGCGCCATTCTGATGCTACCAAGCCATCAGCTCCCGTTAGCATCCCATTGACTGCCATTCATTCTGATGCTACCAAGCCATCAGCTCCCGTTAGCATCCCATTGACTGCCATTCATTCTGATGCTACCAAGCCATCAGCTCCCGTTAGCATCCCATTGACTGCCATTCATTCTGATGCTACCAAGCCATCACCTCCCGTTAGCATCCCATTGACTGCCATTCATTCTGACGTCACTTTGACAGAGAATAACTTTACATCTGAAGCGTTTAAAGACTCTATTTGTCCGTTGTTTATTTCTAAAGAAACACGACAATGTATAAAAGGCTCCATTACCTTGTAGCTCACGTTATGGCTCCGTAGCAGACGTTGTTATAAAAATAGGCTAACGATTGGGTCATAACCACGAGACTTACTGTCTCATAGTAGAGGAATTACCGTATAGTCCAGGAGAAGCTCTCAGGCAGTTTGGACTTCCATTAGCTGTTTAAGTGTAATTCCTAATGTTAACTATCATGTTAGTGATCAGTAATTAGCCTGTGCCTATGTTATCTCCTTACATATACCTACGCTCTCCGTCTCTGCTAGATTGGGAATGATTGAGATTTCTCTTGGCACAGCTACCAGAAGACTTCCAACTTTCAGACAGGTTGCTCACGTCACATCTACGTCTTCAAGCTCAGTTGGAGGCTGCTCAGTAACGCTCAGCCATCACCGGAAAAGAGCTTCTAACATCCTTCACTGGTCTCCGTCCAGAGACACGGGACCTGCTGGTCCAGTATATATATGTCTATGGTTGTAGCGGTGTCTGACGGCTCCACCGGTAGCTTAGCTAACACAGATCCTGGAGGTAACTGGTTCTCAGGCGGAAGAATATAGTACTTGGGCGGAGTGATCTGCTTTGCAGCAAGCCTGCCTGAGAATATAGTTCCCGGTTTGTTTACGGTTAGAAGACGGCTGTGTCTCATGTGACCTTGTTTTTTGTACACGCTGTGACTCTACAAATCACAACATGGAAATAGGAACATGTTGGAGTTATTTTGTCTCTTATTGGGAGCAGTAGGCTAGATAGGAGTAAGCCACCGGTGGAGCCGTCAGACAGCGTTACAGCACCACGGAGATGAGAAGGGTCTGTCTGGACTTATCTAACTCTGGGGGTTAGGGGGAATAAGACAAAGTCCCAATAAGTCGGCTTGTTCCTTTAATCTCAAAGGATCACTAACTGGACCCTATGTTATAGGGCTGGTACGAGATATATATATATATATATATATATATATATATATATATATATATATAGTACTAATGCCACACACATGTGCACACACACACACACATACACATACATGGGAACATAGGGTCCAGGTTGAAAAGTTACCCTTAAACTGATGATAACTTTAAATATAAATTGGGATTGTTCAGGATTGTGGGTAATGAAGTACTTATCCAAGACATCACGAATAAAAGACATTCATCTCTAAACAAGGGTAGTGCTCCGTGATTTGTGGCGTCTATATGAGCATATACAATCGCTGAGTCATGTCGTAGCTGGTTTGAAGTCTACCATCGACGGTTACCATGTTATGACGTATACTGCAAATGTCAACGGAGAAATTGCGTTATATTTGTCGGTACACGATCCGTTCTGCTCATGCACAAGGTGTTCGCGCATGCGCTGTTGTACGAGGATTCACGCCACTGCCTGATCTGTTCCAGGCTAGCCTCCACCGGGAAGCTAACATTAGTTTAGCTAACAGCTAATTCGGTAACAGCTAGATTCAGTCTAACATAACGTTAAGTCAAGCTTAACGGGGAAAGCAGCTACCGCTACATTAAGACTTTACAGTAATAACAACAAAGACAAGTATTGAGTGATTGGATTTTAAATGAGCACAAGTAGAACTGACGTAACAGCTGCTATATATGCTAACGGATATTCTCAAGTCTTATTTTGAGGGTCTTTTAAAGTTTACATGCTGTCTCAGCTAGCGGTTAGCCGAATTAGCTGTTAGCTAAACTAACTTTAGCATGCCTATGGAGGCTAACGGCAGACCGCTATAATCACCTAGCAGTCAGCCGAATTAGCGGTTAGCTAAACTAACGTTAGCTTGCCTATGGAGGCTAACGGCAGACCGCTATAATCACCTAGCAGTCAGCCGATTTAGCTGTTAGCTAAACTAACGTTAGCTTGCCTATGGAGGCTAACGGCAGACTGCTATAATCACCTAGCGGTCAGCCGAATTAGCTGTTAGATAAACTAACATTAGCTTGCCTATGGAGGCTAACGGCAGACCGCTACAATCAGCTAGCGGTTAGCCGAATTAGCTGTTAGATAAACTAACATTAGCTTGCCTATGGAGGCTAACGGCAGACCGCTACAATCAGCTAGCGGTTAGCTGAATTAGCCGTTAGCTAAACTAACGTTAGCTTGCCTGTGGAGGCTAACGGCAGACCGCTACAATCACCTAGCGGTTAGCCGAATTAGCTGTTAGCTGGAGGCTAGCCTGGAACAGATCGGGCAGTGGAGTAAATCCTCGTACAACAGCGCCTGAGCAGAACGGATCGTGTACCGGCAATATTTTTACTTCTGGAACCCGCTGTGGGCGGGACTGTTGAGATCTATATAATGCGCCCCCCCCCCCCCCCCCCCCCCCCCCCGCCCCCCCGCATAAATATGCAGACTTTGGCTGATTATGCGTTGAATTATGAGATCACATGATCACGTTTTTCTGGAGGGACTGGGTTATGAAAGAAAGTACAGGTAGAGTAAATGTACTTAGTTACTTTCCCCCTGACTAGAGGCACAGACAGGGACTGTGACATCACTGTGACATCACCGTGACATCACTCAGGTGTTGCTCTCACCTGCTGTGCGGTGCGGAAGTAAACGCTCTTATCGGCCCCACAGCTGATCATCCTCACTTTGCCCTCATTGGCTGAGAGACAGGAAGAAGAAGGTGATGTCAGAGAGGACACACAGCAGCAGAGTGTATACAACGTTAAGACGATGAGGTCAGAGGTCAGCGGGACTGACCGGCGAATCGGACGGCAGTGATGGAGGACGAGTGCTCGTCCAGAGTCTGGACCAGACGGTACTCTCGGCCGGCGTCCAGGACGTGGATCAGACGGTCCCGGCTGGCTGTGGCTAATAACTGGAGACCTGAGAGACAGACAGGCAGGCAGACAGACAGGCAGGCAGGCAGGCAGACAGACAGACAGACAGGCAGACAGACAGAGAGAAAGGCAGGCAGACAGACAGACAGGGAGACAGACAGAGAGACAGACAGATAGGCAGACAGAGAGAGAGACAGACAGACAGGTAAGCAGAGAGACAGACAGACAGGTAAGCAGAGAGACAGACAGACAGGTAAGCAGAGAGACAGACAGACAGGTAAGCAGAGAGACAGACAGAGAGAGAGAGGCAGAGAGACAGGGAGAGAGACAGAGAGACAGACAGACAGGCAGACAGAGAGAACGGCAGGCAGGCAGACAGACAGACAGGGAGACAGACAGAGAGACAGACAGACAGGCAAGC
>CM042333.1:31551706-31571706 GCA_023566125.1 Zingel zingel | reverse complement strand
AGTAAAAATGACTGTAAATGTAAAAATTTAAAAAATGACAAGATCAACATATAACCACGAACAGATTATCAACACCAACACACACACACAGGTGGAGCAGTATGTCCTGTATGTCTTTTACACACACACACACACACACACACACACACACACACACACACACACACACACACACACACACACACACACACACACACACACACACACACACACACACACACACACACACACAGAGCAGTATGTCCTGTATGTCCCTTACTGGCTAACGTATTTCAGGATGGGTGGTGATGGACCAGTGGATATGACCCATGCCTTTGGTGTGGGAGACCTGGGTTCAATTCCCACTGCTATACATCCCTGATGTCCCTGAGCAAGGCACTTAACCCCTAGTTACTCCAGAGACGTGTGACTTCTGCTATAACTGTAAGTCGCTTTGGATAAAAGCGTCAGCTAAATGACATGTAATGTAAAGATGGAGCATGAATATGGAGCGTCTACCCCAGTTCATGCAAACGCAAATGTTACATTTCAACCAATAGGAATCCTCTGAATTGATGGTAAACAGCATAATCCTGTTGTATATTCAGAATGAGGCCTTTTTCAGAGTATAGTACTTTCTGATAAAGACGTGTGTGATAATCAGGTTTTAGAAACATTCTTTACACGTGTATACAACGCATTCAGAATATGTGTCTCAATCTGGGTTTTTACTGCAGTTTGTGACAGTTTACAGCTCACGGTCAGCTCTGTGCGTTGCTATGGTTACTGTACACAAACCAAGCAGCCGACAGTTTGCAGGGCTGCAGACCCGAGGGGGTTAGCGTCTGTCAACAACGCGTAGCTCCTACGGCGCCATTCTGATGCTACCAAGCCATCAGCTCCCGTTAGCATCCCATTGACTGCCATTCATTCTGATGCTACCAAGCCATCAGCTCCCGTTAGCATCCCATTGACTGCCATTCATTCTGATGCTACCAAGCCATCAGCTCCCGTTAGCATCCCATTGACTGCCATTCATTCTGATGCTACCAAGCCATCAGCTCCCGTTAGCATCCCATTGACTGCCATTCATTCTGATGCTACCAAGCCATCAGCTCCCGTTAGCATCCCATTGACTGCCATTCATTCTGACGCTACCAAGCCATCAGCTCCCGTTAGCATCCCATTGACTCCCATTCATTCTGACGTCACTTTGACAGAGAATAACTTTACATCTGAAGCGTTTAAAGACTCTATTTGTCCGTTGTTTATTTCTAAAGAAACACGACAATGTATAAAAGGCTCCATTACCTTGTAGCTCACGTTATGGCTCCGTAGCAGACGTTGTTATAAAAATAGGCTAACGATTGGGTCATAACCACGAGACTTACTGTCTCATAGTAGAGGAATTACCGTATAGTCCAGGAGAAGCTCTCAGGCAGTTTGGACTTCCATTAGCTGTTTAAGTGTAATTACTAATGTTAACTATCATGTTAGTGATCAGTAATTAGCCTGTGCCTATGTTATCTCCTTACATATACCTACGCTCTCCGTCTCTGCTAGATTGGGAATGATTGAGATTTCTCTTGGCACAGCTACCAGAAGACTTCCAACTTTCAGACAGGTTGCTCACGTCACATCTACGTCTTCAAGCTCAGTTGGAGGCTGCTCAGTAACGCTCAGCCATCACCGGAAAAGAGACTTCACTGCTACGTGTCCCCCTAGGGGTACTCTGGAGGACTGCAGACTCTGGAGGACTGCAGGGGGGTTTTGTCCCTGGTGTCACCTTATTCTTGCCTTCCTTCCTTCCTTCCTTCTTTCTACCGTCTTTGTCCAAGTTTCTGTCTCCGTTCTCCATCATCATCTAAATGTTGTCCAGGTCCAAGGCTGTAGTTCAGTAGATCTATCTCTGACATCTCTGTCTTCTTCCTCTTTATAGAGACTTATCTTAACGCTGGTCAGGGGGTCCATGGCTTAAAAACTCTGTTCAAAGGGGGACATTAGTGAAATAAGCTGGAGAACCAGAGGTCTAGTAGACTGAAGTCTCGTGGTAAATATCAGTACCATGGCTACTAATGGACCGCTGTGAGGGTGTGTGTGTGTGTGTGTGTGTGTGTGTGTGTGTGTGTGTGTGTGTGTGTGTGTGTGTGTGTCGCCTATTTAAACCCATTATCTATTTAATCTGATAATCTGATCATGTCATTAGGCTTTAAAATCCTTAACATGAGACACAGAACCAACAACACACACTATTCTTACATTACTGTGTGGGCTTAATCTTCACACACACACACACACACACACAGAAAGACACACACACACACAGAGACACACACACACACACACACACACACACACACAGACATACACACACAGACATACACACGCACAGACACACACACACAGAGACACACACACACACACACACAGAGACACACACACACACACACACAGAGACACACACACACACACACACACACACACACACACATACACACACACACACACACACACACACACACACACACACACACACATACGTACACACACACACAGACACAGACACACACAGACACAGACACACACAGACACAGTGTTTTCTCACCCGGCAGGATAAGCCAGCAGTCCAGTTCGGGGGTCGCAGGCCAGCGCTCGGTTCCCCGGAGCGGTGATACCCAGAACCTTCTCCAGGATCACCTGCAGGCCAGAGGTCAGTATTAGATGATCAGTTCACGTCAGACGGAAACAAGCTTCTAATTCATACATCCAGACAGCTGACAGTCAAGAGAACGTCTTCAAGAACAGAGATTATCGTGGCTCACTACAATATCCACGAATGCCTCAAAACCAGAATCACCCACACCAGAACCTAGTCTCGCATGTCCAGACCCTCCTCCACGGAGCTGCACAGGAGGGTCTGGCTAATCCAGAAATGAGGGATATCTGGTGCGCGTGCGTGTGTGTGAGTGTGTGTGTGTGTGTGTGTGTGTGTGTGCGCGTGCGTGCGTGTGTGTGAGTGTGTGTGTGTGTGTGTGTGTGTGTGTGTGTCTGAGTGTGTGTGCTGTGTCTGAGTGTGTGTGTGTGTGCTGTGTCTGAGTGTGTGTGTGTGTGTGTGTGTGTGTGTACGTATGTGTGTGTGTGTGTGTGTGTGTGTGTGTGTGTGTGTGTACGTATGTGTGTGTGTGTGTGTGTGTGTGTGTGTGTCTCTGTGTGTACGTGTGTGTGTGTGTGTGTGTGTGTGTGTGTGTGTGCATATGTGTGTGTGTGTGTCTGAGTGTGTGTGCTGTGTCTGAGTGTGTGTGTGTGTGCTGTGTCTGAGTGTGTGTGTGTGTGTGTGTGTGTGTGTGTGTGTGTGTGTGTGTGTGTGTGTGTACGTATGTGTGTGTGTGTGTGTGTGTGTGTACGTATGTGTGTGTGTGTGTGTGTGTGTGTGTGTGTGTCTCTGTGTGTACGTATGTGTGTGTGTGTGTGTGTGTGTGTGCATATGTGTGTGTGTGTGTGTCTGAGTGTGTGTGCTGTGTCTGAGTGTGTGTGTGTGTGCTGTGTCTGAGTGTGTGTGTGTGTGTGTGTGTGTGTGTGTACGTATGTGTGTGTGTGTGTGTGTGTGTGTGTGTGTGTGTGTGTGTGTACGTGTGTGTGTGTGTGTGTACGTGTGTGTGTGTGTGTGTGTGTGTGTGTGTGTGTGTGTGTGTGTGTGTGTCTCTGTGTGTACGTGTGTGTGTGTGTGTGTGTGTGTGTGTGTGTGTGTCTCTGTGTGTGTGTGTGTGTGTGTGTGTGTGTGTGTGTGTGTGTGTGTGTCTCTGTGTGTGTGTGTGTGTGTGTGTGTGTGTGTCTCTGTGTGTGTGTGTGTGTGTGTGTATGTCCTCTCACATGATTCTCCCTCCCTCTGCACCAAACTACTTCTGTTTTACAGTCTTTCCCTCTCAGTGTCCTCCACTCGTCTCCCGTTGTGTCACAGCGAGCTGATGATGAGTCACCGACGCCACAGACAGACACTGACTGGATGACAAGTTCACTGACTCACACACACACACACACACAGACAGACACACACACACACACAGATATATATACACACACACACACACACACACACACACACAAAGACATACATACACAAAAACATACATACACACAGATATATACACACACACACAGACAGACACACACACATATATACACACACACACACACACACACACACACAGACTGACAGACACACACACACCTGCGCACACACAGACAGATACACACACACACACACAGAACCCTGTTGTGAACCTAAAGGTCCAGTGTCTGATCTAAACAACAGTCTCCCTGAGGCACTCTAGGCTTTCACACACTGCAGATCAAAGACAGCACACACACACACACACACACACACACACACACACACACACACACACACACACACACACACACAATCTCTCTCTGACACTGACAGCAAACTAACAACCCAAACCATCTCAATCACAGGCCCCCAACAACTACTATATTTATCTTTCATGTTTTCTCTGTGAAATGAAGCTGCCTTCAAGTTGTTTTTTTTCACTTTTCAGATTTTTTTTGGGAACTTTTTCCGAATTTTTTTTTTCTCACTTTTTTTGATTTTTTTTCAGAATTCTTTTTTCACTTTTTCAGTTTTTTTACTTTTCAGATTTTTTTTTGGGAACTTTTTCAGATTTTTTTGGGAACTTTCACTTTTTTAGATTTTTTTTCACTTTTTCAGATTTTTTTGGGCACTTTCAGACTTTTTTTTTTGTTCACTTTTTCAGATTTTTTTTTGGGAACTTTTTCAGATTTTTTTGGGCAGTTTTTCAGATTTTTTTTGGTCAATTTTTCAGATTTTTTTGATCACTTTCAGATTATTTTTGGGAATTTTTTCAGATTTTTTTTTTTTTCACTTTCAGATTTTTTTTTTTTTACTTTTCAGATTTTTTTTGGGAACTTTTTCAGATTTTTTTTGGGAACTTTTTCAGATTTTTTTGGGAACTTTTTCAGATTTTTTTGGGAACTTTTTCAGATTTTTTGTCACTTTTTCAGATTTTTTCAGATTTTTTGTCACTTTTTCAGATTGTTTTTTTTCCACTTTTTTGATTTTTTTGTCACTTTTTCAGATTTTTTTTTTTTTCACTTTTTCAGATTTTTTTTTTTTACTTTTCAGATTTTTTTTGGGAACTTTTTCAGATTTTTTTTGGGAACTTTTTCAGATTTTTTTGGGCAGTTTTTCAGATTTTTTTGGGAACTTTTTCAGATTTTTTTGGACAGTTTTCCAGAATTTTTTTTTTTACTTTTCCGATTTTTTTTTGGGAACTTTTTCAGATTTTTTTTTTTTTTTTTCCTTTTTCTGATTTTTTTTTTTTTTCACTTTTTCAGATTTTTTTTTTTTTTCAGTTTTTCAGATTTTTTTTGGGAACTTTTTCAGATTTTTTTTGGGAACTTTTTCAGATTTTTTTTGGGAACTTTTTCAGATTTTTTTGGGCAGTTTTTCAGATTTTTTTGGGCAGTTTTTCAGATTTTTTTGGGCAGTTTTTCAGATTTTTTTTGGTCACTTTCAGATTATTTTTGGGAACTTTTTCAGATTTTTTTTTTTTTCACTTTTTCAGATTTTTTTTTTTTACTTTTTCAGATTTTTTTTTTTTTTACTTTTCAGATTTTTTGGGAACTTTTTCAGATTATTTTTGGGAACTTTTTCAGATTTTTTTGGGAACTTTTTCAGATTGTTTTTGTCACTTTTTCACTTTTTTTGGTCACGTTTTCAGATTTTTTTGGGAACTTTTTCAGATTTTTTTGGGAACTTTTTCAGATTTTTTTTTTTTTTTTCATTTTTCAGATTTTTTTTTGGGAACTTTTTCAGATTTTTTTTTTTTTCACTTTTTCAGATTTTTTTTTTTTTTTCACTTTTTCAGATTTTTTTTGGGAACTTTTTCAGATTTTTTTTGGGAACTTTTTCAGATTTTTTTGGGGAACTTTTTCAGATTTTTTTGGGGAACTTTTTCAGATTTTTTTGGGGAACTTTTTCAGATTTTTTTTGGGAACTTTTTCAGATTTTTTTTGGGAACTTTTTCAGATTTTTTTTGGGAACTTTTTCAGATTTTTTTGAGCAGTTTTTCAGATTTTTTTGGGCAGTTTTTCAGATTTTTTTTGGTCACTTTCAGATTATTTTTGGGAACTTTTTCAGATTTTTTTTTTTTTTCACTTTTTCAGATTTTTTTTTTTTACTTTTCAGATTTTTTTTGGGAACTTTTTCAGATTTTTTGGGAACTTTTTCAGATTTTTTGGGCAGTTTTTCAGATTTTTTTGGGGCAGTTTTTCAGATTTTTTTGGTCAGTTTTTCAGATTTTTTTTGGTCACTTTCAGATTATTTTTGGGAACTTTTTTTTTCACTTTTTCAGATTTTTTTTTTTTTTACTTTTTCAGATTTTTTTTTTTTTTACTTTTCAGATTTTTTGGGAACTTTTTCAGATTTTTTTTGGGAACTTTTTCAGATTTTTTTTGGGAACTTTTTCAGATTTTTTTGGGCAGTTTTTCAGATTTTTTTGGGCAGTTTTTCAGATTTTTTTGGGAACTTTTTCAGATTTTTTTGGACAGTTTTCCAGAATTTTTTTTTTTACTTTTCCGATTTTTTTTTGGGAACTTTTTCAGATTTTTTTTTTTTTTTTCATTTTTCAGATTTTTTTTTGGGAACTTTTTCAGATTTTTTTTTTTTTCACTTTTTCAGATTTTTTTTTTTTTTTCACTTTTTCAGATTTTTTTTGGGAACTTTTTCAGATTTTTTTTGGGAACTTTTTCAGATTTTTTTGGGGAACTTTTTCAGATTTTTTTGGGGAACTTTTTCAGATTTTTTTGGGGAACTTTTTCAGATTTTTTTTGGGAACTTTTTCAGATTTTTTTTGGGAACTTTTTCAGATTTTTTTTGGGAACTTTTTCAGATTTTTTTGAGCAGTTTTTCAGATTTTTTTGGGCAGTTTTTCAGATTTTTTTTGGTCACTTTCAGATTATTTTTGGGAACTTTTTCAGATTTTTTTTTTTTTTCACTTTTTCAGATTTTTTTTTTTTACTTTTCAGATTTTTTTTGGGAACTTTTTCAGATTTTTTGGGAACTTTTTCAGATTTTTTGGGCAGTTTTTCAGATTTTTTTGGGGCAGTTTTTCAGATTTTTTTGGTCAGTTTTTCAGATTTTTTTTGGTCACTTTCAGATTATTTTTGGGAACTTTTTTTTTCACTTTTTCAGATTTTTTTTTTTTTTACTTTTTCAGATTTTTTTTTTTTTTACTTTTCAGATTTTTTGGGAACTTTTTCAGATTTTTTTTGGGAACTTTTTCAGATTTTTTTTGGGAACTTTTTCAGATTTTTTTGGGCAGTTTTTCAGATTTTTTTGGGCAGTTTTTCAGATTTTTTTTGGTCACTTTCAGATTATTTTTGGGAACTTTTTCAGATTTTTTTTTTTTTCACTTTTTCAGATTTTTTTTTTTTACTTTTCAGATTTTTTTTGGGAACTTTTTCAGATTTTTTTGGGAACTTTTTCAGATTTTTTGGGCAGTTTTTTTTTTGATTTTTTTTGGGCAGTTTTTCAGATTTTTTTTGTTCACTTTCAGATTATTTTTGGAAACTTTTTCAGATTTTTTTGGGAACTTTTTCAGATTGTTTTTGTCACTTTTTCACTTTTTTTTGGTCACGTTTTCAGATTTTTTTGGGAACTTTTTCAGATTTTTTTGGGAACTTTTTCAGATTTTTTTTGGGCAGTTTTTCAGATTTTTTTGGGAACTTTTTCAGATTTTTTTGGGCACTTTTACTTTTTCAGATTTTTTTTTTTTTTCACTTTTTCAGATTTTTTTGGGAACTTTTTCAGATTTTTTTGGGCAGTTTTTCAGATTTTTTTTGGTCAATTTTTCAGATTTTTTTGATCACTTTCAGATTATTTTTGGGAATTTTTTCAGATTTTTTTTTTTTCACTTTCAGATTTTTTTTTTTTTACTTTTCAGATTTTTTTTGGGAACTTTTTCAGATTTTTTTTGGGAACTTTTTCAGATTTTTTTTTGTCACTTTTTCAGATTTTTTGTCACTTTTTCAGATTTTTTGTCACTTTTTCAGATTTTTTGTCACTTTTTCAGATTGTTTTTTTTCCACTTTTTTGATTTTTTTTGGGAACTTTTTCAGATTTTTTGGGAACTTTTTCAGATTTTTTGGGCAGTTTTTCAGATTTTTTTGGGGCAGTTTTTCAGATTTTTTTGGTCAGTTTTTCAGATTTTTTTTGGTCACTTTCAGATTATTTTTGGGAACTTTTTTTTTCACTTTTTCAGATTTTTTTTTTTTTTACTTTTTCAGATTTTTTTTTTTTTTACTTTTCAGATTTTTTGGGAACTTTTTCAGATTTTTTTTGGGAACTTTTTCAGATTTTTTTTGGGAACTTTTTCAGATTTTTTTGGGCAGTTTTTCAGATTTTTTTGGGCAGTTTTTCAGATTTTTTTTGGTCACTTTCAGATTATTTTTGGGAACTTTTTCAGATTTTTTTTTTTTTCACTTTTTCAGATTTTTTTTTTTTACTTTTCAGATTTTTTTTGGGAACTTTTTCAGATTTTTTTGGGAACTTTTTCAGATTTTTTGGGCAGTTTTTTTTTGATTTTTTTTGGGCAGTTTTTCAGATTTTTTTTGTTCACTTTCAGATTATTTTTGGAAACTTTTTCAGATTTTTTTGGGAACTTTTTCAGATTGTTTTTGTCACTTTTTCACTTTTTTTTGGTCACGTTTTCAGATTTTTTTGGGAACTTTTTCAGATTTTTTTGGGAACTTTTTCAGATTTTTTTTGGGCAGTTTTTCAGATTTTTTTGGGAACTTTTTCAGATTTTTTTGGGCACTTTTACTTTTTCAGATTTTTTTTTTTTTTCACTTTTTCAGATTTTTTTGGGAACTTTTTCAGATTTTTTTGGGCAGTTTTTCAGATTTTTTTTGGTCAATTTTTCAGATTTTTTTGATCACTTTCAGATTATTTTTGGGAATTTTTTCAGATTTTTTTTTTTTCACTTTCAGATTTTTTTTTTTTTACTTTTCAGATTTTTTTTGGGAACTTTTTCAGATTTTTTTTGGGAACTTTTTCAGATTTTTTGTCACTTTTTCAGATTTTTTGTCACTTTTTCAGATTTTTTGTCACTTTTTCAGATTGTTTTTTTTCCACTTTTTTGATTTTTTTTGTCACTTTTTCATATTTATTTTTTTGTCACTTTTTCAGATTTTTTTTTTTCACTTTTTCAGATTTTTTTTTTTTACTTTTCAGATTTTTTTTGGGAACTTTTTCAGATTTTTTTTGGGAACTTTTTCAGATTTTTTTGGGCAGTTTTTCAGATTTTTTTGGGAACTTTTTCAGATTTTTTTGGACAGTTTTCCAGAATTTTTTTTTTTACTTTTCCGATTTTTTTTGGGGAACTTTTTCAGATTTTTTTTTTTTTTTTCCTTTTTCAGATTTTTTTTTGGGAACTTTTTCAGATTTTTTTTGGGAACTTTTTCAGATTTTTTTGGG
Organism: Zingel zingel; assembly: GCA_023566125.1. NCBI lineage: Eukaryota > Metazoa > Chordata > Actinopteri > Perciformes > Percidae > Zingel > Zingel zingel. Next base: position 31,562,210 of record CM042333.1, on the reverse strand, counting down.
CAGTTTTTCAGATTTTTTTGGGAACTTTTTCAGATTTTTTTGGACAGTTTTCCAGAATTTTTTTTTTTACTTTTCCGATTTTTTTTTGGGAACTTTTTCAGATTTTTTTTTTTTTTTTTCCTTTTTCTGATTTTTTTTTTTTTTTCACTTTTTCAGATTTTTTTTTTTTTTCAGTTTTTCAGATTTTTTTTGGGAACTTTTTCAGATTTTTTTTGGGAACTTTTTCAGATTTTTTTTGGGAACTTTTTCAGATTTTTTTGGGCAGTTTTTCAGATTTTTTTGGGCAGTTTTTCAGATTTTTTTGGGCAGTTTTTCAGATTTTTTTTGGTCACTTTCAGATTATTTTTGGGAACTTTTTCAGATTTTTTTTTTTTTCACTTTTTCAGATTTTTTTTTTTTACTTTTTCAGATTTTTTTTTTTTTTTACTTTTCAGATTTTTTGGGAACTTTTTCAGATTTTTTTTGGGAACTTTTTCAGATTTTTTTTGGGAACTTTTTCAGATTTTTTTGGGCAGTTTTTCAGATTTTTTTGGGCAGTTTTTCAGATTTTTTTTGGTCACTTTCAGATTATTTTTGGGAACTTTTTCAGATTTTTTTGGGAACTTTTTCAGATTGTTTTTGTCACTTTTTCACTTTTTTTGGTCACGTTTTCAGATTTTTTTGGGAACTTTTTCAGATTTTTTTGGGAACTTTTTCAGATTTTTTTGGGCAGTTTTTCAGATTTTTTTGGGAACTTTTTCAGATTTTTTTGGGCACTTTTACTTTTTCAGATTTTTTTTTTTTTTCACTTTTTCAGATTTTTTTGGGAACTTTTTCAGATTTTTTTGGGCAGTTTTTCAGATTTTTTTTTTTTTCACTTTCAGATTTTTTTTTTTTTACTTTTCAGATTTTTTTTGGGAACTTTTTCAGATTTTTTTTGGGAACTTTTTCAGATTTTTTTTGGGAATTTTTTCAGATTTTTTTGGGAACTTTTTCAGATTTTTTGTCACTTTTTCAGATTGTTTTTTTTCCACTTTTTTGATTTTTTTTGTCACTTTTTCATATTTATTTTTTTGTCACTTTTTCAGATTTTTTTTTTTTTCACTTTTTCAGATTTTTTTTTTTTACTTTTCAGATTTTTTTTGGGAACTTTTTCAGATTTTTTTTGGGAACTTTTTCAGATTTTTTTGGGCAGTTTTTCAGATTTTTTTGGGAACTTTTTCAGATTTTTTTGGACAGTTTTCCAGAATTTTTTTGGGAACTTTTTCAGATTTTTTTTTTTTTTTTCATTTTTCAGATTTTTTTTTGGGAACTTTTTCAGATTTTTTTTTTTTTCACTTTTTCAGATTTTTTTTTTTTTTTCACTTTTTCAGATTTTTTTTGGGAACTTTTTCAGATTTTTTTTGGGAACTTTTTCAGATTTTTTTGGGGAACTTTTTCAGATTTTTTTGGGGAACTTTTTCAGATTTTTTTGGGGAACTTTTTCAGATTTTTTTTGGGAACTTTTTCAGATTTTTTTTGGGAACTTTTTCAGATTTTTTTGGGCAGTTTTTCAGATTTTTTTGGGCAGTTTTTCAGATTTTTTTTGGTCACTTTCAGATTATTTTTGGGAACTTTTTCAGATTTTTTTTTTTTTTCACTTTTTCAGATTTTTTTTTTTTACTTTTCAGATTTTTTTTGGGAACTTTTTCAGATTTTTTTGGGAACTTTTTCAGATTTTTTGGGCAGTTTTTCAGATTTTTTTGGGGCAGTTTTTCAGATTTTTTTGGTCAGTTTTTCAGATTTTTTTTGGTCACTTTCAGATTATTTTTGGGAACTTTTTTTTTCACTTTTTCAGATTTTTTTTTTTTTTACTTTTTCAGATTTTTTTTTTTTTTACTTTTCAGATTTTTTGGGAACTTTTTCAGATTTTTTTTGGGAACTTTTTCAGATTTTTTTTGGGAACTTTTTCAGATTTTTTTGGGCAGTTTTTCAGATTTTTTTGGGCAGTTTTTCAGATTTTTTTTGGTCACTTTCAGATTATTTTTGGGAACTTTTTCAGATTTTTTTTTTTTTCACTTTTTCAGATTTTTTTTTTTTACTTTTCAGATTTTTTTTGGGAACTTTTTCAGATTTTTTTGGGAACTTTTTCAGATTTTTTGGGCAGTTTTTTTTTGATTTTTTTTGGGCAGTTTTTCAGATTTTTTTTGTTCACTTTCAGATTATTTTTGGAAACTTTTTCAGATTTTTTTGGGAACTTTTTCAGATTGTTTTTGTCACTTTTTCACTTTTTTTTGGTCACGTTTTCAGATTTTTTTGGGAACTTTTTCAGATTTTTTTGGGAACTTTTTCAGATTTTTTTTGGGCAGTTTTTCAGATTTTTTTGGGAACTTTTTCAGATTTTTTTGGGCACTTTTACTTTTTCAGATTTTTTTTTTTTTTCACTTTTTCAGATTTTTTTGGGAACTTTTTCAGATTTTTTTGGGCAGTTTTTCAGATTTTTTTTGGTCAATTTTTCAGATTTTTTTGATCACTTTCAGATTATTTTTGGGAATTTTTTCAGATTTTTTTTTTTTCACTTTCAGATTTTTTTTTTTTTACTTTTCAGATTTTTTTTGGGAACTTTTTCAGATTTTTTTTGGGAACTTTTTCAGATTTTTTGTCACTTTTTCAGATTTTTTGTCACTTTTTCAGATTTTTTGTCACTTTTTCAGATTGTTTTTTTTCCACTTTTTTGATTTTTTTTGTCACTTTTTCATATTTATTTTTTTGTCACTTTTTCAGATTTTTTTTTTTCACTTTTTCAGATTTTTTTTTTTTACTTTTTCAGATTTTTTTTTTTACTTTTCAGATTTTTTTTGGGAACTTTTTCAGATTTTTTTTGGGAACTTTTTCAGATTTTTTTGGGCAGTTTTTCAGATTTTTTTGGGAACTTTTTCAGATTTTTTTGGACAGTTTTCCAGAATTTTTTTTTTTACTTTTCCGATTTTTTTTGGGGAACTTTTTCAGATTTTTTTTTTTTTTTTCCTTTTTCAGATTTTTTTTTGGGAACTTTTTCAGATTTTTTTTTTTTTTCAGTTTTTCAGATTTTTTTTGGGAACTTTTTCAGATTTTTTTTGGGAACTTTTTCAGATTTTTTTGGGGAACTTTTTCAGATTTTTTTGGGGAACTTTTTCAGATTTTTTTTGGGAACTTTTTCAGATTTTTTTTGGTCACTTTCAGATTATTTTTGGGAACTTTTTCAGATTTTTTTTTTTTTTCACTTTTTCAGATTTTTTTTTTTTACTTTTCAGATTTTTTTTGGGAACTTTTTCAGATTTTTTTGGGAACTTTTTCAGATTTTTTGGGCAGTTTTTCAGATTTTTTTGGGGCAGTTTTTCAGATTTTTTTGGTCAGTTTTTCAGATTTTTTTTGGTCACTTTCAGATTATTTTTGGGAACTTTTTTTTCACTTTTTCAGATTTTTTTTTTTTTTACTTTTTCAGATTTTTTTTTTTTTTACTTTTCAGATTTTTTGGGAACTTTTTCAGATTTTTTTTGGGAACTTTTTCAGATTTTTTTGGGAACTTTTTCAGATTTTTTTGGGCACTTTTACTTTTTCAGATTTTTTTTGTTCACTTTCAGATTATTTTTGGAAACTTTTTCAGATTTTTTTGGGAACTTTTTCAGATTGTTTTTGTCACTTTTTCACTTTTTTTGGTCACGTTTTCAGATTTTTTTGGGAACTTTTTCAGATTTTTTTGGGAACTTTTTCAGATTTTTTTTGGGCAGTTTTTCAGATTTTTTTGGGAACTTTTTCAGATTTTTTTGGGCACTTTTACTTTTTCAGATTTTTTTTTTTTTTCACTTTTTCAGATTTTTTTTTTTTTTCACTTTTTCAGATTTTTTTGGGAACTTTTTCAGATTTTTTTTGGGAACTTTTTCAGATTTTTTTGGGAACTTTTTCAGATTTTTTTGGGAACTTTTTCAGATTTTTTTGGGAACTTTTTCAGATTTTTTTGGGAACTTTTTCAGATTTTTTTTGGGAACTTTTTCAGATTTTTTGGGCACTTTTACTTTTTCAGATTTTTTGTCAGTTTTTCAGATTTTTTTTTTTAGTCACTTTTTTCAGCGTTTAAAAAAAAACGTAGTTCTGATATAGAAACTTTTTGTAAACAGGTCAAAGGAGGGTTAAATGAAGACATTTGCACCATAAATTGTTGCGTAAACATTCTCCTGAAAGCACGAAATGAAGTGTCTGACGCTCTAAATGTTCTGGGCACACCCCCCCCCCCCCCCTGGTTATAATGTGCCCCCCCCTCCTCCCTTGATCCCAGCTATCAGACTCCTGTTCCTGCTGTCCACCCCCAACACAGAGGGAACTCTGCTGGGAAGGTTAGGGATGTGTGAAATATGCTAACACAGCAGAAAGCAGTCGGCTCGCTGTGTGTGTGTGTGTCTGTGTGTGTGTGTGTGTGTGTGTGTGTGTGTGTGTGTGTGTGTGTCTGGGTGTATATGTGTAGGCAAGTGAAAAGAAAATCTACTTTCCTGAATCTTTTGACTTTTCTGGCCACTTTACAAAAAAAGAGAGCATCAAAACTTGCGTGTGTATGTGTGTGTGTGTCTCTGTGTGTGTGTGTGTGTGTGTCTCTGTGTGTGTGTGTGTGTGTGTGTGTGTGTGTGTGTGTGTGTGTGTGTGTGTGTGTGTGTGTGTGTGTGTGTGTACCTTTTCGCTGAGGTCTTCTTTATGCCGCGCCGCGCCGCTACGTCTCCTCAGTTTGATTGAAGGGGAGCGCAGCAGGTTCTTGATGCGGCTGCGGATCGTGCCGCTTCCCTCCGCGGTCATCGTGTGCGCTGTAAGCTGCCCCGGCTAACTGCCTCTCTTAGCGATTAGCTGCCCCGGTTACCTGCCTCTCTCAGCGGCTAGCTGCCCCGGCTAACTGCCCCTCTCAGCGGCTAGTTTACCTGGCTAACTGCCCCTCTCAGCGGTTAGCTTCTCCGGCTAACTGCCTCTCTTAGCGGCGGTTGGAGCCTTTCTCTGTCGCGCGCTCCTCCGCTACCGCTGCTGTCATGCTGTCTGCAAGCCGACCCGTGCCGTGCCGGGGGAGGGTTCAGGTAGCTTGGCTCTGGTTCTGGTTCTGGGCTGATCTGGGTCACGGCGGGCTCCGGTTCCGCTGCTATTTCGCATCGTATTTCTTCGCCGCAACGAAGACAGACGAAGCGGCTTCAGCACGAGCCACACAGCACACAACTGACGCACTGACGCACCAGCGTAAAGACCGCACGACAGGCTTTTCAGAATAAATCTAAAATACTTTATATTTTTGGTAAATATGTTTTTGTTACAGATATTTTATAATAATATACAATATATTCCACTTAAATGACAGTTAAGACAATCTTAGCTTTTAAATAGTGTTAATTTGTCGTTCAAAAAAAGACATTAAAGAGCTATCTTTTTAATCTGGCTTTTATTTTGAAGTCATGTTGTATTTTTAGTTTTTAAGTGTTTAATCTTTGGTTCTTATATAACTTTCTTTAACCCTGGTGTTGGTTGAATTCTGTTGGTTTGGTTTACTTTATTTTTAACATTACTTTAACTTCAGTATATCATCTTTACCTTTTAAATCTAAAACTACTTGCTAGTCGTGTCTGACAATTGACGCATCTGACGCATCTGACGCCTCCACGTTGCAGTGAACGCAGCATGAAGCCGCCGCGCCGCCCAGCGGAACAGACACGAACTGCAGCTTCACACTGAAAAGCTTTTATTTTCTAGTTACTGATTTTATTTTGAAATATACATTATTTACCCAGAAATGTCCCTTCTAACACTGTTCTGGTAAAAAATGACCAATTTACACATTCCCTGTGCCATATATATGGCATTTTTCATCAGATTGCCTCCAGACCTTATGATATCTTTCACAATAGGCATCTGAACACATTGAGTGATTCATTCAACTTAGTCACACTTCTTTTGTTTACGGTCAAAAATGACCGCCATAGGAAATGAATGGAGGAGTATAATTAGTATAATTTTCATCCAGGAGATAAAAGACATCTCCGTACACAACACACACTCCTACAACTGGCCTGTGCTTGTTCTCAGGTGCAAAGCTTCCATTTGCAACGGACACTGCACCGTGATGGTTTGCCATTTATGCATGTTCACACACACACACACACACACACACACACACACACACACACACACACACACACACACACACACACACACACACACACACACACACACACACACACACACACACACACACACACACACACACACACACACACACACACACAGACAGACAGACAGACAGACAGACAGACAGACAGACAGACAGACAGACAGAAACACACAGACAGACACACACAGACAGACAGACACACACAGAAACACACACACACACACCCACCCACCCACCCACAGACAGACAGACAGACACACACACACGCACGCACGCACACACACACACACACACACATACCTCATGTTGTCATGTTGCCGCTTGTGCATGTGAACCAACAATGTTTGCACACACACAAACCGTGTTTGAAGGTTAAACGTAGACTTAGAAACCTATTTATTCAGTCTGGCTTTTTATATTTATTTTACAAACAATTTCAGAATTTTTATTTATTATTTTAATATTTTTATTTATTTATTTTTCTTACTTTATTTTGAGTTAAAACAAAAGTATGGCGGCAAAGAAAGGCCAAAATAATTTAAATAATACAAGCAACTGGATATTTATTGTGAAATGTGATATATATATATATATATATATATATATATATATATAAAAAGAACTGTGTGTGTGTGTGTGCGTGCCTCTGTTGTGTGTGTGTGTGTGTCTCCGTTTGTGTGTGTCTCTGTGTGTGTGTGTGTGTGTGTGTGTGTGTGTGTGTGTGTGTGCGTGCCTCTGTGTGTGTGTGTGTGTATACCAAAACCAAGAGTCAGACATCCATATTTAAACTTTATTTACAGTGTGTTGTTGTAATGTGAACACACATATACATATGTGTGTGTGTGTGTGTATATATATATATATATATATATATATATATATATATATATATATATATATATATATATATATATATATATATATATATATATATATACACACACACACACACACACACATCCATGGTTCTTTAAAACGTACAAAAAATACAAATTTTGGGAAAATAAAACAGACAAAGCCCCGACAGAAGAACTGTACAACCATCAACACAGACACGATTTTACAGTTTGGATAGTTGAAAACGCCGCGCCGGCCCTTTAAGTGTCCCGCCGCGCCGGCCCTTTAAGTGTCCCGCCGCGCCGGCCCTTTAAGTGTCCCGCCGAGCAACCTTTGTGCCGCAGAGACAAACTTAAATCAATTCAGGCATAATTCAGGGTCACAACCCGCCACCCAAGGACCCAGACAGGGTTTGTTCCTTTCTCAACATTTTTGGACCGTTTTTCCGGAGCTTTTGTCACCTTTTCGACCGTTTTTGTATCTTTTTTAAATCCATGCAGACAATTATGTTCAGTCTGCAAAAACATCAGCAACAGAAAATGTTTAAAATCAATCAGAGGAGACACACACACACACACACACACACACACACACACACACACACACACACACACACACAGAGAGACACACACACACACACACACACACGCACACACACACACACACAGAGACACACACACACACACACACACAGAGCGACACACACACACACACACACACACAGAGCGACACACACACACACACACAGAGAGACACACACACACACACACACACACACACACACACACACACACACACACACACACACACACACACACACACACACACACACACACACACACACACACACACACACACACAGAGCCCAAACCAAAGGGGCACGGCAGACATGACTCCTGGAACGCAGCCCGTGTTCCTGTTGAAACCCAAACGTGGCGTGTAATCGTGGCGTGTCAATGCTTGTTGTTGTGACGTGTGTGATGTCAGCTGGTCGGGTTCCCCCTCAGCCCCAGAGGAACCAGCCTCGGCATTGGCCTCCAGGTGACCCCCCCTCCCCCCCCGCCGTTTGCGTCTTCCTCTCCCGCTGCTCCATCGCTGCTGGCGGGCTTCGCCGCCGCCTTAGCTCCGCCCACTTTCATCTGCAGCAGAGGGGGCGGAGCCAGGACGGAGCCTTTAGCGCTCCCGTTATCAGGTCCAGGCGGCGGTGTGTTCGCCGTCGCCTCCGTGTTGTCATGAAGTGCAGCGTCATCGGAGTCTGAGTCCAGCTGCAGCAGCCAGGGGCTGTGGGCGGGGCCTGGCTCTTTGGCTCCGCCCACCGCTCTGACATCACCATCATCACCTTCATCATCCTCAGAGGGCGGGTTCTTCTCCGGTAACTAGGGGTGTAAATCACAAAATATATCACGGTACGAGATTATAGAGATTCTCTGGACAATAATACAGTATTAGCTGATATTATATATATACAGTACTACTATATAGAGCTGGTACTATTATATACTACTATATAGAGCTGGTACTATTATATACTACTATATAGAGCTGGTACTATTATATACTACTATATAGAGCTGGTACTATTATATACTACTATATAGAGCTGGTACTATTATATACTACTATATGGAGCTGGGACTATTATATACTACTATATAGAGCTGGTACTATTATATACTACTATATAGAGCTGGTACTATTATATACTACTATATAGAGCTGGGACTATTATATACTACTATATAGAACTGGTACTATTATATACTACTATATAGAACTGGTACTATTATATACTACTATATAGAGCTGGGACTATTATATACTACTATATAGAGCTGGGACTATTATATACTGCTATATAGAGCTGGTACTATTATATACTGCTATATAGAGCTGGTACTATTATATACTACTATATAGAGCTGGTACTATTATATACTACTATATAGAGCTGGTACTATTATATACTGCTATATAGAGCTGGTACTATTATATACTACTATATAGAGCTGGTACTATTATATACTACTATATAGAGCTGGTACTATTATATACTACTATATAGAGCTGGTACTATTATATACTACTATATAGAGCTGGTACTATTATATACTAATATATAGAGCTGGGACTATTATATACTACTATATAGAGCTGGGACTATTATATACTACTATATAGAGCTGGGAGTATTATATACTACTATATAGAGCTGGTACTATTATATACTACTATATAGAGCTGGTACTATTATATACTACTATATAGAGCTGGGACTATTATATACTACTATATAGAGCTGGTACTATTATATACTACTATATAGAGCAGGGACTATTATATACTACTATATAGAGCTGGTACTATTATATACTACTATATAGAGCTGGGACTATTATATACTACTATATAGAGCTGGGACTATTATATACTACTATATAGAGCTGGGAGTATTATATACTACTATATAGAGCTGGTACTATTATATACTACTATATAGAGCTGGTACTATTATATACTACTATATAGAGCTGGGACTATTATATACTACTATATAGAGCTGGTACTATTATATACTACTATATAGAGCAGGGACTATTATATACTACTATATAGAGCTGGTACTATTATATACTACTATATAGAGCTGGTACTATTATATACTACTATATAGAGCTGGGACTATTATATACTACTATATAGAGCTGGGAGTATTATATACTACTATATAGAGCTGGTACTATTATATACTACTATATAGAGCTGGTACTATTATATACTACTATATAGAGCTGGGACTATTATATACTACTATATAGAGCTGGTACTATTATATACTACTATATAGAGCTGGTACTATTATATACTACTATATAGAGCTGGTACTATTATATACTACTATATAGAGCTGGTACTATTATATACTACTATATAGAGCTGGTACTATTATATACTACTATATAGAGCTGGGACTATTATATACTACTATATAGAGCTGGTACTATTATATACTACAATATAGAGCTGGTAATATTATATACTACTATATAGAGCTGGTACTATTATATACTACTATATAGAGCTGGTACTATTATATACTACTATATAGAGCTGGTACTATTATATACTACAATATAGAGCTGGTAATATTATATACTACTATATAGAGCTGGGACTATTATATACTACTATATAGAGCTGGTACTATTATATACTACTATATAGAGCTGGTACTATTATATACTACTATATAGAGCTGGGACTATTATATACTACTATATAGAGCTGGGACTATTATATACTACTATATAGAGCTGGTACTATTATATACTACTATATAGAGCTGGTACTATTATATACTACTATATAGAGCTGGTACTATTATATACTACTATATAGAGCTGGGACTATTATATACTACTACAGTGCCTTGTGAAAGTATTCGGCCCCCTTGAACTTTTCGACCTTTTGCCACATTTCAGGCTTCAAACATAAAGATATAAAACTGTAATTTTCTGTGAAGAATCAACAACAAGT
>CM042333.1:31536706-31544206 GCA_023566125.1 Zingel zingel | reverse complement strand
AACTTACCTGGATAAATAAAAGGTTACAAGAAAAATGTGATATGTGGGCCGGATCTAAATCTGCAAGGGGCCAGATTTGGCCCGCGGGCCTCATATTCATCCTACTTACAGCAGAGAGCTGAGGCTACACTCAGACTGCAGGCAATTAAGCATTAAGATTTACCGTGTGAACGTAGCCTAAGGCTTCGGTCTTTCACGTCATCACAAGTTGTACACTTGTGATGACGTTATTACGTTACGAGATGATGTCGCTATGTTACGATGTCGCTATGTTACGATGTCGCTATGTTACGATGTCGCTACGTTACGATGTCGCTACGTTACGATGTTGTTACGTTGCGTGATGATGTTACGTTTCGTGATGACGCTACGTTACGATGTCGTTACTTTACGTGATGTTGTTACATTTCGTGATGTCATTACGTTACATCCTTACGAAACGTGATGATGTCGTTACGTCACGTCCTTACATTACGTGATGATGTCGTTACGTTGCGTGATGATGTCGTTACGTTGCGTGATGATGTCGTTACGTTGCGTGATGATGTCGTTACGCGATGATGTTACGTTACGTGATGATGTCGTTACGTTACGTGATGATGTCGTTACGTTGCGTGATGATGTTACGTTACGTGATGATGTCGTTTCATGATGATGTTACGTTGCATGATGATGTCGTTACGTTGCGTGATGATGTCGTTACGTTGCGTGATGATGTAGTTACGTTTCTTGATGATGTCGTTACGTTGCGTGATGATGACGTTACGTTGCGTGATGATGATGTTACGTTACGTGATGATGTCGTTACGTTGCGTGATGATGTCGTTACGTTTCGTGATGATGTCGTTCCGTGACGTCCGGGGCCAAACAGGCAGATAAGCGGCGGCAGAGTGTTTCCTGTATTCTTACTGTGAGTCAACGTTTATGATGCTCGCCAGACGCCTCTGAGCCGCGTTCAGACCACTGCTCCCCTTCACCGTCTCCACGGCAACGCTCTGAACCTCATCCTCCGCCTGAAACACACAGTCACACACACACACAGAGACACACACACACACACACACACACACACACACACACAGACACACAGAGACACACACACACAGTCACACACACACACAGTCACACACACAGTCACACACACACACACACAGAGTCACACACACACACAGACACACACAAAGAGACACACACACACACACACACAGTCACACACACACACACACACAGTCACACACACACACACACACACACACACGCACACACACACACAGTCACACACAGACACACACACACACACACACACACACACAGAGTCACACACACACACACACAGAGTCACACACACACAGAGACACACAGTCACACACACACACACACAGTCACACACACACAGTCACACAGTCACACACACACACACACAGTCACACACACACACACACACACAGTCACACACACACAGTCACACACACACAGTCACACACACACAGTCACACACACACACACACACACACACACACACACACACACAGTCACACACACACACACACACATACACACACAGAGACACACACACAGAGACACACACATACACACACACACACACAGTCACACACACACACACACACACAGTCACACACACACACACACACAGTCACACACACACACACACACACACACACACACAGACACACACACACACACACACACACACACACACACACACACACACACACACACACACACACACAGTTATTTCATCATCTTTAATTTCATTTAAAAAACTGGTTATTATTTAATTATATTTTAAATGTACTAACATTATGAAATAGAAAAACTTTTGAAAACGTTTTTAAATAAATAAAACGGCTCATTATTAAAAGTAAAGTCTGTTGCTATGGAAACTAATGAGGGCGTAAGTTGAGTTTTAGTCCCATATCGTACTCGACCACGTTGAGGATGCGTATGGATGCAGAGAAGAACGTACGTTAGTGACGGTGATGACGTTGGTCGTCTTGGTAACGGGTCTCTCTTCGTCAGACGAGTTGTCCGTCTCGCTGGACAGATCCACGACCTCCAGCACGCCGTCTCTCCTCCGCCACAGCGCCCGGCTGCTGTCCTCTGAACACACACACACACACACACACACACACACACACACACACACACACACACAGAGAGAGAGAGAGACACACAGAGAGAGAGAGACACACACACACACACACACACAGAGACAGACAGACACACACAGACAGACACACACACACACACAGAGACACACACACACAGAGACAGACAGAGACAGACACACACACAGAAACACACACACACACAGGAGACGCACACACAGAGAGAGACACACACACACACACACAGACAGAGACAGACACACACACAACACACACACACACAGGCAGACAGACAGACAGACACACACACACACACACACACACACACACACAGAGACACACAGAGACAGACACACACACACACACACACACACACACACACAGAGACACACACACAGAGACACACACACACACACACACACACACACACACACACACAGAGAGACACGTTTTTTTAACCGTCCTTTGGCGATGTTTTTCCGTCACTTTTTTCAGCGTTAAATAAATAATGTTTGTGTCGTTTTATTTCAACGTTCTTTGTCGTAGTTCTGATGCAGAACGTTTCAACAGGAGGGTAAACACGCCAGCGGTCACTTTGTACTCAAAAGAGCACGAAAAAGTACCGAGTTGGGTCCGTGTAACGGAGCTGGTACCTGATGTCGGGGCGATGATGGAGAGGAACTCGTCCCTGGTCCTCGTCAGCCTCCTCTTCTTCCTCTCCAGCTGAGTTTCAGCCGTCCGCAGCGCCGAGATCACCTGCACAGCCTAAAGCACACAACACCTGTTAGAAGAGCTTAGATCGGGCCCAAAAAATCCAGCCCGATCCTACCCGAGCCCGTGCACGGTGTGTCTGAGCCCGGCCCGACACATTAACTGTTATCATGAGCCCGAGCCAGATTTAAAAGGAACATGCCGACTTATTGGGACTTTGTCTTATTCCCCGTATCCCCCAGAGTTAGACGAGTCCAGACATACCCTTCTCATCTCCGTGGTGCTGTAACGCTGTCTGACGGCTCCACCGGTAGCTTAGCCTAGCACAGAACATGCAGGTGAATGGTTCCAACTAGCTTAGCCTAGCACAGAACATGCAGGTGAATGGTTCCAGTAATCCTACTGCTCCCAATAAGTGACCAAATAACTCCAACATGTTCCTATTTCCATGTTGTGATTTGTAGAGTCACAGCGTGTAGAAATAACAACGTAACATGAGACACAGCCATCTTCTAACTGTAAACTAACCGGGAACTATATTCTCAGACAGGCTTGCTGCAAAGCAAATCATTCCGCCCAAGTACTATATTCTTCCACCTGAGAATATAGTTCCCGGTTTGTTTACGGTTAGAAGATGGCTGTGTGTCATGTGACCTTGTTATTTGTACACGCTGTGATTCTACAAATCACAACATGGAAACAGGAACATGTTGGAGTTATTTGGTCACTTATTGGGAGCAGTAGGATTACTGGAACCATTCACCTGCATGATCTGTGCTAGGCTAAGCTACCGGTGGAGCCGTCAGACGGCGTTACAGCACCACGGAGATGAGAAGGGTCTGTCTGGACTTATCTAACTCTGGGGGATACGGGGAATAAGACAAAGTCCCAATAAGTCGGCGTGTCTCTTTAAACCCGACAATGTTTTAATACGTGGGCCGTTATAACAGACGTTCTCAACTACAATTCAGAGTTGTTAGAACTCCAGAAATCTGTTTAGAATGATCTTAATGAATAATGCAACAAGGACGAAGCCTGTAAACTGCTGTTAGTTCATTCAGAACGGATCGCAAATGATCCGAATGAAGAAACGTAACAATAAACCTGGACCCCTATCTCCCTCAGCTGAATGGTGAGGGGAACAGATCAAGGCAGCAACTAGGGCTGTGTATGTATGTGTAGGGCTGACGATACGTATCACGATACATGGGTCACGATTCAATATATTTCGATACTGTGCGTAAGGCGATATATTGGGATTTTTTTTAAAGTATAATTTTAGAAAAACTAATATTTAAAAAAAGACATGATGTTCATAAAAGTCAAAGAAGTTTACTTTAGGTCAACAATTCAGTCCACAGAGAATCAAACTGCCAGTTTGGGATTGTGGTTCCAGGTTCTTAGTGAGCTGATGTTGATATGCTGAAGTAGACAAAGTTCAGCCATAGCTACGATGTTAGCTTCTAGCAACAAGTCAGGCCCTGCTAGGCACTGTTAGGCCCTGCTAGGCACTGTCAGGCACTGTTAGGCCCTGCTAGGCACTGTCAGGCACTGTTAGGCACTGCTAGGCCCTGTCAGGCACTGCCAGGTACTGCTAGGTACTGCTAGGTACTGCTAGGCACTGCTAGGCACTGCTAGGCACTGTCAGGTACTGTCAGGCACTGCTAGGCACTGTCAGGCACTGCCAGGCACTGCTAGGCACTGTCAGGTACTGCTAGGCACTCCTAGGCCCTGTCAGGCACTGCTAGGCACTGTCAGGTACTGCTAGGCACTCCTAGGCCCTGTCAGGCACTGCTAGGCACTGTCAGGTACTGTCAGGTACTGTCAGGTACTGTCAGGTACTGTCAGGCACTGTCAGGTACTGCTAGGCACTCCTAGGCCCTGTCAGGCACTGCTAGGCCCTGTCAGGCACTGCTAGGCCCTGCTAGGTCCTGCTAGGCACTCCTAGGCCCTGTCAGACACTGTCCGGTACTGCTAGGCACTGCTAGGCCCTGCTAGGCACTGTTAGGCACTGCTAGGCACTCCTAGGCCCTGTCAGGTACTGTCAGGCCCTGCTAGGCCCTGTTAGGCAAAAACACTAGTGGTGTCTCAGCATGGCCATCTAGCGGTAGGGGGTTTAAACACAACATAAACGTCAACCACTGTCTGACATGAATATTTTTGAACGTTGAAAAAAAAAATAAAAAATCTATGTTGCCTTTTTGAAAATCTAGACAGTATTGCAAAATAAAATATCGCGATACTCAAGTGTATCGATTTTTTTCTTACACCCCTAACAGCAACATAATCAAAGCCCTGTGACCATATAGGAGGCTTTCTGGTCTCCATCACCTAATTGGCCGACAACAGCGCTGCAGAGGGGGGAGACGCGATGTAGCCCACTTTACCTCCCACTCAGGTCAGAGCAGGACCTCCACCCAGAGCTGCAGAGGGGGGAGACATGATGTAGCCCACTTTACCTCCCACTCAGGTCAGAGCAGGACCTCCACCCAGAGCTGCAGAGGGGGGAGACATGATGTAGCCCACTTTACCTCCCACTCAGGTCAGAGCAGGACCTCCACCCAGAGCTGCAGAGGGGGGAGACGCGATGTAGCCCACTTTACCTCCCACTCAGGTCAGAGCAGGACCTCCACCCAGCGCTGCAGAGGGGGGAGACATGATGTAGCCCACTTTACCTCCCACTCAGGTCAGAGCAGGACCTCCACCCAGAGCTGCAGAGGGGGGAGACACGATGTAGCCCACTTTACCTCCCACTCAGGTCAGAGCAGGACCTCCACCCAGCGCTGCAGAGGGGGGAGACACGATGTAGCCCACTTTACCTCCCACTCAGGTCAGAGCAGGACCTCCACCCAGAGCTGCAGAGGGGGGAGACACGATGTAGCCCACTTTACCTCCCACTCAGGTCAGAGCAGGACCTCCACCCAGCGCTGCAGAGGGGGGAGACATGATGTAGCCCACTTTACCTCCCACTCAGGTCAGAGCAGGACCTCCACCCAGCGCTGCAGAGGGGGGAGACATGATGTAGCCCACTTTACCTCCCACTCAGGTCAGAGCAGGACCTCCACCCAGAGCTGCAGAGGGGGGAGACACGATGTAGCCCACTTTACCTCCCACTCAGGTCAGAGCAGGACCTCCACCCAGCGCTGCAGAGGGGGGAGACATGATGTAGCCCACTTTACCTCCCACTCAGGTCAGAGCAGGACCTCCACCCAGAGCTGCAGAGGGGGGAGACACGATGTAGCCCACTTTACCTCCCACTCAGGTCAGAGCAGGACCTCCACCCAGCGCTGCAGAGGGGGGAGACATGATGTAGCCCACTTTACCTCCCACTCAGGTCAGAGCAGGACCTCCACCCAGAGCTGCAGAGGGGGGAGACATGATGTAGCCCACTTTACCTCCCACTCAGGTCAGAGCAGGACCTCCACCCAGAGCTGCAGAGGGGGGAGACACGATGTAGCCCACTTTACCTCCCACTCAGGTCAGAGCAGGACCTCCACCCAGCGCTGCAGAGGGGGGAGACATGATGTAGCCCACTTTACCTCCCACTCAGGTCAGAGCAGGACCTCCACCCAGAGCTGCAGAGGGGGGAGACACGATGTAGCCCACTTTACCTCCCACTCAGGTCAGAGCAGGACCTCCACCCAGAGCTGCAGGAGCAGCTGGAGAGGCAGAGCTTGCTCCCCACCCAATAAGGCTGATAAAGTCAGGATTCAAAACACACAAATGCTTGATCAAGGGCCCGGCCCGGCCATAGCGGCGTAAAATACCGGCCCGGTTCGGGCAGAGAATCTAAATTCTACCTGTTAGACCAGGGGGGTCAAACTCAACTTCCCAGAGGGCCACACTGGAAAATAAGAATCACATCAAGGCCCAGACATAGTTAGTTCATTGATATGCTTTTATTTAATCAAAAAAGTCAAATATCTTTTTAAAAGATTGTATTTTGGGGGGTTTCCCTTTATTATAGTGACAGTGGATAGACACGAAAGGGGGAGAGAGATGGGGGATGACACGCAGCAAAGGGCCGCGGGTCGGATTCAAACCTGCGCCGCTGCAAAGGACTCAGCCTACATGGGACGAATGCTCTCACTGGGGGAGCTAGAGGCCGCCCCAAAAAAGTCAAATATCTTTGACTGTATTGTTGCATGTTTTCTCACTTAGTTTGGTCGACATAAAGTCCTAAAGAAGTCAGGAAAAGTTCCTCCGAAATCGTAGAAAAAAAGCGCCCAAAAACGTCAGAAAAAGTGACAAAAACTTCGGCAAAAATGTACTGTGAACCTAAACTGATACGAGGGCCGAATAATAATCTGTGAGGGGCCGGATTTGGCCCGCGGGCCGTGAGTTTGACACGTGTTGGATGGATGGATGGATGGATGGATGGGTGGGTGGGTGGATGGATGGATGGATGAATGGATGGGTGGGTGGATGATGGATGGATGTGTAGGTGAATGGATGGATGGATGAATGGATGGGTGGATGGATGGATGGGTGGATGGATGGATGGGTGGATGGATGGATGGGTGGATGAATGGATGGGTGGATGAATGGATGGGTGGATGGATGGATGGATGAATGGATGGATGGATGGGTGGATAGGTGGGTGGATGGATGGGTGGGTGGATGGATGGGTGGATGATGGATGATGGATGGATGGATGATG
>CM042333.1:31481706-31521706 GCA_023566125.1 Zingel zingel | reverse complement strand
ATCACCGGCCGATCGGCGGCCGCGCCAAGCTCCGAGTCCGACTCCAGCGGCGCCATGTCGGCGGAGACGCCGGGCAGCGCCGACGGAGACTTTAGGGGGCTCAGCGTCTGGGACGAAGTCCTGGGTTTCAGCTTCTGTCTCTTGTCGAGTTTCGGGGACAGCGTTAACGGTTCTGTGTGGTGGAACCGGACCTTTAAGTGTTTCTTTGGTTGATAAATGTCAGTGGCGAGTTCTGGTTGCTCTGACGCAGCTGCGGCAGCCAACGGGACCGCTGGGACCGGGACCGCTGGGACCGGGACCGCTGGGACCGGGACCGCTGGGACCGGGACTGCTGGGACCGGACCTGGAGCGGGTTCTGCTTGGGGTCTGTTGTGTTTCGGACCTTTCTGCCTCATCCTCTCCTTCCTGGATGCAGAATGCAGAGCAGTGAGGATGAATGGATTAACTGGGTTCATTTCTGTCTACCCTGCAAGCTGTCTATTGGAGTTGGCTTGGTGAAATATTTTTAATTCATTTAATTTCAATATTCGGATGGTGAATGAATCAACAACACACAGCGACACGATCCCTACTTCTCCTTTTGAGTCTGACCATCTCAGCGCCACCTTTCCCTGTTTTTATATTTGGCTTTCCATCATCAGACTCACACGCTGTCTGTTAACGTCACGGATAGACCTCCAAACGTGACGAAGAAAAAAAAATAGGTGTTTGATAGCTTTACATCATAGGCCGACCAGGGCTATGCCACTTGGGGAGGGGCCGCTCACTGATCCCCCTATATTTCTGAACATCCCAGACATGGTTGTGCTTTCTGATTAGCCGGTTTGTATTCAAATAAGAGGCTGGTCCGCCGTACGGGTTGAGCAGAGGCTGCACAGTTTGACCAGCGGGCGGCGGCCGGAAAGCGCCGGCCAGGGGGCCGGAAAGCGCCGGCCAGGGGGCCGGGCAGGGGGCCGGGCAGGGGGCCGGGCAGGGGGCCGGAAAGCGCCGGCCAGGGGGCCGGGCAGGGGGCCGGAAAGCGCCGGCCAGGGGGCCGGGCAGGGGGCCGGAAAGCGCCGGGCAGGGGGCCGGAAAGCGCCGGCCAGGGGGCCGGGCAGGGGGCCGGGCAGGGGGCCGGGCAGGGGGCCGGAAAGCGCTGGGCAGGGGGCCGGAAAGCGCTGGGCAGGGGGCCGGAAAGCGCTGGGCAGGTGCCGCACGCCAGGCCGCCGTATGGCGTATAACTATTATCAGACCGGCCCTCACGGCCTCGAAACACAACCGGCTCACCGACTCCCGAGTTTTTTTGTGATCGTTTTGGGCTAAAATTCTTGATTATTTGTCACGTTTTCTTAAAAAATGCGATGGAATATTTGGGATATTTATGCAATGAAATTGCGGGAACTTGCAATAACTGCAGTTCCATCGCGGCGTCTGCAGCTCTTCGATGATGTTCATGTCGCGTAATTACATCACTTCTGCTGAGATATATGGGACTTTTTTTTGCAACGAAAATGCGGGGATTATGACATCATGCAAGCCTTGCGTATTTTGCACGGAAATCGGCCATTTATGCAGCGAAAGTGCGGCGTATTTGAAAAAAACGCCCCCCGCATAAATATGCAGACTTTGGCTGATTATGCGTTGAATTACTGGATCACATGATCACGTTTTCCTGCAGGGACTGAGTAATGCAGCTGCTGTTATTTATCGGTTTTGAATGCAGTTGCAGGAACTTTTTATTCTCTCTCTTCTCAGCGTGCTAACGTCACATAGGCCTAATGGTGGGTCAGAAGGAATTACACATCTAATCGGTCGTTACACTAATGCGTTCTTATCTGCAGAGGATGGTATATAGACAATGTTATATTGGAGGGGGGCGGCCCCGGGATGAAGAATATGGTATACTATACGGTTCATAACAGGTTTTTTAAAGCGTGTACCATTAAACTGTTCGGGTACTAGGGGGTGCAAGATATACTGACTCAATATCGTTATCGCAATATATCGAAATCGAAAGTGTCGCAATAAGTATGCAATATTTTTTTTATTTTGTGGAGCACTGCGTCCCGTCCGTTGGCTGTTCTGTAGACATGGTCCTTATTTATATATTTATACTGTCCGACCAGTAGAACATGTCCTGTTCTGTAGACATGGTCCTTATTTATATATTTATACTGTCCGACCAGTAGAACATGTCCTGTTCTGTAGACATGGTCCTTATTTATATATTTATACTGTCCAACCAGTAGAACATGTCCTGTTCTGTAGACATGGTCCTTATTTATATATTTATACTGTCCGACCAGTAGAACATGTCCTGTTCTGTAGACATGGTCCTTATTTATATATTTATACTGTCCAACCAGTAGAACATGTCCTGTTCTGTAGACATGGTCCTTATTTATATATTTATACTGTCCGACCAGTAGAACATGTCCTGTTCTATAGACATGGTCCTTATTTATATATTTATACTGTCCAACCAGTAGAACATGTCCTGTTCTGTAGACATGGTCCTTATTTATATATTTATACTGTCCGACCAGTAGAACATGTCCTGTTCTGTAGACATGGTCCTTATTTATATATTTATACTGTCCAACCAGTAGAACATGTCCTGTTCTGTAGACATGGTCCTTATTTATATATTCATGTAACTTTTGTAATGTGACATACGTTTAAAAATATCAAAATTAATATCTATATCACATTTTGTCAATATCGTGCAACCCCTATCGGGTACATCTTTCGTTTTTTTTTTCTGCTCATTTGTTGTTCTTGTCTCGGTTTCTATAAAAGACAATAAAAATGTGAATAATAAAAAAATTAAAAAAGTTTAAAGAGCCTTTTTGTCCCTTTTTCAACATTAATTTCCCACACATGAATGCACTGTTAAAGATAAGGGTGGGTTGGGTGCCTACCTGGCTGCCTTCCTCTCTCTGAGGGGCAGTTTGGGTCTCTTGGAGGGGGGGATGAAGCCAGAGATGAGGTCTGATGTCGGCGAGCCCGCGCTCTGCTTCTTCAGGACGCTGTCCAGCGTGCGGACGTAGCTGGTGCTGTGCGTGGGCAGCTGGTACACCAGCGGCTCCACCGTAGCCTGGGAGAAGCTAGCCGCGCGCTCGTCGATCAGCTTCCCCTCGTTCTCCAGATACTCGTCCAACATGTCGCTGCAGAACGCAGACAGGTTCTTCTTCGGCACGTCAGAACTCGGACCAGCTGCAGGACACAAACATTAAAGAGCAACTTTGGTTTGTGTTTTTCATCCCGGACTCTATTTCACTTATCCTGCACCCGGCGCAGCACAAAGCCCGACCTAAGCGCCATTGCTAGTCTAAGACCGACCCAGTTGTCAGTTTCCCGTCCAGGGCCCACGTTGTTTAAACAGAAAAATGCACCTGTGCCCATCTGTGGCCCATGGTCTTACAGGGAGGTGTGTTCAGGTGCATTCTGGGCGTGCTGGTCTTACAGGGAGGTGTGTTCAGGTGCATTCTGGGCGTGCTGGTCTTACAGGGAGGTGTGTTCAGGTGCATTCTGGGCGTGCTGGTCTTACAGGGAGGTGTGTTCAGGTGCATTCTGGGCGTGCTGGTCTTACAGGGAGGTGTGTTCAGGTGCATTCTGGGCGTGCTGGTCTTACAGGGAGGTGTGTTCAGGTGCATTC
The DNA here is from genome assembly GCA_023566125.1 of Zingel zingel. Classification (NCBI taxonomy): domain Eukaryota; kingdom Metazoa; phylum Chordata; class Actinopteri; order Perciformes; family Percidae; genus Zingel; species Zingel zingel. The sequence continues at coordinate 31,518,069 of CM042333.1, read as the reverse complement.
TGGGCGTGCTGGTCTTACAGGGAGGTGTGTTCAGGTGCATTCTGGGCGTGCTGGTCTTACAGGGAGGTGTGTTCAGGTGCATTCTGGGCGTGCTGGTCTTACAGGGAGGTGTGTTCAGGTGCATTCTGGGCGTGCTGGTCTTACAGGGAGGTGTGTTCAGGTGCATTCTGGGCGTGCTGGTCTTACAGGGAGGTGTGTTCAGGTGCATTCTGGGCGTGCTGGTCTTACAGGGAGGTGTGTTCAGGTGCATTCTGGGCGTGCTGGTCTTACAGGGAGGTGTGTTCAGGTGCATTCTGGGAGTATTGCTATCTTGAGTCAGTGGGAAGTGAACGCACCATTGACCAACAAAAACCTGGTCTGAAGTCAATAACGCAGCATTTCATTGTTATTTTAACAGAGCATTAGTAAAATGCTCCTAGGCTCGTGCACACACACGCGCGCACACACACGCGCACACACACACACACACACACACACACACACACACACACACACACACACACACACACACACACACACACACACACACACACACACACACACACACACACACACACACACACACACACACACACACACACACACACACACACAGAAGATTACTAATAAAAATATTACGGTGCTAATCCTCCATCATAACAGCAATGCTCCAAGGTCCAAACGCGCCTGGCTTTTAAAGGGAATGGGAGATGATCTCTGATTGGTTGATTGCATGTTACGCCCAAAACACACCTCTGATTAATGAAGACACTAAGTCCAACCCTTTAGAACCATGACCCGGCACACGGACCCTTTTTACCGCCGTCAAACTAGAAAAAGTGGATTTAGACACGCCCTAAACGCACCTGCACCAGGCGCCTCACGCCGTGCGCTGAGATCGTTAAAATAGGGCCCTAAGTGTCTGATGGGACAACAGTCTCTGAAACTGGTCCAGTATTAAACCAGAACCGAGCTGTGATGTAACCCTACAGGACTAATGTTCAGCAGCAGTTAGAGTCACTAAAAGTTCTGTTGTTGCTGCTGACAGACTCAGATTATTATTCTAAGTGTTTGACAACATTATGGGATGGATCCCTACAGAGATAGACCTTTTAGTTAAAGAGTAAGATCCTTTTAGTTTAACATCAAACAGCCCCAAAATCACCATCACCAAACTCCACCAGACTCCATGTAAATAATCAGGACTTTTAGCGTGTATAGAGCCAGCATATTTCCACCAGACTCCATGTAAATAATCAGGACTTTTAGCGTGTATAGAGCCAGCATATCTCCACCAGACTCCATGTAAATAATCAGGACTTTTAGCGTGTATAGAGCCAGCATATCTCCACCAGACTCCATGTAAATAATCAGCACTTTTATCATCGTAAAACACACTTCATTCAAAGAGGACAGAAACTAAACAAAATTACCAAAAGCCGTCTTGGTTCATCTTTCCACTGTTCCAACAATCACCACTCTGGTTTGGTTGATATAAACCCTTAATTCACCCATTTACATGTGGAGATATGCTGGTTCTATACACGCTAAAAGTCCTGATTATTTACATGGAGTCTGGTGGAAATATGCTGGCTCTATACACGCTAAAAGTCCTGATTATTTACATGGAGTCTGGTGGAGATATGCTGGCTCTATACACGCTAAAAGTCCTGATTATTTACATGGAGTCTGGTGGGTTTAGTGCTAGTGACTTCAGAGCCGTTTCTGGTTAAACAGAAAGGTCTTAAATGTCTATCTCTGTAGGGATCCATCCCATAATGCTGTCAGACACTTAGAATAATAATCTGAGTCTGTCAGTATTTTCCTGATAATTCCAGTAACTGTTTTTTAAAATGCTGTGAAGCACCTTCAGGTTGCGTTGGTGTTGGCGTTGGCGTTGGCGTTGGCGGAGCCTCAGATGGAGTGAATTTCTCTCTCCAACCTTTAATCTGAGTCACATCGGTTGTTTTTCCTGTTCTGGACACAAACGCTGCAGAAACACCTGCAGACAAAAACAAGCAGAGAAAATGTTAATTTGTGAATCTGAAGTTTTCTAAGAAGAATGACATCACATGTCAGACAGACAGTCCGTCAGACAGACAGACAGACAGTCCGTCAGACAGACAGACAGACAGACATTTACTTGGTTTTGTTAAGAAGAGCATAACATGGGTTTACTGCTTGTTTCCCTGGAAAAGGATATGATGTAGTCGGCATTACCGTAAAAACAGAACATCGCCAGACCTTCCTCCACACACACACACACACACTCAGATACACACACACACACACACACACTCAGATACACACACACACACATTTGTGTCACTATCTTTGTGGGGACCCGTCATTGACATAATGCATTCCCTAGCCCCTTACCCTAACCTTAACCATCACCACTAGATGCCTAACCTTAACCCTTACCCTCACCCTAACCATAACCTAATTCTAACCCTAATCCTAAAACCAAGTCTTAACCCTCAAACAGACCTTTAACCTTGTGGGCTCCAGCATTTTGGCCCCACAAGGCTGGTCGGACACCACAAGTATACTGGACTCCTGGTTTTGGAACCCACGAATATAGTTAAACAAGCACACACACACACACACACACACACACACACACACACACACACACACACACACACACACACACACACACACACACACACACACACACACACACACACACACACACACACACACACACACACACACACACACACACGAACTCGCTCAAAAACCAGAACACAGTCTCGCATGTCCAGACCCTCCACCGCAGCTCTGTGGAGGAGGGTCTTTTATATTTCTGTCTAAATATGGTTAAATATCCAGTTTGTCTGTTGCTATGAGGGCTGCAATTACCGATAATTGTCTGGATGAATGGATGAGTTGTTGGGTCTCTGAAAATAAGTTTAGAACGCCAACACAAAGAAAGAGGAAGAGAACGACATCCGGCAGAATTTCTGTCGGCTTCGGAGCAATCCCAGAAAAATATCCACTCTAGGGAAAAGATTATTTTTTCGGTGCGATATGGTAACTAGGGCTGCACAATTAATCGCAATTTCACTGAAATCGCAATATGGACTAGTGCAATATCCAAATCGCAGAGGTGCGCAATATTCGTTAAAGGCAAAATATGTGTCAAACCATTCTAAAATAAAGTATTGTGGTGCTGCAGAGATGTCCTGGCTTAAAAATCGTATCGGGGTGCCCGGTTAGCTCAGTTGGTAGAGTGTGCGCCCATATATAGAGGCCCATAGGACTCCGACCTGCGGCCCTTTGCTGCATGTCATTCCCCCCTCTCTCCCCTTTCATGTCTTCAGCTGTCCTTTCAATAAAGGCTTAAAAATGCCCCAAAAATAATCATTCCCTCCAATATCGTGAATCATATCGCAATATCAGCCAAAATATTACTAATGTATACTCTTTATACTGATCCCCAATGAGAACATTACAATTTACACTCTGTTGTTATTACACACAGGCCTGAAATACACACACACACACACACACACACACACACACACACACACACACACACACACACACCCTTTTACATGCACTAATGGAGAGATGTCAGAGTGAGGGGGCTGCGACTGCTGAACAGGCACCCTGAGCGGTTCGGTGCCTTGCTCAAGGGCACCTTGGCAGTACCCAGGAGGTGAACTGCTCCAACCTCTCCAGCTACCAGTCCACCTCTGTATTTCGGTCCGTACGGGGACTTGAACCGGTGACCTTCGGTTCCCAACCCAACTCGCTATAGACTGAGCTACTGCCACCCCCCAAAAAAAAAACCCAATTAGATATTATCCTCATGTTGTGCAGCCCTACCTTGCGGTATGATATGGTTACCTTGCGGTATGATATGGTTACCTTGCGGTATGTTGCCTTGCGGTATGATATGGTTACCTTGCGGTATGCGGTATGATATGGTTACCTTGCGGTATGATATGGTTACCTTGCGGTATGATATGGTTACCTTGCGGTATGATATGGTTACCTTGCGGTATGCAGTATGATATGGTTACCTTGCGGTATGATATGGTTACCTTGCGGTATGATATGGTTACCTTGCGGTATGATATGGTTACCTTGCGGTATGATATGGTTACCTTGCGGTATGTTGCCTTGCGGTATGTTGCCTTGCGGTATGTTGCCTTGCGGTATGATATGGTTACCTTGCGGTATGCGGTATGATATGGTTACCTTGCGGTATGATATAGTTACCTTGCGGTATGCGGTATGATATGGTTACCTTGCGGTATGCGGTATGATATGGTTACCTTGCAGTATGATATGGTTACCTTGCGGTGCAGTATGATATGGTTACCTTGCGGTGCAGTATGATATGGTTACCTTGCGGTATGATATGGTTACCTTGCGGTATGATATGGTTACCTTGCGGTGCGGTGTGATATGGTTACCTTGCGGTGCGGTGCGATATGGTTACCTTGCGGTGCGGTGCGATATGGTTACCTTGCAGTATGATATGGTTACCTTGCGGTGCGGTATGATATGGTTACCTTGCAGTATGATATGGTTACCTTGCGGTGCGGTATGATATGGTTACCTTGCGGTGCGGTATGATATGGTTACCTTGCGGTGCGGTATGATATGGTTACCTTGCGGTGCGGTGCGATATGGTTACCTTGCGGTGCGGTATGATATGGTTACCTTGCAGTATGATATGGTTACCTTGCGGTGCGGTATGATATGGTTACCTTGCAGTATGATATGGTTACCTTGCGGTGCAGTATGATATGGTTACCTTGCAGTATGATATGGTTACCTTGCAGTATGATGTGGTTACCTTGCAGTATGATATGGTTACCTTGCGGTGCAGTATGATATGGTTACCTTGCAGTATGATATGGTTACCTTGCAGTATGATATGGTTACCTTGCAGTATGATATGGTTACCTTGCAGTATGATATGGTTACCTTGCAGTATGATGTGGTTACCTTGCGGTGGTGGTGGCAGCAGCTCCTGGGTCAGCAGCTCCAGAGGGACTCCAGGCGGGGGGATGGGCAGACGGACTCCCAGGTACTGCAGGTCGATGGCCAGAGTCGGATCCAACAGGTTCATCTTCAGACCAACTGAGTTCACACACAACAAGGCATCAGGTCACGCCTGCGGTAGGCCTGCACGATTAATCCTTCTAAACCGCGATCTCAAGTCACCCTGTTCACGATTTAATTTATAATAACTTCGACTTAAATTATTTATTTATACTTTGATTCTCATTTAATTTTACAAGCCGACTGCATCACTAACGCTACTTCTTTCTTCTGTGAGATTTAAACATAGACTGTAAAATAAAATAGGTTTTAAAGCGCTCCCAAGCGCTGCAGTGCTCTCCCTTCTCTTCATTGAAGCCTCTGTGTTTACAGGCTCGTGCAGGCTCGTGGTGATGATCAACGTGCTCTAGTTGCCAAATTACATCTATGTTTGGTACTGCCGATTAGTTTTGTTTCGTCACGGTTCATGTGTGCATTAACATTACACTTTGTGAGAAAGAAATCGTGGCAGAGAATCAGGATATCAATTCTAAGCTAAAAAAATGATTCATATTTTTCCCCGAATCGTGCAGGCCTAGTCTGCAGGACGTCATCCATCATTGCATAGTTCTAAGTGGGTATACGGAAATCCTGGAGCTTTCCTAGTGGGTCTATGGCGTGTACCTGTGTATCACGTGGACTACACCACTGCACCTTACCAGCGCTGTAGTACTCAAGATTGGTCTTGGTCTGCAGAACACATTTCTCCTCAGGAATTATTTCTCTAGCTCCAGTCCAACATACCTTCCTGCAGCACGGGATGGATCACCTGGCGGTGCCTCATGAGCTTCAAGTCTCTCAGGAGAATCTTCTCAAAGGCAGCGATCTTCTCCTCCAAACCCTCGGCCGTCTCTACTGAAGATAAATGACCTCATAACATCCACTTTTCAATAAACAAATGGTCTATAGAAAATGATGTTCTCTTGTAAGTTTATTTTTAAATTGCATTATCATATTATTTTAGTGAGGACTCAAAAATAACTACAAATAACTAATGTTACTCCGGATTTCCACTGTTTCGCAGCCTGTTGCTCTGACGTCCTTTAATACCCACCAGGTCCGGATTAGTTGCGGCACGGCTGCGGCCGTGACTGACAGCTGAAGTCACGAGGACCCACGAGATCTCACGAATTCACGTAGAACAGAACCACAACACCAGCACCAGTTAGTTTCCACCCAGAGGAGTAGAGGGGAAACAACATATTGCAGCCCATGTCTTTTTGTTTGTTGCAATGAAGTTGCGGGAGACAGTGAAAGTTGCGACAGGACAGTCTAAAATGTTTTGCACGGTCTTTCGCTGTACGTTTAGTTGGTAAAAGTGAAATGTTCGAGTCACACACGCCTCGTCTTCATATCACAAACAAGGACATGATCAACCCGTTCTCACTTGGTCATTGGCTCTTAGAGTGCACGTGGAACTGCTGTGATTGGTTGAAGTCGGGGGAACTTCAGGTTATTGGTCAAATGTGCGGAAAAGTTGCGGTGATTGGTCAAAATTGCGAGTCGCACCAAATTCACGGTGATTGGTTGAATTCGCGTGAATTGGCGAGATCGCGACATCGCAAAATCCTGGAGGGACTGTAAAACACCCAAATTCAATGAAGGTAGTTTTTTTTTGTGGACAATTCATTTGAAAGAAAACCCAAATTTCTGATTTAGAAACTTTTTTTTAAAAAAAAAGGAGAATCCCGGTCAATTTCAACACGTAGCGCTGCTGTGTGTAAATGTGGAGAGCTGTCAGTAGCAAGAAAAACTAAACCAATCGGTGCTGCCTACACCGTGTTATCCCCCTGCTAACGTTAGCACCCAACAGGCTTAAACAGGGCAAGTTTTAAACGTGTTTTTAGCCTCTTAACATGTTCAAAATGTCATTCCAAGTGCCTCCCCATGTGAAGTGATTCCTTCGGAGTGAACACAGTGAATCTGACTGCAGTAGATGTGAAAGAAATGCATGAAAGTTCTGCCAATTCAGCTCAGTTTAGTTCAGGTGTTGAGACGGCAGTTAAGAGTGCTTAGGGACCGTCTACAAACTACAACACAGAAAAGAGATAAAACAAAAATATGTAGGCTATTAATTTAATGATTAAGTAAGGTAGTGTCTCCAAACTTACCTCAATTATAACTTGTCTCCTGCTAGTTGTACTACAGCACTTACTTTTAAAAAATAAGCATATGCCTATTTTTGAAAATATGTTTGCATCTCTTTTCGGTGTTGTAGTTTGTAGACGGTCCCTAAGCTCTTAACTGCCGTCTCAACACCGGAACTAAACTGAGCTGAATTGGCAGAACTTTCATGCATTTCTTTCACATCTACTGCAGTCAGATTCACTGTGTTCACTCCGAAGGAATCACTTCACATGGGGAGGCACTTGTAATGACATTTTGAACATGTTAAGAGGCTAAAAACACGTTTAAAACTTGCCCTGTTTAAGCCTGTTGGGTGCTAACGTTAGCAGGGGGATAACACGGTGTAGGCAGCACCGATTGGTTTCGTTTTTCTTGCTACTGACAGCTCTCCACATTTACACACAACAGAGCTACAGGTTGAAATTAACCGGAATTCTCCTTTAAATGGGTCAAATTTGACCCGAGGACAACAGGAGAGTTAACAACATTGATTTTGAGCCCATAAATACAGTCATAAACACAGTATGACTGTGATAGCATTAGCATTTCTGTGTCGTTACCGTTTTCAGGTGCGTCGGCTGTTTGTTGCAGGTGACTTTCAGGTGTCGTCTCGGGCTGCTGGGCGACCTCCGAAGAGTCTACGATGTGAAGTTTGAGGGCCTCCTGAAATATACGTTTGGCTTTTAATTTTCTGCATGTAAGTTAGTTTGAGTTAGACACAAATATCAACATGACCACTAGTCTTAAGCTTTGCTAGGGTTGTGCTAGCATTGTTATTTTATAACAGCAAACATTTGACCAACATCATAGCAGGAAAATCACATTAAAAAGGACAATTCCGGCGCAAAATGAACCTAGGGGTTAATAACGTGTGTACGGAGTCGACCATTATCTGGGATATGTTTTCATGCTAATCTAATGTGTCTCTAGCTTGAAATAAGCTACCGCAAACTGGTGATTAGCTGCTAACGCTAGCTTTCAGTGCAGAGGGTAAATCGCTACTTACACCAATAACAAGGCTCAAAATAGGGGCTTTCTGACCAGAGGGATTTCTGCAGCTCTTAGAAATAAACGTTCCTAGAACACTTTTTTTGTCGTGTTCTGACAGGAAACATTTGGGGATTTTTAAGTTCCTCTGGCTGCAGTAGCGTACTTTTTTTAGCTCCTACTTCAGAGCAGGGTCTTTCCCTTTTCCCTTTTCCTAGGTGGACTTGATTGGTCGAACTTATAAGTCCCACCCACTGCCAACTCGGAACTTGCAGACAGCAACAATGGGACATTTTTAACCATTTTCACCATCTTATTCATCATTAAATTCTCTTCTGACAACGTTTTAGGCGAGAAATTAACTGTTTAGATTTTGAATATAGGCAGTCTTGCGAAAATTGATGCCGAATTGACAATTTGCTTCAAAGTTTTCGGAGTTGAGGAGCTCCATGAAGTGAGGCGACAGCCAGCAGGCGCCTGCCCCGGCCGCTAGCTCGTCGCTGGGCCAGTCCTGCTCAGACACCTCGCTGTGAGCTGGAGGTCTCTCAGACCACACACACACACACACACACACACACACACACACGCAACTCGCTGTGAGCTGGAGGTCTTTTATTTCACCGTTGACGGTTCGTTTGTTTAAATATCACAACACATGTCATCATAAGAGTAACGGGAACCTGTGGTTAACTGTCTTTTCGGAGTTAAACTCCACAAGCGTGTCCTGCGGCTCGCCGGCCGTCACACACACACACACACACACACACACACACACACACACACACACACACACACACACACACACACACACACACACACACACACACACACACACACACACACACACACACACACACACACACACGAGGCGGGGTCTGTTCTGAGTACCAGTCCCTATGGCCACTTGGCCAGTGGGAATGCAAACGGAAAAAAAGATTTTTGGGGGAGAGTAGTTCTTAGAACTGCTTAGAAGTGTGCTTTCCGGTCGGAAAGCCCCTATAATCACCACACTTCCACAGTATCATAATGAGGGTTCCTACATGCAAACAGAAGCACTGAGAACTTTGTGTACAGACAGTTAATTACAAAGATAGTTTATAAAGACAGTAGCGTTCACGTATACAGGCAGGACGCCATCTTGAGAAAACAGTCCTCCTTAAACCCTCATTATGCTATAGAGGAAGTGTGGGGCTATTTTGAGCCTTGTTAGTGGTGTAGAAATAGAGATTTATCCGTGGCCCCGAAAGCTAGCGTTAGCAGCTAATCAGCGGTTTGCAGTAGCTTGTTTCAAGCTAGAGACACATTAGATTAGCATATAAACGGTCGACACGGTACACATACGTTATTAACCCCTAGGTTCATTTTGTGCAGGAATTGTCCTTTAACAGGTTATATATTAAGAGATTATAGTTTCTAGAACAGGTTTACAGGCTTTAATGTCCCGCAGCAGGACTTTATACTGTGAAAAATCACCAATATAGCTTTGAAAACCAATAACTACACAATCAGAAATGTTCCAGAAGGAATGTGACCCGAAATTGGAGGGAAAATTAACATCTGCCGCCAAGATTACAGCTTTCCTGGCGTTAGCATGTAGCTACATGTGGCAGGGTATGTAACGTAAACACTGCAGCAGTGCGTCCTCATTTTGCAGATGACCATATATGGAAAACTGGATTGGTATGACGGGATACAGAACCGAGAGTCAGGGGTATCGGACTGGGAGGGTAATGGGACCAAGTACCCAGGGCCCTCGTGTGAGGAGGGTCCAAAAAGATGCTAGAATGAATAGCTGTAGATGCGGGGAGGGGCCCAGAGAGAACAGCTTTTACGGGGCCCAGAATTTGGTGCTAGAAAGAACTGTTGAAACAAGAGCGTTCAGAACGGTGGGAAACCTGAGGTTTTGGCTCACAGAGATTTCTTTTAAACATGTTTACCTCATTATATGAAACCAGGGATGCACCTAATTCAGGATTTGGATTCGGCCAAATATTGGGCTTTTTTGGAATTTTTTCCCAGCGAACCGAACCCTTCGCTTGCACTAGGCGCACTACGCTAGTCGACGTGATGATGGCGCCGTTGATTACGGGAAGGTGTCTACGTAGGTGGAGCGTTCAATGCAGCAGGCTGTGAGGAAGTGGAAATGGAACTGGTGAGCAGAAAAAGTGATGTTTGGCAGCACTTCCAGTCAAAAGAAGGCCGTTCAAGTCCAGCTACATGTTCAATCTGCAATGCTGATTAGTCTGGTGGTGGCGAGGACCCTAAACAATACACAACATCACCGCTGTTACAACATCTGGTATCAAACATCTGGAAGAATACCAGTTGTGATGAAGGAATCTACAGACAGCAGCCAGAATGGAGCAACTTCAGGTACGGCAAAGGAAGGACAGTCCCTGCTGACTTCATTAATGTGTTGACTGAGTTCATGGACTGAGGATGGGAGGAGGACTCAGCAGAATCTCAACCAGTGGAGTCAGGATTCGGCCCAACCCCAAACATCTGGATTCAGTGCATCCCTATTTAAAACTTTGGCAAAGTTTAACAAAAACATCTAACATTGTAAGTGGGGCCTTTGGTGATACCCACCCCTAAAAACCAGATTTTATTTAGTTTTACCTTCGATGTGAATGAGACAAATAACTGCTCCTCCACTTCCTCCAGGTTAGGCTGCATTTTAGTGTAGAGGGAGGCATCCATCTCTGGATTGACATCCATTTTAGCAAGCTTTCGCTGCCGGGACTTCTTCTTGCGTTTGCAGGGTTTGTTGGCTGGGATTGGTTGCACCTGCTGAGAAGGCTCATGAGCATTTGCTTCTACTGTAGTCGGAGGCTGAAAGGGAACAGGCAATGGCTCTGTGCTTGCAAACTCCACCTCCATCCCAAGGTTGTCATCGATGGAAAAAAATTGCACGAGGTCGGCGAGGGAAGGCGTAGGTGACAATCCGTCTCCGCCTAATGACGAAAAGGTTGGAGACAGCGGCAACTGAAGCGCGAGGGGGGACAGTTCTGCAGGGAAGGGCAGCGACTGTTCGTTTTCTTGAAATGACGGAGCGGGATCAGAGGGAGGAATGGGTGTGGAGGTGTCAAGAGTCTGTGGTTCAGGGTGGGAGGGAGTCTGGGAAGGCAACAAAGGTGACGTAACAGACGCTAAAGGAAGAGTCTGAGGTGTGGGCTGAAATGTTGTGAACGAAGTGTCTATGTACGGCTCAGGTGGAGGTAACACTGTATGCCATTTGAACACAGATGCAGAAGAGTCTTCACTGTGCTGTAACTCTTCGGGACATACTGCTTTTGGAGTGGTTTCAGAAGTATTGGCGTCAAGTTCGAAAGCCAACGAGATGGGCAGGGAAGGTAACGGTTCTGGAGAGCTCGCAGGTGACAAAGGCTCAAAGCCAAACGAAGAACATTCAGGGTCAGGTAGCAAAGAATCAGACTTCATTGTTGACGAGTCTGAAGATAGTGTGGAGGACTCGGTGATGGTTGGCGTTTGTGGTGAGTTTGGGGCAGGTAACACTGTGTCAAGTGGCGGTGACAATGTGGGAGATACAGAAGAGGTAGCAAGAGTTGAGGAAATGTTGGATATACATGTACTTTGTGTACAAAATGGCAGATCTGAGTTGGGTAACACTTGTGTATCACGTGGTACAGCTGGCTCTGGGCCTGTGTTTTCAGCAACGAAATCTTCAGACCTTAGTGTCTTTGGGTCTGTAGAAACAACAGCATCTGGACATGAAGGACTAGAAGGCATATGGGCAGTCCCAACCACGTGTCCAGTAACATTCAAAACCGTTTTATCTGGATGAAGAGGTGCATCAGTATGTCCAGAGGCCTGCTTTGGGAGGTCTCCAGTGAGGTCCTTTGAGGAATTAGTTGCTTTGCTGGTGGGATCAGAAGGTGGACAAGCAGCACCTTCGCGGGGAGGAGAGTCCTGCTTGCTCTTGGCCATTTTAGATTTCGTCGAATGCTGCTTCAAGAAAAGAGCCAGGGCTGGCAGAGGCAGAGGCGCCAGCCGTTTAAGCTGCTTTACTTTCACCTCTGATGGAGCTTTGGGCTTACTTTTGTGGTCTGAGTCCACAGAGGAGTTCTGTGCCACAACGGGAGCAGCAACAACAACAACATCATTGACCTCAGAACAATCTGTCCTAACATTATCTTTGCAGTTCAATGAATTGGAAAGGTCCTTATCCTTCTTAACTGTCTTCTTTGTTACAACAGCGTCCGCTTTCTTTGCAGATGATGTTTCGCTTTGTGTTTGGGGAACATCTTTGCTTTTCAAAGCTGTGGTTTTAGTGTTGGTCCGCTCAGTTCTGTGAGAGGTGTTGCTGTTGATGCCCAACTGCTCCAGGTTGCATCTATGCAGTGAAACGTGAGCCTCCCGAATCAGTTCAGAAAACAACTTCTGAGCTGGACGTGGATTGGTGCTGAAGGAAATCAAACAATAAAAACATCACATTAGTGTCACTGGTATTATTGAGCGTCATTTATGTCATGATATACTGTAGAACTATTACAGGCTTTCTGGTAAACTCACAGGGAACGCCACAATTACAGCAAAGCTTTATGCATCGGTTTGGTGTCGCAACTTAGCTACTACCCCCGTTCACACATAAGGACATTAAAAGGACAATTCTGGCGCAAAAAGGACCTAGGGGTTAATAACATGTGTGTACCGAGTCGACCGTTCTCTGGGACATGTTTATATGCTAATCTAATGTGTCTCTAGCTTTAAACAAGCTACCGCAAACCGGTGGTTAGCTGCTAACGGTAGGCATCTGGGCAGATGGTAAATCTCTATTTCTACACCACTAACAAGGCTCAAAATATCACCACATTTCCACAGTAGAATAATGAGGGTCCCTACATGTTAACCGAAGCATTGAGAACTTTGTAAGTGTACAGACAGTTTATTAAAAAAATAGATTATAAAGACAGTGGCGTTCATGTTTACATGAGGGCGCCATCTTGGAAACAGTAACGCTACTGTCTTTATAATCTATCTTTTTAAAGTCTGTACACTTACAAAGTTCTCAATGCTTCGGTTTACATGTAGGGACCCTCATTATGCTACTGTTTAGTGTGGTGCTATTTTGAGCCTTGTTAGTGGTGTAGAAATAAGAGATTTACCATCTGCCCCGAAGGCTAGCGTTAACAGCTAATCAGCGGTTAGCGTTAGCTTGTTTAAAGCTAGAGACACATTAGATTAGCATGAAAACACATCCCAGAGAACGGTCAACTCTGTACACATGTTATTAACTCCTAGGTTCATTTTGCGCCGGAATTTCCCTTTAACACTAGAGGCGTAACAGGCTGCGAATCGCCACAGGTAATGCACGTTACCTCGACCTGCAGGTAATCCATGTTACCTCGACCTGCAGGTAATCCATGTTACCTAGACCTGCAGGTAATCCATGTTACCTAGACCTGCAGGTAATGCATGTTACCTCGACCTGCAGGTAATGCATGTTAGCTAGACCTGCAGGTAATCCATGTTACCTCGACCTGCAGGTAATCCATGTTACCTAGACCTGCAGGTAATCCATGTTACCTAGGCCTGCAGGTAATGCATGTTACCTAGACCTGCAGGTAATGCATGTTACCTAGACCTGCAGGTAATCCATGTTACCTGGACCTGCAGGTAATCCATGTTACCTAGACCTGCAGGTAATGCATGTTACCTAGACCTGTAGGTAATGCATGTTACCTTGACCTGCAGGTAATCCATGTTACCTAGACCTGCAGGTAATGCATGTTACCTAGACCTGTAGGTAATGCATGTTACCTAGACCTGTAGGTAATCCATGTTACCTAGACCTGCAGGTAATGCATGTTACCTAAACCTGTAGGTAATGCATGTTACCTAGACCTGCAGGTAATGCATGTTACCTAGACCTGCAGGTAATGCATGTTACCTAGACCTGCAGGTAATGCATGTTACCTAGACCTGCAGGTAATGCATGTTACCTAGACCTGCAGGTAATACATGTTACCTAGACCTGCAGGTAATGCATGTTACCTAGACCTGCAGGTAATGCATGTTACCTAGACCTGCAGGTAATGCATGTTACCTAGACCTGCAGGTAATGCATGTTACCTAGACCTGCAGGTAATGCATGTTACCTAGACCTGCAGGTAATGCATGTTACCTAGACCTGCAGGTAATGCATGTTACCTAGACCTGCAGGTAATGCATGTTACCTAGACCTGCAGGTAATGCATGTTACCTAGACCTGCAGGTAATGCATGTTACCTAGACCTGCAGGTAATGCATGTATAGTGTAGCCTAAATTTCCGAGGGAACCTCAGTGATTTGACCGCGATTAACCAAACATGCTACAGGGGGGCTACAGAGTCTGATAACTTTAGACAACATAGGGAACCAAATGGGAGCGGGACAGGATTCTTTCTCTCGGGATTTTGCAGGACATTTTCTTTCTTTTTTTTGGGTGGGGGGCTCCCGTCATATCCCGATCACGGGCTATGACGGGAGCCCCCCCCAGTATTTTCGTGGGATCGGGATGGGATGGGAGCGACAATTGATTCCCAGAACAAAATTCTACAGAACAGGACATGTTCTACTGGTTGGACAGTATAAAATATATTACTTTTTTTTTTTTTTTTTTAAAAAGGACACTTTCGATATAATATTGCGCAACGTGATATTTCAATAACGATATTGAGTCAATATATCATGCACCCCTATTTAAAAGCTGGTCTTCATTCTTATACTCTCTTGCAAATTTAACATTTGGTACAAAGAATTTGAAGAGCATGCCATCTTCACTGTCAAAGTGGAACCCTTACCGCGAACTTTCCCCAGTGACACTGGCTGCTGATTGATCTTCTTTTGCAGTGGGTTTTTTCTGGAGGTCACCTGACCCCGAAGGCTTTGCATCCACTGGTTTTGAGCTTTTAGGTTTATGGTTGGCGAGTAAAGACTTCAAGCTCTTTTTCACGGGATGTTGCTCGTTGCTTGTTGTGCCTCCATCTTTGTGTGAGTCTTTGCCAGAGTTCAATTTCAGCTTTAGAAGGCCCAACGAACTGGCGCCCTCCTCCTTCAGTCCTTTCGCAAACGGATTGTAGTCGACTTTAAGCTGTGAAAACCGTGAGTTCTGGTAAGCAGTTACTGCCATGAACTCAGTCTGAGGGAAAGTGAATGTGACAACGCTAGGACCAGTTAGCTTTATGTCTTTAGCAGCTTTGTCAGTTTGGACCACGTGCAGTCGCGGCAAGTAGCGGTGCATCGGATGCAGGATGGTGTTCCCCTCTTGATCTGAAATGTTGTTTGTGAGCTTCAGTTTGTAAAAGGACACTGGATTCTGCATCCAGTGTTGACCCACTGATGGGGAATCTGGATGAGCGAACGGTTGACTCTTAACATGACACTCTGCCTTTCCAGCAACTTGCCAGCTCTTGCCGGTCCACTTGTAACGACTGCTGTCCAACGGTTGAACGTCCATGATCAAAGAGTACTTCCTCGATGGCTGCAAGCCAGAGATTCGAAAGCGACAGGAGGGGAACATCCTGCTGCCTTGTTGAGTCATAATCATCTCCGTTTTGCATCGGAAGAACTCGTTCCACATGCTGTTGTTGTCCAGGGTCACTTTGATGCCATTGCGGATGCTATCAGGCGACAGATTATCCGACTGATGGTCTTTCACTGTAGGAAGACCGTCAGAAGTCCTGATGGGTTCTTTTGATGGGTACATTTTGGGCGTACCCATCATATCTGCCTCTTTATTGGTTACGCAGGTGCTTCGTTCCATCCCACCTTCGCTTGCCTTCCCCGGTTTGGGAACAACGAAGCGTGCAGGTGGATGGTCCGCGGCGGGGGCCGCTGCCGGGCTGGCTGCCCCTTCCTGATGGAAAACCATTCCTTTCTGCTTCTTCTTCTTAGAGGCCATGAACGGGTCCCAGACATCTAAAGAGCAGGAGGAACCCGCTTTTTATACATCTGTAGATGGTTCAAGAAGGCATCCTGAAAAACAGAAATGATAAACTTCATTAATTTGACATTGTTGCACACAATTTGCATCTGATCTTTTTCTGATAAAGATAGCCTTTATATTTCTTCAACAGAGAGCTACAGGAGGCCATATCCATGTTCAGACTGATCTCATGAAATGGCGTATGTATGACACGCCAATTCGTATGCCATTTTTGGCGTGTTATCAAGAAGGCATACTCGCTTTTTTAGCGTGTTTATCAACGCCGTTGCAACATCTCGTGTTCAGGTGTTACAGCTGATTGTTTTATATTTTTTCAAATTAGTTGAGCTGCTCCGTAATCTTTCTACGTACCCCCTGGGGTACCTCTGGTTGGGAATCATCGGCGACGAAGACTGTTGGTGTATATTTATGTTTTTTGTTTGCGTTTTTCGTAACTCTCCCATGTCGAAGTCTTACTAACAAGTACAGCCACACTGAACTAATCAATATAGGACTACGATACAACACTAGTGCTGAGGCGGTATGTCATTTTTTTCCACCCCGGTTGAAAAGCAAGAATTTCCCGCGGTGGCGCGGTATACCGCGACCCCCTTACGAGCGTAGCATAAGTTAGAGCGGGAATGGCAGCGGGCCTTGAGTGACGGCAGTGCCCGTGTATAACCTCTGAATGGTTCTACTTGTTGTTAAAGTGGACGGGTCCAATAACCTCTGAATATTTCTACTTGTTGTTAAACTGGACGGGTCCAATAACCTCTGAATAGTTCTACTTGTTAAATTGCAATGTGAGCAGCAGCCAGCATTATTTCGGCAGGATAATTTAAAAGGGAACCGCGACTACATTTTTTGTACAGCCCTATTTCTGAGACCGTGGTGGCAGAAATTTTGCCATGGTGGGCCGCCACTACAAAATCAACAGAGGAAACACTGGATGGCGAAGGCATGACCCAGCCTACTCTGTGTCTGATTAGCTAGCACTTGTTGCTGTCGTTGGTTGGATTGGTTAGATTTAGGCACGATGATTGAGATTGGTTAGGGTAAGAATACCATGGTAGGCTAATCAGGGGAAGAGTAGGGCGGGTCATGGGAAAAGGAAATATCGCCTCCTGCCTGCTTCTCCAAACTTGGCGCGTGCCGACCGCCATTTATGGTAATAAACCGATCATACAGTCGTTCCAGAAAAATGTGGAGTTTTTTTGTGATTGATTTGGGCTAAAATCCTTGATTATGCGGCACATTTTCTTTAAAAATGCGATGGAATATGCGGGATATTTACGCAGTTTTATGCGATGAAATTGCAGGAACTTGCAAAAACTGCGGTTCCATAGTGGCTTCATCGCGGCGTTTGCAGCTTTTCGATGATGTTCACGTCGCGTAATGACGTCACTTCATAACGTTCCCCCATGGGAACGTTATGAAGTGACGTTATGAAGTGACGTTATGAAGTGACGTCATTACGCGTCAGGGGGAAAATGGCTGCTCTTGTGTGAAGTAAACGCAACATTTTTCAAATAAAAAGGAGAGTTCTCTGCGCTTCTGCAGACCACAACAATCTGGTGCAACCAAGGCAGGACAAAAACGGTATAAAGTAACAAATAATAGCCGGTGCAACACAGAGGTCTTCTTGTAACTAATGTTTCAATGTAGAGTTACATCTTCATCAGAGTCCTCTGATGGAGATGTAACTCTACATTGAAACGTTAGTCACTGTTTTGCACCTTAAGAAAAGAAACTATCAAGTAAGACATCTGTGTTGCACCGGCTATTTTTTTGTTACTTTTTGCAACATTTTTCAACTTTCTGCTGAGATATATGTGTGACTTTTGTGCAACTAAAATGCGGGGATTATGAAATCATGCAAGCCCCACATATTTTGCACGGAAATCTGCAATTTATGCGGCGAAAGTGTGGCGTATTTGAAAAAATGTGGCCCCCGCATAAATATGCGGACATTGGCTGATTATGCATTGAATTAAGCGATCGCATAATCAGGTTTTTCTGGAGGGACTGGTTATAAGAAGCACTGTCATTATCCAGAAACCTAAATCAGGTCACATGGCGAAAAACTTTTAGCAGGGCTTGGGGAAAGCTGCATGTTGACACTAAAAAAATACATACTTAGACCAAAATATGAATATCTTGATTGAAGACGTAAAGAACACTACTGTAAAGCTACAGGAGGATATAAAATCAATGGACTCGCCCTTTAAAAACACATCAATGAGCCGCAGTGGGTAACATGTTCCTGTCTCCATGAACACACACACACACACACTTTAAAAGGGGAACTATGCCGTTTTTTTTTAGCTTAATTGACCTTAACTGAACAGCTTCGGAGTCATTGGAATGGTTATATGACTTTTTTCGAGTTGAATGATGGTCATCTCGCGCCCCCCTAGCACCTGTGAGTGGGAAACCACCCTCGCAACTTCAGTGTCAGGAAGTATGGCGTGATATCAGGTCTCGCCATGTAACGAATTACTTCACGGCATTGCACACATACGGGAACCGGCTAGCTATAAGTGCAAGGTAGCGATGGAGTTTTTCACACTATCGTCATGGCTGAGCCGGCAAAACAGAAGCAGAAAGATAGGAAAGCATGGTCGGAGGAACAGAGAAAGAGGAAACGGCAGACTGACCGAGAGAGGAGTCAGACACGAGGAATCATAGGAGCTGTAGGGGGGTTTCCTGTTTACAGACATTACTGCGTACATGCACATACCGGTGGCAGAAAGCCAGATTGGTAAACTGGTCCGCTACTGCAACAACCTTAAGTATCGAAGCTTTTCTTATTGTTTGTATATAAATAAAACGTGATTTTAGTTGGATCTGTTTGTCTGTCTTTAATTTTGCAGTGTTACTGTGATATACATGTATGGCTAGAATTCTCGTTGTAGGCTAATGTAATAGCCAATGTTAGCAGCAGGGTTACTCCTGAGGGTAAAATAATGGCCAGAATTTCCTGGAAAAGGTACGATATGCGTGTCTCCATTTCAAACATCACTGCAGGTTGAATGGTTTTAGCCGCAGAGTTGATTGTGGGCAAGAGGGCGACAACACTGTCGTGGTTAGCTCGCCGAAACTCAACTGCCGCTGTCTCAGCAACGTTAGCTAATGTCTGCTAGCATACGTACAGGCTAACTATAGCCAGTTAGCTTTGTGTGTAACGTAATAAAAACCCACCCATCTCGTAGGAGCGAAGCTTAATATTTCATTCAATAAAATTATGGTACAAAAGAAGCACTAACGCCACAGGTCTTACGTTGACAACGTGGACGCAGATACAACAAACTCAGAAGGCAGTCGTAATATCTACCTAGCAGGCTAGGCTAACACTGTTGCGCTAACGTTAGCAAAACATCGGCGTAGCTTTAGCTAGCAGTCTAAACTTGTCTTGAGTCCAGACCCGAGTACTCCAGCCCTGACAGGTAGATATCACTTAGCTGAACAACTGAACAAGCTGCAACTTTTCTGATTGGTCCAATGGGAGCCTGACTCTTGCATATGACCCCAATCTGCCCTTCTCATGGCTTGAAGACATAACCTCTGCTGGTTTTTGGCAAAAGCATGCTTCCCCCTAGTTATGTTAAACATCAGGCACCCAGCACTGGCTCTGTTTGTACAATTAACCACAAACAACTCCTTGGTATTTGGACTTTACACTAAACACGTCTTCCTTCTGCCTCCCGGTTTTGTGCGCAAGCAGTGATGACGTTGCCGAGAAATCCAGGTATAGAGAAACCTGCCAGCAAAAAATCCAGAAAACAGAGAAGAAATTGCCAAAACTGCATAGCGCCCCTTTAAACTAAATCTATGCATTGCCATTGTAGTAGATAGTGTCACGCTGATACACTCAATGTTAATGAGACGTGTGCACGGGTACAGTGTCAATGTATGTGATGCGATGTGAGAAGTATGCACACTTGTATGGCTTGTGTTCCAGTTGGCTGTAAGTGTAAAATAAACATGCACTAAGAAAGCGGCATCTGTTCGCTATTAAGGTCATTACAACTAACTATTACAGCCATATTACCTGCTACATTTAAACTTAGCTATAGCTAAGTGAAGCTGAAACCTGTTTTGTAACATTTAGGCTATAACAACCCTTTCTAGATCAGCTTCTGTCTAACTTAGGATGCATTAGATAGAATAAATGGTCCCAACAGAGACTATGGCTAGCTAGTAGCAGCAGGCCCGATGCTGAGCCCAGTAATGGCTGCCGAGTTACCAATCCACCCTAACGGTCGGTGTGTACGGACCCACTGCGGCCATGTGCTCTAATCCAGGCACACGGATTTACCTTCTGAGTGGCCGAAAACATCAAGTATTTCGACGGTGTAACATGAATCCCGAGCGTTACCGTCTGTTTTCCGCCGTAACAAGCCCCCTCGGCATCGTGGAGCTGTTTCTAACTGAAGGGGGGGAAACATGCGGTGTCCTTGTTGCACTGAAACGTCACCGCCAACGTCTTCGTCTTCTCCCTACTGCGCAGCCTCCGACGCCATCTTGCTGCAGGCCACCTGGTTCAAACCCAAACTCGCCACGGTGGCTTTTTCCTTTTCCCCCTCTAAGCAAAGCAACCGACAAACCGGGAGGATCTACCGGTTATCTGCGGGAGAAGAGCTGTGAAACAGCGGGACGTGTCTTCTGTTTTGTAGTTTTTTTAATCTCTGCCTTTTGGACTATTTATCGGAGTGTTAAAAACCCGCATGGACGCAGAGGAACAGACGCCATTACTGTTAGGTTACAGAAAGACAGACTGGGATGCAGTGGTGTAGTCTCATGTATTGTAGCGGGTATACTCTACTGTACTGTACTGTATATATATATATATATATATATATATATATATATATATATATATATATATATATATGTATATGTATGTATATTGGCCAGAACCTGCCTTTGGGGTAGAGGGGGTGGCATATCATATTGGGGGGTCTGGGTGTCCTCCCCCAGGGAAGTTTTGAGTGTCAGCAACTTGCATTCGGATACACTTTAATGCACCAATTTGCAGTGGAAATACCTTTTTATTAAGCATGCGTGGAGAAGAAATTAACAGATGAGAATTCATAATGTATCACAAATATAATGGAAAGTATGTTGTTGCGTGTCATTGGGCATTTTTAAGTGGGTGTATGGAGATCCTGGAGCTTTCTTTAGTGGGTATACTGCATGCTGCTATCACAGACTACACTGCTGGGATGTAACTGTATGTTTAACAGTAAAATGGACATTAACTGGATCTTTATGGGCCAAGGAAGGAAACCAGTTAATGCATCATGTACGTGGAGCTAATGGGAGCGTTTTAAGATGGGATTGAGTTTAATATTTGGTGGATTTTAAATGGATAACCGTGTTAACAGTGTAACCCAATATGGCGAAGAAATGGTTAACTTTGGTTATGGAATCGTGTCATTTCATCTTCATTTCACCGCTTTGGCTTCCCTTCTTTGTTGGGTTATTATGGGCTGTAATTGATGGTGGCGTATTGTGGTATCGTGTTTTTTTATTGATTACATATTTTTATTTAGGTAATCTCATTGAGCCAAAGATATGGTCTCATTCTCAAGATACATCTGTTATTATTATGGGGTGTAATTGATGGTGGCGTTAACTCCCAAAATGTTCGGCCACTTTTCAGACTCCATGTTGTCTTCACCGAGCTAGAATAAGCCGTTAATGTCGGTGTTATTGCAGTTAGCTCGTAATAAACCAACATATAGACAAATCCATGGACCCAAAGAGGAAAAGAGACCCGTTTAAATTTGGTTTATCGATGATGTAATGGTCGGAAATACACGCGCACCTCAGCCTGTTACAAACAAAGGAGGCTTCGGCCATGATGGGGCAGCTGGTTGTAGTTACATAACGTTATAAATGCATTTAATGAATGGTTGAGGCTTTGTTTCACACATTATAGCCGGGGGGACTTAACAAACACGTAATTTCCTGCATTCTGGGGATTTTTTTATGCAGCACAAATTCCCACAGGTACTGTTTTACTGTTAGATGGTCTTAAACATCTCGACATTTCCTACTGTCCTCAAAGGTAGCTTGGTTTCCCAGAGAGAGAACAGACGTTTGCTGCGAGGTTGAGATGGTATGATCCACTGTAGGGGGGTCCGAAACCGTTGGGATAACATATTTACAGGTAAGAAGGATATATACAGGTTTTGAGCCCCCGGAATGTTATGTTTACTTATTTTGGGGAGTGTCTAGATCTAGAGTCTACATCTTCTAAATATCGAGCGGGGGGACATATTTCCTGCATCCCCCCCCCGGAATCTCCACCTATGAATTTAATAGTTGGTTTTTGGCCTAACGGCAGCCAAGCTAACCGTTGGCCGGATAGAAATCAGCTTTCACAGACTGTGATAACGTTATAAATACTTAAGTTATCGACTTTATTTCGCCCAAAAGCTCGTAACCCCCCGTCGGCGACATTTGTATTAATAACAGCAGCCTTTCTGGGATCATTTAGGTGTAACTGTGGAAAAAGCGTGAAAGAATTGAACCGTAGAGGACGTTAAACAGTCAACGCTTTGTTTTGATTCTGCCTTCTATACAGGCGCGGAATACTGCGCATGCGCGGTGGGGGGAAATGATGGAAACTGGGCCCGCAGTTAGCTCCCAGGCTAACAGGCTGCAGAGAACAGTTAGCCAGGTAACTGTCTGTTGATATAATGCTTCAGATCAACACTAAAGACCGGCCTGGTTGAAATCAAGGAAGCTTTTAATGGATCGTCCTGCAGAGGTTTGTGTGTGTTAGCATATAGTATATTTTATATATATATACACACACACACACATATTAGGCTTTTTATTTGAGATAGCCTAACATAGGCCTGTTTTATCTATGAGCCCAATCACACATTTGCTTATTAATTCACTCCCAGTGGTCACAGAAGATCTTAATAGATAACTAGTTCTGCAGAGGGTTGTGTGTATTTCAGATTAGATTCAACTTTGTCATTGTGCAGAGTAAAAGTACAAAGACAACGAAATGCCGTTTGCGTCCAACCAGAAGTGTAAAAAGAGCAGAAAAGTGCAACGTGATATACCAGTATAGACGGGACAAGAAATCTAGTGCAGTAGACAGTAGTATACAGAAGGTGGTTTAGAGTAATTGAAATGAAATATAAATATGTGCAATGTATCAGCAGTTACCTTATAAGAGCAGAATAAATATGGCTATGTAATATGAACAACTTGTACATATATGTGCAATGTATTAGCAGTAACATAATAGTAGTAAGAATAATATAGATATATGCAGTGTGTTATAAGAAAAACAATAAATATGGATATTCAGTATGAACCATATAGACAGATATGCACAGCTATGTGCAGTGTGGTAACAGTACCATTGTAGTGAGAATAAGTGTATGTGCAGGATGCATAGTATGAAGAGCAGTAGAATATGGTTATGTATAAGTATATCTCAGATCAGCCTCAGGGCGTTTTGATGAAGATAAAAGGTGTATTTACTTATTAATTCTTTCCGAGCAGCAGCAGAAAGGCTCCGTAGCTCGGGGAGATTTCTGGGAGTGCTGAGAATGTTTCCGGCTCCACCTCTGCCTGAAGAACAACGGCTCTGTGTTGGGAGGACATGGTGTTGACCCAGTTCATCTCAACAGGAAACTACAGCCACAAGTACAAGTACAAGACGAAGAAACAGAAACACATCCAGTTTTCATTCATCGTGCATGTGAAGATGTTAAACAGTTGCATTAGAAAAGGGTATAGATAGATAGATAGATAGATAGATAGAGACAGATAGATAGAGACAGATAGATAGAGACAGATAGATAGATACAGATAGATAGATAGATAGATAGATAGAGACAGATAGATAGAGACAGATAGATAGAGACAGATAGATAGATAGATAGGTATATAGATATATAGACAGATAAACAGAGAGATAGATACTTTATTGATCCCCGAGGGGAAATTCAAGGTCCCAGTAGCTTACAGACATCACACACACATACATCATAAACAGGATGTTACAATAACAAATACATGAATAATAATATGGACAATAAAAGAAAAGATACTAAATAAAAAGTAAGGTGCTCTATGAGATGGGATGTTATGGTGGTAGTGCAAGACGTAGTAATATAATAACTATAGCAGTGCAAGGAGACAGTTCAGAAAAAGACAGCATTAAATATGGGTATTATAAGAGAATCAAGTAGACAGTAGGATAGACTCAAATCAACAGTCAGTATGAGAGGTGTGAAGTAATATGCTACAGCCATTGGTCATTGTTTGTTGCTACAGTAAGTTACCCTAACCAGGAATTGGCCTTGGTGATTGTTGCATACATAAACATATTAAACATGAATGACATAGACAAATATACATACAATAAGGCCTCCTGCACACTGGCTGCGTGGCGTGAGCGTGGCGTGGCGGCTGCGTGGCGTTTTCTACGTCTTTCCACACCAGAAAGGTGTCTCGTCTGGACACATGGATTTTCCCCTTAAATATAAATATAAATATATACTGATCTGATTACAGCAGAGACAACGTCGGCAGGATTGACGGCAACACAGGCTCCAGAATATTTCCTTCTGTGTTGACAGGTGCAATATTTAAAAATCAATAATTATTTATTATTTTTTTAATTACATTTATATCTGCATTTATGTCAAAACCTCGAGACTTTCAAACATCAACATGTCATTTATTAAATGTTGAATCTAATCTTCTAAGCTAATTATGTCTCAGAAGATTAGATTCAACTGTCATTGTGCAGAGTAAAAGTACAAAGACAACGAAATGCCGTTTGCGTCCAACCAGAAGTGTAAAAAGAGCAGGAAAGTGCAACGTGATATACCAGTATAGACGGGACAAGAAATCTAGTGCAGTAGACAGTAGTATACAGAAGGTGGTTTAGAGTAATTGAAATGAAATATAAATATGTGCAATGTATCAGCAGCTACCTTATAAGAGCAGAATAAATATGGCTATGTAATATGAACAACTTGTACAGATATGTGCAATGTAGTAGCAGTGACATCATACTAGTAGTAAGAATAATATAGATATATTGAATTAACTGAATATATAATAAGAATATATAAACATCTTTTCTTATTCTATGTTGCAGGTGAGATGTTGTAGGCGTCGGATCTATTTATAGCATGCACGCGTTTTCTGAGACGTGCGTGTCACTGAGGAAGTGTGCACGCTCTAACCTGTTAACAAGGGAGCCCAAATATAAACGCACACGCCGCGCAGCTGACCATCTCACGCCACGCAGCTGACACGCTCTCACGCCACGCAGCTGACACGCTCACGCCACGCAGCTGACACGCTCTCACGCCACGCAGCTGACACGCTCACGCCACGCAGCTGACACGCTCTCACGCCACGCAGCTGACACGCTCTCACGCCACGCAGCCGACACGCTCACGCCACGCAGCCGACCATCTCACGCCACGCAGCCGACACGCTCACGCCATGCAGCCGACCATCTAACGCCATGCAGCTGACACGCTCACACCACGCAGCTGACCATCTCACGCCATGCAGCTGACACGCTCACGCCACGCAGCTGACACGCTCTCACGCCACGCAGCTGACACGCTCACGTCAAGCAGCTGACCATCTCACGCCACGCAGCTGACACGCTCACGCCACGCAGCTGACACGCTCTCACGCCACGCAGCCGACACGCTCACGCCACGCAGCCGACCATCTCACGCCACGCAGCCGACACGCTCACGCCACGCAGCCGACACGCTCACGCCATGCAGCCGACCATCTAACGCCATGCAGCTGACACGCTCACACCACGCAGCTGACCATCTCACGCCACGCAGCTGACACGCTCACGCCACGCAGCTGACACGCTCTCACGCCACGCAGCTGACACGCTCACGTCAAGCAGCTGACACGCTCTCACGCCACGCAGCCGACACGCTCACGCCACGCAGCCGACCATCTCACGCCACGCAGCTGACCATCTCACGCCACGCAGCTGACCATCTCACGCCACGCAGCTGACCATCTCACGCCACGCGTGCCAATACCAGGGCCTCTCCTAAGTGGAATGCAGCCATCATGAATGGGTTTGAATACACCATACATGCTTTTCCTACTATGACATGTCAACATGTCTGCTGTGATAAAGGTCTGTTATTGACAATACATTTAGTCCAGACGTGGTCATCTCTGCACGATGTGAGATGATTTCTATCTCTGTTGTCGGTCTGGCTCAGGTTAAACTCACGGTGAAATATGAACAAACTCAAACAATGAACGCCCAGAACTTTCTTTTATTCTGCAGTCTGACAGTCACTTATAACGGAAAAAGAACATACATAAACTACTTTAACGTAGATTATCTTTAGGGCTTTATTACGTGGTATCAGATCGGTGCATTAACTCCATACTTCAGATACCGATACCAGCGTTATAGGCAGTATCGGAGCGGATACAGATACTGGTATTGGTATCGGAACATCTCTTCTTTATATACCAAACAAGCATACTTGAAATGTCTGAAATTGTCAAAAAAGATAATTAATTAATTATTGATTATTATGTATTGTATAATATGATATATTGATATATATAATATGTTATGTATATGTATTGTGTATTATTGCAATTAATGAGCATCAGAAACGGGTTTATTGCTACAGTGAGTTACGCTAACGTTGCATGCATAAACAAACATATTAAACATGAATGACATGAACAAATATACATATATATATATATACATACAGTAGCTGTTCAGCATGAGAAAAAAGAGGCTGAATGTGCAGAACGCACGCTCCTAGTCTGACAGGCTTCAGATTGAGGTATTTATACACATGTAACGTTGACTCTAGTACAGTTTGGAAGTACTTGAGTACGCCTGTGCTACTTTATACTTCTACTGCGCCACATTTCAGAGACATATTTCACTTTCTGCTCCCTTTCTGATCTGATAACTTCAGTTATTAAGTTATTTTGTAGACTAGAGATTTTAAGACCAAAACATCTGATAAGGTTGTGCCTTTTGTTGCAGATTAAACTTCTCAAAATCAGCTGTACTTTAATCAAGTACTGCAGTAATGTGCATCAGTATTGATCCATCTTTAAATGAGAAACAATACTTTTACTTTTTGTACTTTTTTTTGTACTCAGATCTGATTTTTTGATTGGCTGATCACATGACCTTTTTAAAATGTGGCCTAAATCTGATTCCAGTGAGAACTGACCTCATGATCAAAAGACCAATACCAGTGACATCAGACGCAGCACGCTGCTGCACTCAAGCTAGGGAGGTTATGGAGGAAGTCAGCATTTACACTTTTATTTCAACATGTTTGTGTAATGGCAGCCGTAACATTAATAAGCAGGAGCTGAGGAGGAGAAGAAGGAAGAGAGAGAGAGCTTGATCCTTCTAGTTTTGATTGAATTGAAGTATCTCCCCAGACACTAATGAGGTCTAGACCAAGGGGGTCAGCTTCGCTCTATTCTGATGCTACCAAGCCATCAGCTCCCGTTAGCATCCCATTGACTGCCATTCATTCTGATGCTACCAAGCCATCACCTCCGTTAGCCTCCCATTGACTGCCATTCATTCTGATGCTACCAAGCCATCAGCTCCCGTTAGCATCCCATTGACTGCCATTCATTCTGATGCTACCAAGCCATCAGCTCCCGTTAGCATCCCATTGACTGCCATTCATTCTGATGCTACCAAGCCATCAGCTCCCGTTAGCATCCCATTGACTGCCATTCATTCTGATGCTACCAAGCCATCAGCTCCCGTTAGCATCCCATTGACTGCCATTCATTCTGACGTCACTTTGACAGAGAATAACTTTACATCTGAAGCGTTTAAAGACTCTATTTGTCCGTTGTTTATTTCTAAAGAAACACGACAATGTATAAAAGGCTCCATTACCTTGTAGCTCACGTTATGGCTCCGTAGCAGACGTTGTTATAAAAATAGGCTAACGATTGGGTCATAACCACGAGACTTACTGTCTCATAGTAGAGGAATTACCGTATAGTCCAGGAGAAGCTCTCAGGCAGTTTGGACTTCCATTAGCTGTTTAAGTGTAATTACTAATGTTAACTATCATGTTAGTGATCAGTAATTAGCCTGTGCCTATGTTATCTCCTTACATATACCTACGCTCTCCGTCTCTGCTAGATTGGGAATGATTGAGATTTCTCTTGGCACAGCTACCAGAAGACTTCCAACTTTCAGACAGGTTGCTCACGTCACATCTACGTCTTCAAGCTCAGTTGGAGGCTGCTCAGTAACGCTCAGCCATCACCGGGAAAGAGACTTCACTGGTCTCCGTCCAGAGACACGGGACCTGCTGGTCCAGTATATATACCGTCTATGGGTCTAACAGCTCCCTCCCCCTCCATTGACTTGCTCCATCACTCTTCTCCATGTTGTAGTGCTAGTGTCTAGTTTTTAATGTTACCGTCTGTGTCTCGGGC
Organism: Zingel zingel; assembly: GCA_023566125.1. Lineage (NCBI taxonomy): Eukaryota > Metazoa > Chordata > Actinopteri > Perciformes > Percidae > Zingel > Zingel zingel. The sequence goes on along the minus strand of CM042333.1, from coordinate 31,489,499 downwards.
TAACTCCCACCAGAGCAGAAATGTGACAAATGTTGATGTAGACAGTATTTATACCTCAGGGACTGAGTGATAATCCTGTCTGTAATATTAGACGGATGGAGATTATATATTCGCCACAGCAGCCAGATATATTAAAATACAATAACAGATAAAGAGGAAAATAAAAGTCTAACATAGTGAATAGATAAGTAGGTTATTGATTGTAAATAAGGTATAAAGATTAGTGGGTTGTTACTTGATGTGGGGGTATGGTGAAGGGGATGTGATGATGTGGGGGTATGGTGAAGGGCATGTGATGATGGGGGGGTATGGTGAAGGGGATGTGATGATGTGGGGGTATGGTGAAGGGGATGTGATGATGGGGGGGTATGGTGAAGGGGATGTGATGATGGGGGGGTATGGTGAAGGGGATGTGATGATGGGGGGGTATGGTGAAGGGGATGTGATGATGGGGGGGGTATGGTGAAGGGGATGTGATGATGGGGGGGGTATGGTGAAGGGGATGTGATGATGGGGGGGCCAAGGGAACTTTATCAGGATGCATAGTATCCTGGATACATGAAATAACTGGCCTTTCAAAATAAAAGTCTGCCTCTATTGGAATCTAACATAGGGGTGGACTGACTTATGCCCCCTGTATTTTAAGGAAGAACATTTATTTATTTACAATGAAAATTGGTGTCCTTAAAGGTTGGATTTTTCCTCATTTTTTTAATTAAGGCATTAAGATCAATTTCCAAAAGATTTTTTTATTCCTCTTTTTAGTCAACTTTAGCATGGGTATGAATACTTATGAGCAGCACTGTATATATATATATATATATATATATATATATATATGCACATAACATAATATACAAAAAAAGAAATATACAAATAAGACATAATATCAAGACAAGTACACATGGAGTGGGATGTAAAGTGCAAAAAGTAATAGTGCAAAGTAGTGTGTTATGGCGTTTTTCCATTACATGGTACCTACTCGACACGCTGTGCGTCCGTTCTCCGTTGCAGATTGTAGTCCCGCCTCAGCGTGGCTGGTCGTCTTATACGCCGGCTCCACACACACACCAGCGCACAAGTATAACATCAGGCCTCTTGAGCTTGTTCTCCAGTTCTGTGGAGGCTCCAGGCAGAGCTTTCTCCGTAGCCGATGGAAGTGGCCTGATGGTTATACTTGTGCGCTGGTGTGTGCGTGGAGCCGGCCGTGTGTGTGTGTACGTAGGCTACGGAGAAAGCTCTGCCTGGAGCCTCCGCAGGACTGGAAACAAGCGGCGCCGCAGTAACCTGGCGTGACCTAACGTCACACACACAGAACGTGGAAGGTGTGTTGATGCCAGAAGACACATTTAGTTTCTAATGAAGCTGGAGGCAGCAAACACACAGCTGGCTGAACTAGTTAAAGATAGGGTTAGTTCAGGACCCCCGTCTGTCGCTTTCACCTCACCTTCTGGTATCGCCTCAGCTCGCTGGGACCTCCACGGAGGTGGTACTACATGAAGTACCCGTTAGCAGGTACCAGGGACTCTTTTTTGTAATGGAAAACCAGAAAAGGCGAGTAGAGGCGAGTCCAGCAGGTACTAGGTGATGGAAAAGCGCCATAAGATGCATGTTGGAATATAAGGTATAAAGATGAACTTCTAGATACAATAAAACCTGAAGTACAGAGAGTATTTGTACGTGAAGTACAGAGAGTATTTGTTTGACATTGTTTGCAGTATGTCAGGAAACGAGCCCTGTGTGAGTCCACTGTGTCTTGTTGTTGGTAATGTTTATAATAATGTATTTATATTCATATTGTGTCTGTCTCCTCTGTGTTGTGTTTCAGGTGACGACGGTGTTCCATTCAGGGCCAGCTTTAAAAAAAAAGAAAACACAGTTTCTGATTCAAGGCGCCGATACCGTGGGTGCCCCGGAGCTCGAGCACCCCCGTGTGCCAGACCGCCTGCAGGCTGCATTCATTTCAAATTAACCATTGCAGTTGGTGCTAAATGGTGCGCCGAGAGGCTACTAGACAGCTGGAACGGATCCTTCATTTCCCACGAAGCTGATGGCGGTTACGTGTTCGTCTCCAGTCCTGTCTGTATCTGTGAGAAGTGGCGTTGTCCTGAGGTGAAAGACTTTACGGCTTTATTATCGAGTCAGTAGGCGTGTGTGTTCGTGTCGACCGCTGTCCATTTCCTACGGTTCTGAAATGCAACATTGCAAACATTTTTTCACTACTTTTCATTTAAAGGACGTGCGCCCGTGAGCACCCACGGAGGAAAACATAAATCGGCGCCTGTGGTTTGAATGATCCGAGACAGATCTTTTCGAGGCTGTGTTTAGACGGAAACGATCTGAAGAGAAAACACAAAAGTCTCACCACCACCTAGCCAGGCGGCTAGGTGGTGGTGAGACGCACTGACCCACAACGCCACCAAGTCCACACGCCTACGTAGATCCTTCCTTCTACTTCTCTCACTAGTAGCGCCAAACCAAAACATGTCCAGGCGAACAACAAAAGCTTGTCTGGACAGACGAGGAGGTGGAGTTGCACGTTTGTCTGATGATGACCGGCACAGTCGACCGTGATAAGCAGTGTTGGGTGTAACGCGTTACAGTAACGTAACTACTTTTTCGGGTAACAAGTACTACTACTGAAAATTTGGTAACGAAACGTAGTTCCTTTTTCAATTCGGCACAACGTTGCTTTTGTACAGCGACGCTGCCTTCTCACGCGCTCCACACGGGCCGTGACATAGGCTGGTAGCTGGCTGGTAGCAGAGCGATCACGGGCCGTGACATAGGCTGGTAGCTGGCTGGTAGCAGAGCGATCACGGGCCGTGACAGAGGCCGGTAGCTGGCTGGTAGCAGAGCGATCACGGGCCGTGACAGAGGCCGGTAGCTGGCTGGTAGCAGAGCGATCACGGGCCGTGACAGAGGCCGGTAGCTGGCTGGTAGCAGAGCGATCACGGGCCGTGACAGAGGCCGGTAGCTGGCTGGTAGCAGAGCGATCACGGGCCGTGACAGAGGCCGGTAGCTGGCTGGTAGCAGAGCGATCACGGGCCGTGACAGAGGCTCGTAGCAGAGCGATCACGGGCCGTGACAGAGGCCGGTAGCTGGCTGGTAGCAGAGCGATCACGGGCCGTGACAGAGGCTCGTAGCAGAGCGATCACGGGCCGTGACAGAGGCCGGTAGCTGGCTGGTAGCAGAGCGATCACGGGCCGTGACAGAGGCCGGTAGCTGGCTGGTAGCAGAGCGATCACGGGCCGTGACAGAGGCTCGTAGCAGAGCGATCACGGGCCGTGACAGAGGCCGGTAGCTGGCTGGTAGCAGAGCGATCACGGGCCGTGACAGAGGCTCGTAGCAGAGCGATCACGGGCCGTGACAGAGGCCGGTAGCTGGCTGGTAGCAGAGCGATCACGGGCCGTGACAGAGGCTCGTAGCAGAGCGATCACGGGCCGTGACAGAGGCCGGTAGCTGGCTGGTAACAGAGCGATCACGGGCCGTGACAGAGGCCGGTAGCTGGCTGGTAACAGAGCGATCACGGCAAGCGAGAAGCAGCCAAAGCTAACTTTTGAGAGCGTTTTAAGCTTCGTCGGCTTTTTGCTGGACGGCGCTCTGAGCCAGGCAGACACAAAGCTGACGACCTCCCAGATGGAGGCGGTGGAGACGGCCTCATACGCACACACAGCGGACCGCTGGGGACTGGTGTCGGTCGCACAGACACGCAAGGATTTCCAGAAAAGAGGCTGCATGTGTCTACGACAATGCACGGACCATCGTGGCTGCACGACCGGTACAAGTCCATACAGACATTACATAGTATACACTAACACCGTGTAACGCCGATGACCTGCTGATGGGCATTCAACCCGCGCTGGACTCGTTCATAATGACTCAGCCGTCCCTCCGTGAGGAGAGAATCCAGCCTGCAGGAGTTCAGACACGTCACTGATAACCAGAGATCGGCTTCATGGTCAAAGATAGCTTTAGAATAATTAACTTCAGTCTCTGCCAGAGACGCCTGCTTTAAAAGTAACATAAAAAGTTAACGGATAACTTTTTTAAGAAGTAACGAGAAAACATTACTTTTTAAAAGTAACTTCCCCAACACTGGTGATAAGCCACAGCACAGCACCCACGGGACCCGGGCCTCGCAGCCCTTCAGCCCTGCTGAGAGGGAGAGCCAGCGGGCAGAGGAGGCTGGAGCAGACCCTCCTCTGCCCGCTGGCTCTCGCTCTCTTTCTCTTTATCCGTAACGTTGTCGCCTACTCTGGCTCAAATGAACAGCCTACATATGGTCATCGACCTATAACAACCTTATCCACATTGTCGAAATCATTTAAATATTGAGCCATTACATTGAAAATCTTTTAGATAACGGGAGCCTATCGTTTCTGTAACAACAGACTACCTGGACGCCTTTTTCTCGTCTCTCTCCACACCGCTGTCTTCAGACTTTTGAGTTTTTACCATTTAGACACACACACACACACACACTCACACACACACACACACACACACAGACAGACAGACAGACAGACACACACACACACAGACTCACTCACACACACACACACACACACACACACTCACTCACTCACACACAGACTCACTCACACACACACACATACAGACTCACACACACACACACACAGACACATACAGACACACACACACACACAGACACATACAGACACACACAGACACACACACACACAGACTCACTCACACACACACACACACACATACAGACTCACTCACACACACACACACACACATACAGACTCACTCTCACACACACACACACACACACACACACACACACACACATACAGACAGACACTCACACACAAATTGGATATTTGAACCCATGTTTCAGTTTTTCCAAATGTCTGTTTGTGCTTAGAGAATTGAACTGACAGCGTTACGCGGATCTTTAACCCTTGTGTTGTCCTCCCGCGTCAAAACTGAACATTTTTTACGCTTTTTAGACGTTTTTTTTCCAACATTTTCTTTGTTTTTTCTACACTACCATCAGTATACTATACACACCACTCCCACCAATGTATTAACACTAGTTTTACACTCATTTGTGTTTTCGAATTCATGGTCAAGAAACCTCATTTATATGAAATTATATCATTTTTTGGTGTGTTGTCAAAGTTTAGTTTCAGGATATACTGTTTTAAAAACCATTTAAACTGTTTAACTATTTTTTTAAACACCCAAATATAATTAAGTAGTGAACTGATCCTTCGTTTAACATGCAAAGAGCATTGTATGGAACCATCCATGTCATTTTTGGACAATTTGGATGAAAGAATCCCAAATTTCTGATGTAGAAACTTAAAAATGGTCAAATTTGACCCGAGGAAAACAGGAGGATTAATCTCAGAGAATATCCGAGATCAGAACTAACTCAGCTCTCCGGATCGGGTCGGCCAACGTATTAAGAGATAATCTGGCCCTAAATCTCTTGGGAAAACATCCCTACACTCAATTGTTTTTGTGCTTGAAATGAGTTCTTTAGGTTGACAAAAGCAGCGTAATATATGAATAATTAGGGAATAAATGTCTAATATGGAACTTTGTAATATTGCTTTTTGAGTAGTTGTCTAACGTGGCTTCTGGGGCTTCTTTAGTCCTCAGAGGGTGAATCTCGGAGGTCTTTTTCCGTACATTTACGACTTTAATCTTAGATATTCTGAGTTTTTTTCTCTGGATTATCACCCCTCTCTCCCGGGTCCCTAACTCAGCGGTGTGGTCAACGTGATACGCAGCTTTACGCGGTGTACCAACTAGGAAAGCTCCTAGTACATAACCAGGGGCTCTGCACCTTAACTCCACCGGTGACCAAGATATATACTATAACCAGGGGCTCTACGCCTTAACTCCACCGCTGAGCAAGATATATACTATAACCAGGGGCTCTACGCCTTAACTCCACCGGTGACCAAGATATATACTATAACCAGGGGCTCTACGCCTTAACTCCACCGGTGACCAAGATATATACTATAACCAGGGGCTCTACACCTTAACTCCACCGGTGACCAAGATATATACTATAACCAGGGGCTCTACACCTTAACTCCACCGGTGACCAAGATATATACTATAACCAGGGGCTCTACACCTTAACTCCACCGGTGACCAAGATATATACTATAACCAGGGGCTCTACGCCTTAACTCCACCGGTGACCAAGATATATACTATAACCAGGGGCTCTACGCCTTAACCAAAGCACTGACAACATTGGTTGTACCCAGAGTTTACTAAAAAGAGGTTTTAACAACTCACCGGTGGAGTTAAGGTGTAGAGCCCCTGGTTATAGTATATATCTTGGTCACCGGTGGAGTTAAGGTGTAGAGCCCCTGGTTATAGTGTATATCTTGGTCACCGGTGGAGTTAAGGTGTAGAGCCCCTGGTTATAGTATATATCTTGGTCACCGGTGGAGTTAAGGTGTAGAGCCCCTGGTTATAGTATATATCTTGGTCACCGGTGGAGTTAAGGCGTAGAGCCCCTGGTTATAGTATATATCTTGGTCACCGGTGGAGTTAAGGCGTAGAGCCCCTGGTTATAGTATATATCTTGGTCACCGGTGGAGTTAAGGCGTAGAGCCCCTGGTTATAGTATATATCTTGGTCACCGGTGGAGTTAAGGCGTAGAGCCCCTGGTTATAGTATATATCTTGGTCACCGGTGGAGTTAAGGTGTAGAGCCCCTGGTTATAGTATATATCTTGGTCACCGGTGGAGTTAAGGTGTAGAGCCCCTGGTTATAGTATATATCTTGGTCACCGGTGGAGTTAAGGCGTAGAGCCCCTGGTTATAGTATATATCTTGGTCACCGGTGGAGTTAAGGCGTAGAGCCCCTGGTTATAGTATATATCTTGGTCACCGGTGGAGTTAAGGCGTAGAGCCCCTGGTTATAGTATATATCTTGGTCACCGGTGGAGTTAAGGTGTAGAGCCCCTGGTTATAGTATATATCTTGGTCACCGGTGGAGTTAAGGTGTAGAGCCCCTGGTTATAGTATATATCTTGGTCACCGGTGGAGTTAAGGTGTAGAGCCCCTGGTTATAGTATATATCTTGGTCACCGGTGGAGTTAAGGCGTAGAGCCCCTGGTTATAGTATATATCTTGGTCACCGGTGGAGTTAAGGCGTAGAGCCCCTGGTTATAGTATATATCTTGGTCACCGGTGGAGTTAAGGTGTAGAGCCCCTGGTGATACTTGGAGCAAAGTCTCATGTTGTGTCGAGCCTTCTTAGTGTTTAAAAATATCTATTTTGAGGCTAGCATCAAAGTGCCGCTAGCACTCCCATTCAGAAGGTCATTTGACCCAAAAACGAGAATACGGTCAATCTTAAAAGTGACGTTTCTGTCCTAAATGTGCTTTTAAACGAAAGTTTGACTCTGGTACATTCACAAAAAGACCCTAGGTTGCATTTTGGCGAGAGTTAACGCTTTATGGTTAGGGTTATTGTTATGGTTAGGGTTATGTGCCTTGAAGTCAACGGTCGCCGCGCTGCCTGGAAGGAGACGTTGGGGTCTCCACCATCGAGCACCCGGCTAGTTCCTCTGCAGTAAATGAATGAAAACAATATGAAGCCACACAGATATCAACGGGACACAAACAACACTTTATTGACTCTGTGCACTGATCTGAAGTCAGTGGTAGACACACAGGTAAGGACTCGACTTCATCTCTACGAAAACATTTTATACCAACATACATTAAAAACACGTGGCGGTCCCTTGATATCCCGACATGAGAGGAAGTTAATATCACAGTTACCATC
>CM042333.1:31466706-31471706 GCA_023566125.1 Zingel zingel | reverse complement strand
GTGTGTAGGTGTGTGTGTCTCCTTCTGTGTGTGTGTGTGTGTGTCCCTCTGTGTGTGTGTGTGTGTCCCTCTCTGTGTGTGTAGGTGTGTGTGTCTCCTTCTGTGTGTGTGTGTGTGTGTGTGTGTGTGTGTGTAGGTGTGTGTGTCTCCTTCTGTGTGTAGGTGCGTTACCTTTTCCCAGCATGTGTCCCAGTGTGAGCAGCCTCTCTGGGATCAGGACGTCCTGCAGCTTGTTCCTCAGCTCATCGTTTATACCCAGACTGTCCACTGGACACACACACGTTTTCTGAGTGTTAGTTGTGTATTATCTGATCTATCTTCTCCAACCTTTAAGACCCAGATATGGAGATAATAACGCCCCAAAATGATGTGAAAAGAGACAAAAACTACCACAAAGAGACACAAAATGTATGAAAACTGGAACATGTTCTTGAGGAAGGATGCCTAAATTAAACGCAAAATACTTGCACCCAAGTCTTCCACAAACAGAGAGAAAACATGGACTAGATTCTGTGTTTTTGGTCTGAATATAATAATATAAAGTTCACTCAGAGACCACGTCTCCGTGGAGTTTCGCCTTTGTCGTTCTTATTGACGCTAAAAGTCTCCTTTAGCGCTATAAGTGAACGCGCTTGGTCGGCAGTTATGTTAAGGAAAAGGTCGTGGGTGGGCGTACGGTTCTGTGACACGCGGGAGGAAAGAAAAAAGTGACTATAGCAAGCGTGACAAGAACCCCGCTCTCCTGGGTGAAAGTCCTGCGTTTTTTCATGACATGCTGCTCTTTGGATGCTTTTATATAGGCCTTAGTGGTCCCTAATACTGTATCTGAAGTCTCTTTTATATAGACCTTAGTGGTCCCTAATACTGTATCTGAAGTCTCTTTTATATAGACCTTAGTGGTCCCTAATACTGTATCTGAAGTCTCTTTTATATAGGCCTTAGTGGTCCCTAATACTGTATCTGAAGTCTCTTTTATATAGGCCTTAGTGGTCCCTAATACTGTATCTGAAGTCTCTTTATATAGGCCTTAGTGGTCCCTAATACTGTATCTGAAGTCTCTTTTATATAGACCTTAGTGGTCCCTAATACTGTATCTGAAGTCTCTTTATATAGGCCTTAGTGGTCCCTAATACTGTATCTGAAGTCTCTTTATATAGACCTTAGTGGTCCCCTAATACTGTATCTGAAGTCTCTTTTATATAGACCTTAGTGGTCCCTAATACTGTATCTGAAGTCTCTTTATATAGGCCTTAGTGGTCCCTAATACTGTATCTGAAGTCTCTTTTATATAGGCCTTAGTGGTCCCCTAATACTGTATCTGAAGTCTCTTTATATAGGCCTTAGTGGTCCCATAATACTGTATCTGAAGTCTCTTTATATAGACCTTAGTTGTCCCTAATACTGTATCTGAAGTCTCTTTATATAGGCCTTAGTGGTCCCCTAATACTGTATCTGAAGTCTCTTTTATATAGACCTTAGTGGTCCCCTAATACTGTATCTGAAGTCTCTTTTATATAGGCCTTAGTGGTCCCTAATACTGTATCTGAAGTCTCTTTATATAGGCCTTAGTGGTCCCTAATACTGTATCTGAAGTCTCTTTATATAGGCCTTAGTGGTCCCCTAATACTGTATCTGAAGTCTCTTTATATAGGCCTTAGTGGTCCCCTAATACTGTATCTGAAGTCTCTTTTATATAGACCTTAGTGGTCCCCTAATACTGTATCTGAAGTCTCTTTATATAGGCCTTAGTGGTCCCTAATACTGTATCTTAAGTCTCTTTTATATAGACCTTAGTGGTCCCATAATACTGTATCTGAAGTCTCTTATATAGACCTTAGTGGTCCCTAATACTGTATCTGAAGTCTCTTTATATAGACCTTAGTGGTCCCCTAATACTGTATCTGAAGTCTCTTTATATAGACCTTAGTGGTCCCCTAATACTGTATCTGAAGTCTCTTTCCCTAAATTCAGCCTTGGTGCAGAATTCCAGCCACTAGAGCCAGTCCCACAATGAGCTTTCCTTAGGATGTGCCATTTCTGTGTCTGTAGCTTTAAATGCTATTGAGGAGGAGAGAGGGGGGGGGGGGGGGGGCAAGGTGGAGGGTGTGGTCTTGACCAACTGCCACTTTGCTCGTTTGAAAGCCATGATGTCTCTCTCTCTCTCATGGGGGGGCCAAATTCTCTGGGCGGGCAAAGCAGAGAAAGGGGAGGTAACCTTTCCCCTTATGACGTCATAAAGGGAAGATTCCTGATTGGTCCAGAGCAGGATACCCATGGCTCTCTTTACACCTATCACCATTTCTAGCCACTGGGGGACCATAGGCAGGCTGGGGGAACTCACATTAATGTTACAAAACCTCATGAAGTGACATTTTCATGCCCTTTAATGACCTTGGCTGTATGTTTGGGCTCGTTGTCCTGCTGCAGAATAAATTTGGGGCCAATCATACGCCTCCCTGATGGTATTGCATGATGGATAAGTATCTGCCTGTATTTCTCAGCACTGAGGACACCATTAATCCTGACCAAATCTCCAACTCCATTTGCAGAAATGCAGCCCCAAACTTGCCAGGAGCCTCCACCATGCTTCACTGTTGCCTGCAGACACTCATCATTGTACCGCTCTCCTGCCCTTCGGCCAACAACCGGCCTTCTGCTACAGCCAAATATTTCATCAGTCCAGAGCGCCTGCTGCCATTTTTCTGCACCCCAGTTCCTATGTTTTGGTGCATAGTTGAGTCTCTTGGCCTTGTTTCAATGTCGGCGGTATGGCTTTTTGGCTGCATTTCTTCCATGAAGACCACTTCTGGCCAGACTTCTCCAGACAGTAGATGGGTGTACCTGGGTCCCACTGGTTTCTACCAGTTCTGAGCTGATGGCCCTGCTGGACATCTTCTCCAGACAGTAGATGGGTGTACCTGGGTCCCACTGGTTTCTACCAGTTCTGAGCTGATGGCCCTGCTGGACATCTTCCCATTTCGAAGGGAAATAAGCTTGATGTGTTTTTCAAGTTTCCGTGGCCGACCACTACGTCAACGGTCCTCAACGTTGCCCGTTTCTTTGTGCTTTTTCAAAAGAGCTTGAATAGCACATCTTGAAACACCAGTCTGCTTTGAGATCTTTGTCTGGGAGAGACCTTGCTGATGCAGTATAGCATGTATGTATGTGTGTGTGTATATATATATATATATATATATATATATATATATATATATATATATATATATATATATGTGTGTGTGTGTGTGTGTGTGTATATATATAGACACTACAATCCTACCAAATCCCTGACTTTTTGCAAGTACCTATAAGAATTGATGCTGGTTTGAAGGCAAGGGGTAGTAACACCAAATATTGATGGGATTTAGATTTTTCTTTTGTTCGCTCACTTTGCATTTTGTAAATTGATAAAAATAAACAATCATTTATATTTTTGAAAGCATTCTTAGTTTACGTCTTTTTTTCTACACCTGCCTAAGACTTTTGCACAGTATAAATATATATAAACTCACATGTGGAATCCTGCAGCTCGGCACAGTTTCTGTTGAAGGATCGAGCCGCCGTGAAGGAGACTGAGCTCTCTGAACCCTCAGGTTTGAAGACAGAACTGCAGAGGGACAGACAGGCAGGCAGACAGACAGACAGGCAGGCAGACAGATAGACAGGCAGGCAGACAGACAGACAGGCAGGCAGACAGATAGACAGACAGACAGACAGAACAAGAGAGAGACAAACAGAGCAAGAGAGAGAGAGAGAGACAGGCAGACAGACAAACAGAGCGAGAGACAGACAGAACAGTGTGTGAGTGTGTTGAGAATATTTTGGGATGTGTGTGAGTGTGTTGAGGTTTGGTACCCAAACTGCGTCTCCTTCCCGCGGCGCTGAGCGGTGACGGCGAGCAGCAGCCCAACCACGGCGGCCACCAGCAGGCCGAGCAGCAGGCCGACCCACATGTGGCTCCGCTGGACCGGGACCTGCACTGAGGGAGCAACACAGCCAATCAGGAGGCTGGAAACAGACTGAGGGAGCAACACAGCCAATCAGAGGGCTGGAAAAACACTGAGGGAGCAACACAGCCAACCAGAGGGCTGGAAACAGACTGAGGGAGCAACACAGCCAATCAGAGGGCTGGAAACAGACTGAGGGAGCAACACAGCCAATCAGAGGGCTGGAAACAGACTGGACATCAGATTCAGTGCCACCGCTAAGTTTTGGTTTTTAAGAAGCGTTTTGAGATCTCCGTCCAAACAAGAGTTTGAGCCCCGTAGCAGAATAAACACGGTTCTAAAATTCACACTTTTTCTTAAAATATTTATATAGACACAGACAGACGGACAGACAGGCAGACAGACAGACAGGTACCTGCGGCAGGCAGCACCAGTACCGGGCGGCTCCAGGGCCCGCAGCCCAGCGCGGTGCAAGCCGACACCTGGAAGGTGGCGTTGAAGAAGCGGCCGCCGCCGGACAGCTGAGCGGCGTTCTCCTTAAACAGCAGCGGCTCCTACAGCACGGAGAAAAGCTCAGACACGTTACAGAGAGACACTTAGCAAACAGACACGTTACAGAGAGACACTTAGCAAACAGACACGTTACAGACACGTTACAGAGAGACACTTAGCAAACAGACACGTTACAGACACGTTACAGAGAGACACTTAGCAAACAGACACGTTACAGAGAGACACTTAGCAAACAGACACGTTACAGAGAGACACTTAGCAAACAGACACGTTACAGACACGTTACAGAGAGACACTTAGCAAACAGACACGTTACAGACACGTTACAGAGAGACACTTAGCAAACAGACACGTTACAGAGAGACACTTAGCAAACAGACACGTTACAGAGAGACACTTAGCAAACAGACACGTTACAGACACGTTACATAGAGAGTAAACACAACAGACACGTTACAGACACGTTACAGAGAGAGTAAACACACAACAGACACGTTACAGACACGTTACAGAGAGACACTTAGCAAACACAACAGACAT
>CM042333.1:31444206-31459206 GCA_023566125.1 Zingel zingel | reverse complement strand
CATTTGTCATAAACTAGCTAGGTAAGTAACAAATGATGCTAACAGCATTGATAGCTAAGCCAAACGGGGCTGTCACTACTATTTTAGTGATTTATAAGCAACCTGTTTCTTGCATATTGTCACGTTACTGAGATTACAGCTGTTAGAAGGTAATATATGAAGTAGAAGCTAACTCTGACAGCCGTAGGGCAGCTAACATTACCTTTAGCTGTCTTCATGAAGCTCCCAGCTACGTTAACGTTACTGTACCTCGCGACGCAGTTAGAAAACAAGAACGAGCTAACTAATGTTAACATAAGCACTTTGGCTCGGTGGATGTCGATTTTAAAGTCCTGTTAAAACTATTTCCCGTCCTTATGATTTCCAGCTGCAGCCTGTCACTCCCCCGTGTACTAACGTTACCCGGTAAGTAACGCTAGCTCCGTAATGTTGTACTAACGTTACCCGGTAAGTAACGCTAGCTCCGTAATGTTGTACTAACGTTACCCGGTAAGTAACGCTAGCTCCGTAATGTTGTACTAACGTTACTCAGTAAGTAACGCTAGCTCCGTAATGTTGTACTAATGTTACTCGGTAAGTAACGCTAGCTCCGTAATGTTGTACTAACGTTACTCGGTAAGTAACGCTAGCTCCGTAATGTTGTACTAATGTTACTCGGTAAGTAACGCTAGCTCCGTAATGTTGTACTAATGTTACTCGGTAAGTAACGCTAGCTCCGTAATGTTGTACTAACGTTACTCGTTAAGTAACGCTAGCTCCGTAATGTTGTACTAACGTTACTCAGTACGTAACGTTATCTTAGACCTCACAATGCCTTGTGTTTCTCACTCTAGCTAACGTTAGCCAACATATTGATAAAAAAAGTCACATTCGGATAGTAATTTCAGCATTCGAATAGTATTGATTTTTTTAACTATTCGAATAATATTCAAATATCGGGATTCGTTCCAACAGCCCTAGTGTGTGTGTGTGTGTGTGTGTGTGTGTTCGTGTGTGTGTGTGTGTGTGTGTGTGTGTGTGTGTGTGTGTGTGTGTGTGTGTGTGTGTGTGTGTGTGTGTGTGTGTTACCTGGACGATGCAGGTGGACAGCTCAGAGTGTCCGGTGAATCCTGGTTTCCATGACAACGTGACGTTGTTGTCCACCATGCTGACAACCCGCAGGCCGACCGGTGTCGCCGGCAACACTGAGACAGAGGGAGGGGGGTTATTACACCTTTTCGCCACAATTGCTGCTTACGGCGCTCCGTGGCTGCTACACAACAAGCGCCTGCTAGTATGGTGGTCGCTATGGAAACCAAAACTTGTGGACGTATATTATCCCCCAAGGGAAATTGGGTTTACAGCCAGCAGTAGGCTACATAGACAGCAAGCACACGAAAAAACATTCCCAAATAAAGTACAAGGGGGAGACTCCTTAAAGCTGCATTCTCTATAACGTCCAGCAGGGGGAGTCTCCTTAAAGCTGCATTCTCTATAATGTCCAGCAGGGGGAGACTCCTTAAAGCTGCATTCTCTATAACGTCCAGCAGGGGGAGTCTCCTTAAAGCTGCATTCTCTATAATGTCCAGCAGGGGGAGACTCCTTAAAGCTGCATTCTCTATAATGTCCAGCAGGGGGAGACTCCTTAAAGCTGCATTCTCTATAACGTCCAGCAGGGGGAGTCTCTTTAAAGCTGCATTCTCTATAACGTCCAGCAGGGGGAGTCTCCTTAAAGCTGCATTCTCTATAATGTCCAGCAGGGGGAGACTCCTTAAAGCTGCATTCTCTATAATGTCCAGCAGGGGGAGACTCCTTAAAGCTGCATTCTCTATAACGTCCACCAGGGGGAGACTCCTTAAAGCTGCATTCTCTATAACGTCCAGCAGGGAAAGTCTCCTTACACCTGCATTCTCTATAACGTCCAGCAGGGGGAGTCTCTTTAAAGCTGCATTCTCTATAACGTCCAGCAGGGGGAGACTCCTTAAAGCTGCATTCTCTATAACGTCCAGCAGGGGGAGTCTCCTTAAAGCTGCATTCTCTATAACGTCCAGCAGGGGGAGTCTTTTTAAAACTGCATTCTCTATAACGTCCAGCAGGGGGAGTCTCCTTAAAGCTGCATTCTCTATAACGTCCACCAGGGGGCGACTCCATTAGCTCCAAAAAGAAGTCTGGTCTCAATCGCTAGTTTCAAGTCTTCTTTAATACAGCATGATGTTCATTTAGTAAATGATGCTCCCATTTATTTTAAACAGACGATAGAGCAGGGGAAGCTTTAGGACCAATCAGGACAGAGGCTTAGCGATGCTAACACTGGGGACATTAAAGCAGACCTCAACTAGTTTCTGGCTGTTGTCCGTGTCTTCATCTCAAACTTTGACCCTCTCGCTGTGCGTTTCGCTTCAGTAACGTTACGGGAACATTTTGGTCTCCTAAGATGAACGTCCGATAAACGTGTAAAAAGAGGCGAGTCGTAAACTGACCTTTAATGTGAACGGTTCCGGTTCTAGAGACGGAGATTCCTCTGGCGTTCTTCGCTTCACAGTAGAACTTCACACTGCTGTTCACTGCAGGCAGACAGGCAGACAGACAGACAGACAGACAGGCAGGCAGAGAGACAGACAGGCAGACAGACAGACAGACAGACAGACAGACAGACAGACAGACAGACAGACAGACAGACAGACAGACAGGCAGGCAGGCAGGCAGGCAGAGAGACAGACAGGCAGGCAGGCAGGCAGGCAGGCAGAGAGACAGACAGGCAGACAGAGAGACAGGCAGGCAGGCAGACAGACAGACAGGCAGGCAGACAGACAGACAGGCAGAGAGACAGACAGGCAGGCAGAGAGACCGACAGACAGACAGACAGACAGACAGACAGGCAGGCAGGCAGACAGGCAGGAAGGCAGGCAGGAAGGCAGGCAGACAGGCAGACAGACAGACAGGCAGGCAGAGAGACAGGCAGACAGACAGGCAGACAGACAGACAGGCAGACAGACAGAAAGGCAGACAGGCAGGAAGACAAACAGAAAGGCAGGCAGACAGAAAGGCAGGCAGACAGGCAGAGAGGCAGACAGGCAGACAGACAGACAGACAGACAGACAGACAGACAGACAGACAGGCAGGCAGACAGGCAGGCAGAGAGACAGACAGACAGACAGACAGACAGACAGGCAGACAGACAGGCAGACAGACAGAAAGGCAGACAGGCAGGAAGACAAACAGAAAGGCAGGCAGACAGGCAGAGAGGCAGACAGGCAGGCAGGCAGGCAGAGAGAGACAGACGGAGAGACAGGCAGGCAGGCAGAAAGAAAGGCAGGAAGACAAACAGACAGGCAGACAGACAGAAAGGCAGGCAGACAGGCAGAGAGGCAGACAGGCAGGCAGACAGGCAGGCAGGCAGAGAGAGACAGGCAGGCAGGCAGAAAGACAGAGACAGGCAGACAGGCAGACAGGCAGACAGAGAGGCAGGCAGGCAGACAGACAGGCATATTTGTTTTTGTTTTTATTTGTTTTGCATCACGTCTGATTTCGGCTGTAATGTCGTTATCGGAGCAGAGTTGTATTTCTTGTCTTCAATATTTTAAGAACAGAAGTGAGACTACGTAGCTGAAGCAGAGAGGCGAGGAGCGAGAGGCGAGGAGCGAGAGGCGAGGAGCGAGAGGCGAGGAGTCTGACCTGCGACGGTGATGACGGAGGGCGAGGGTCGGGGAGCGCCCTGCGGGACGCCACCCAGCCACCACTGCACCTCCACGGGCTCGGGGGGGCCCACCGCGCCACACGTCAGGTTGAAGGGAGCGCCGGGGAACGTGGCCACGTCCTGCGGCTCCCGCTCGAAGTGAGGGACGCCTGAAAGACACAGGGAGCAGAGGGGCATGATGGGAAATCTGCTGTAGAAAGAGATGTGTTCAGGGTCACAGTACACTGCAGGAAAACACAGACACCGCCGGTTGTTTGAACTCTCAGAGGACAGACGCAACGTTAGGTTGTTTTGTTGATATTTCAGCGATACCAGCGCAGGACTGCATGGATTTAAAAAAGACAAAAGAGACGAAATTGTTGAAAAAAGCAACAAAAACTTTTATAAAAAAGCCTAGTTGGTAAATTACGCCGGCGAGATCATCGGTCACTCAGACAGCCAATTAGAAGACAGAAACGAGAGATTGGGACTAAAAGAACATCAAAAAAAGTCTGTGTGTGTGTGTCTCTCTGTCTGTCTGTCTGTCTGTGTGTGTGTGTGTGTGTGTCTGTATGTGTGTGTGTGTGTGTGTCTGTGTGTGTGTGTCTGTATGTGTGTGTGTGTGTGTGTGTGTGTGTGTGTCTGTATGTGTGTGTGTCTCTGTGTGTCTGTATGTGTGTGTGTCTGTATGTGTGTGTGTGTGTGTGTCTGTATGTGTGTGTGTGTGTGTGTCTGTATGTGTGTGTGTGTGTGTGTGTCTGTATGTGTGTGTGTCTGTATGTATGTGTGTGTGTCTGTATGTATGTGTGTGTGTCTGTATGTGTGTGTGTGTGTGTCTCTGTATGTCTGTATGTGTGTGTGTGTGTCTGTATGTGTGTGTGTGTGTGTGTGTCTCTGAATCTGTGTGTGTGTGTCTGTATGTATGTGTGTGTGTGTGTGTGTCTGTATGTGTGTGTGTGTGTGTGTGTGTGTGTGTGTGTGTGTGTGTGTGTGTGTGTGTGTGTCTGTATGTGTGTGTGTGTGTGTGTGTGTCTCTGTATCTGTATGTGTGTGTCTGTATGTGTGTGTGTGTGTGTGTGTGTGTCTGTATGTGTGTGTGTGTGTCTCTGTATCTGTATGTGTGTGTCTGTATGTGTGTGTGTGTGTGTGTGTGTGTGTGTCTGTATGTGTGTGTGTGTGTCTCTGTATCTGTATGTGTGTGTCTGTATGTGTGTGTGTGTGTGTGTGTGTCTGTATGTGTGTGTGTGTGTCTCTGTATCTGTATGTGTGTGTCTGTATGTGTGTGTCTGTCTGTCTGTCTGTCTGAAAAACACCAACGTGGTGCGTTCAGGGTCCTCACCTTCCACAGTGATCCAGGCTCGTTCGGAGGAGAACGTCTGGCCGTTAAACTCGACTTCACACCAGTACTGACCGGCATCCTGCTGCTGCACCGACTTCACACTGGAGACAACAAACACAAACAGTTCTGTTGTTGCCGCTGACAGACTCAGATTATTATTCTAAGTGTCTGACAACATTATGGGATGGATCCCTACAGAGATAGACCTTTTAGTTAAAGAGTAAGATCCTTTTAGTTTAACATCAAACAGCCCCGAAATCACCATCACCAAACTCCACCAGACTCCATGTAAATAATCAGGACTTTTAGCGTGTATAGAGCCAGCATATCTCCACCAGACTCCATGTAAATAATCAGGACTTTTAGCGTGTATAGAGCCAGCATATTTCCACCAGACTCCATGTAAATAATTAGGACTTTTAGCGTGTATAGAGCCAGCATATCTCCACATGTAAATGGGTGAATTAAGGGATTATTTCAACCAAACCAGAGTGGTTATTGCTGGAACAGTGGAAAGATGAAGCAAGACGGCTTTTGATTGTTTTATTTTGTTTCTGTCCACTTTGAATGAAGTGTGTTTAACGATGATAAAAGTCCTGATTATTTACATGGAGTCTGGTGGAAATATGCTGGCTCTATACACGCTAAAAGTCCTGATTATTTACATGGAGTCTGGTGGAGATATGCTGGCTCTATACACGCTAAAAGTCCTGATTATTTACATGGAGTCTGGTGTAGTTTGGTGATGGTGATTTCGGGGCTGTTTCATGTTAAACTAAAAGGATCTTACTCTTTAACTAAAAGGTCTATCTCTGTAGGGATCCATCCCATAATGTTGTCAGACACTTAGAATAATAATCTGAGTCTGTCAGCAGCAACAACAGAACTTTTAGTGACTAACTGCTGCTGAACATTAGTCCTGTAGGGTTACATCACAGCTTGGTTCTGGTTTAATACTGGACCAGCTTGTTAACATAGAGTCCACGTTTACCCTTTTAAGAATACAACCCAGAGATGTGCGGCTGTAATATTTCCGTTTCACTTCTTTCCTTTCTGTCTAGGAATCTGAGTGTAAAGCCGATTAAAATGTGTATCGAGCCAGACAGATCTGAGGTCAGTTTCTCAGGCAACATTCAGGCCGTCTGAACAAAGACGTCAAAGCTGATTTCTGTTTTCCCAGAGGCCCCTGGGAGCGGCTGCAGTCCTCGTGGGCCGCTGGCCTCAGCGCTCGTCTCGCTGACTACAATCACACAGAATATTACAGCAGAAGGGAAGACATTACTGTTACATTATGAAACAGACACCTAGGACACCAGGGGAAAGGTCTGTGTGTGTGTGTGTGTGTGTGTGTGTGTGTGTGTGTGTGTGTGTGTGTGTCTCTGTGTGTGTGTGTGTGTGTGTGTGTCTCTCTGTGTGTGTGTGTGTGTGTGTGTGTCTCTGTGTGTGTGTGTGTCTCTGTGTGTGTGTGTGTGTGTGTGTGTGTTTCTGTGTGTGTGTGTGTGTGTGTGTGTGTGTGTTTCTGTGTGTGTGTGTGTGTGTTTCTGTGTGTGTTTCTGTGTGTGTGTCTCTTTCTATGTGTGTGTGTGTGTCTCTTTCTATGTGTGTGTGTGTGTGTGTGTCTCTTTCTATGTGTGTGTGTGTGTGTGTGTGTGTGTGTGTGTGTGTGTGTGTGTGTGTGTGTGTGTGTGTGTAGTAACCCTTCCTTAAGAATGTGTTTCAATTTCCCCAGTACATTTCATACATATGATATTGATATATTATTGATTGATATATTATTGATTGATACAGTATTGATTGATACAGTATTGATTGATACATTATTGATTGATATATTATTGATTGATATATTATTGATTGATATATTATTGATTGATATATTATTGATTGATATATTATTGATTGATATATTATTGATTGATACAGTATTGATTGATACAGTATTGATTGATATATTATTGATTGATATATTATTGATTGATATATTATTGATTGATATATTATTGATTGATACAGTATTGATTGATACAGTATTGATTGATACAGTATTGATTGATACAGTATTGATTGATATATTATTGATACAGTATTAATTGATACAGTATTGATTGATATATTATTGATTGATATATTATTGATTGATATATTATTGATTGATAGTATTATTGATTGATATATTATTGATTGATAGTATTATTAACCTGTGGTACGTCTCCCAGTGCTGCTCTCCCAGAGTGATGAACATCTGGTCCGTGCTGTAGAGTTTCTCTCCGTCCTTCATCCACACGATGTCGGGCTCCGGGAGGCCCTGGACGGCACAGCCAAGCCGCGCCGTGTTCCCCTGAGACAGCGTCTGATTGGACGGATGCTTGGTGAACACGCCTGCAGGAAGGCGGAGAAAAGGAGAGGAGTCATGGGATTACATCCTGGGTTTCTCAGCTGACCCTCTGCAGAGCCGACGTATTGACATCGATGTTTACATGGCCGCGGGAACACATTTTGAGTTGGGGGGTGACATTTTCAGCCCGTTAACCACCACACACCACATCCATCACAACGCTCCACAAGCACAAAAACAAGAATGAAATCCAAAATCCAAGACAGGGCAAAACTAGGCCCGGGTAACGCAGGATATAGGCCCAAAGCTACGACAACGGTACAGAATAGGCCTACTGCAAGCTCCCACAACACAGAAGTGAATGAAATGAAATCAAACGTTAGCTGCTGATGCTACTTCTTTCAGTTACAGTTGCTGGGTTTTCTGACTCTATTATCTGGTCTATTAGGCTTTTTAGCCTGTGGTTGATTCATGAAGACATCCAAAATGTGCCTTCGTGCCATGTTAAAGGCAAGCTAACTTCTGTGCTGTTTCCACAACTATCTTCACTCATGAACGAGTAGAGCACCTTCGCTCTTTACCTCTTACCAACCACATTTTAAAATCAAATTACATTTCATTGTAATAAAAGGGAGTAGGTTAATATCAATAGTCAATTCATTCAAATAAATGTACATGTCATTTTTAATTATGGTTGTAGTTTGTCTACCATTTGCTAAGGGGGTGCTGTAGCACCCTCCGCACCCCCGGTTCCCGCGGCCGCGGATGTTTGCGGTCTTTTCTTCGGTCTTCGTTGGCACGTTTACAGCATCTCCGTCACCCAACTCTCCCGGTGTCCTCGGGTCAAATCTAACCCATACGATGCTCTACACATGCAAACTAAATGTTCACTTCACTCCTTTCATTGAATTTTGTAGCATTGAAAAATAAAAATTGACAAAAACGTCAAATATTGACAAAAAAACCTGCAAAAAAAAATCCTTTTCCACATATTTAAACCCAGTTTAAAAACGTCCCGAGGGCCCTGAACACATCTCACCGACTCATTGTTCAGTGTAGTCGTTTGCGGAGTAGGGTGACCTGTCCCCGGCCTTCACTGTGACCGAGCGACCCGAAATCGGAATGAAAGAACGACAACGGTCCGCGTAACGCTGTCAGCTCAGTTCTCTAAGCACAAACGGACATTTGGAAAAACAGAAAAATGGGTTCAAATATCCAATTTCTTTTTTTTTCGCCTTAAATTAAAAAATTGGATCTTTAAACTGTTTTTAAACAGAAATTAAAATTACAAAAGTGCGTCTGGGCTCCAATTATTCAACACTGTTTGGTCCATACGCAGTTAATAACCTGCATATTCCACACAGTAGAGGAGAGAATACCATCGCAGTGTTATGAATAATTGGAGCTCAGATGCAATTTTGTAATTGTCTTAATTTCTGTTTAAAAACAGTTTAAAGATCCAATTTTTTAATTTAAGGCGAAAAAAACAGAAAAATTGGATATTTGAACCCATTTTTCTGTTTTTCCAAATGTCCGTTTGTGCTCAGAGAACTGAGCTGACAGCGTTACGCTCAAAACACTGACCAAACGTAGGGCTGGAGGATTAACGGAAAAATAATCGGTTATTTTGGTCTTTTTAATCCTATTAATATTTACGCGGCCGCCCGCTGGGTGTTAACGTACTTTCCCCTTAAAGCATATTACGGCCGCCGCGTAAAAATAACCGTGAATATATTTACAGTATAAGAAAAGAAAAATAATTTAAAATAATTGTTCAATAATCGTAATCGAGGTAACTTGTTCGATTAATCGTGATTATGATTTTTGCCCAAATCGTCCAGCCCTAACCAAACGTATATTCGTGCACCCTCCACGCACAGGCTGAAGACAGCCAGAGCAAGCGCTGCTCAGCGCTCAGATGCCCTGTGCGAGACAGCTACAGTGGACTTCATTCATTCATTCATTCATTCATTCATTCATTCATTCATTCATTCAGCTAGCTCTGACGAGTGTTAGAACAATATCGCTAACCGATATGCGTTGAGTGCTTAGCAAGCTTTCATAACATGAGTATGAGTAGTACAATATCTCATAGGATAGGTAAACCAAAGGTGTTCTTGTATATCATCTATGTTATATATTATTTAACATTTAACCTATACATGTAGGCGGTGTATGATCTACAATTTGAACTAGCTATTGCTAACATTATTAGCAGTGATACAACTAACTACGGCACACAGTTGCACTATAATAACATTTCAGTTTCACTTGAGCTAGTCACTTAGAGGCAGGCTACTTGGTAACTTGTCATTAAATGAAATTAAGCCACTTAATAGAGTGCGGACTTGTGGCCGGTTGGCTCCGTTGGTAGAGCGGGCGCACGTTTGTTCCTTGACGCAGAAGGTACAGGTTTCGGTTTTCCTGCACGTCTTCCCCCCCGCTCGCTCTCACACCAGCTGATAATCAGCCGTCGGACCGTCTGGCGAGGTCGGTGACTCAAGTCTGTTCGGTGTGTTCGTGCCGTCGGCCGTCCGAGGAGCCGTCGGCCTTCATTTGGGCCGACCCGACATGTTCAGTCGGAGAGAGAGAGGACAGTCAGGACTCACCCGGAAATGGGGAGCGGATGAGCCAAAATCTGATGAAGATCTGTTAACCTGACCTTTGTTGATCTGAAATGAAGACAGATTCAGCGACTGCACGGCCTATTCCTCTCTTAACATGTTCTCAGGAACACGTTACGGTGAACTATTTTAGTCCAATATGAGATCGGATTCTGAACGAGCCGCCATGAGAATCTGGCTTTGAATTTCCCATAGACATATATATACTGGACCAGCAGGTCCCGTGTCTCTGGACGGAGACCAGTGAAGGATGTTAGAAGCTCTTTTCCGGTGATGGCTGAGCGTTACTGAGCAGCCTCCAACTGAGCTTGAAGACGTAGATGTGACGTGAGCAACCTGTCTGAAAGTTGGAAGTCTTCTGGTAGCTGTGCCAAGAGAAATCTCAATCATTCCCAATCTAGCAGAGACGGAGAGCGTAGGTATATGTAAGGAGATAACATAGGCACAGGCTAATTACTGATCACTCACATGATAGTTAACATTAGTAATTACATTTAAACAGCTAATGGAAGTCCAAACTGCCTGAGAGCTTCTCCTGGACTATACGGTAATTCCTCTACTATGAGACAGTAAGTCTCGTGGTTATGACCCAATCGTTAGCCTATTTTTATAACAACGTCTGCTACGGAGCCATAACGTGAGCTACAAGGTAATGGAGCCTTTTATACATTGTCGTGTTTCTTTAGAAATAAACAACGGACAAATAGAGTCTTTAAACGCTTCAGATGTGAAGTTATTCTCTGTCAAAGTGACGTCAGAATGAATGGCAGTCAATGGGATGCTAACGGGAGCTGATGGCTTGGTAGCATCAGAATGAATGGCAGTCAATGGGATGCTAACGGGAGCTGATGGCTTGGTAGCATCAGAATGAATGGCAGTCAATGGGATGCTAACGGGAGCTGATGGCTTGGTAGCATCAGAATGAATGGGAGTCAATGGGATGCTAACGGGAGCTGATGGCTTGGTAGCATCAGAATGAATGGCAGTCAATGGGATGCTAACGGGAGCTGATGGCTTGGTAGCATCAGAATGAATGGCAGTCAATGGGATGCTAACGGGAGCTGATGGCTTGGTACCATCAGAATGGCGCCATAGGAGCTACGCGTTGTAAGGAGACGCTAACCCCCTTATAATTTCCGGAGAAAAAAGAACCACGTGACGCGTTCGTCCAATCAGCTGCCGGTTTTCATTTTCTGGGAAATAATCAGACTGTTAATGGAAACAACACAGAGCAGCGCCGCCTGCTGCTATGGAGACGTATTACGTGCAGAGCGTGCGCTCAAGTCGGCGTCTCTTCGGTGAGTTCTGAGGAACTTTTTGGACCTCGGGGACCCGACTGATCAGTCCGACCGGCTCTACTGCCGACGGTCGGCCGTCTGGTTGGTGTGTCGGGGCCTTTATTAAAGACTATTCATCACAAACTTGTGCCAGCTGCATTAGGTTGCCAGCCAGTCAGTGATGACTATCTCTGGCTGGCTCAGCGAGCAAATGTTGATTACAAAACTGCTGATCCTACTCCGTTGCCATTCATTCGGCGTTGCTGTTGTCGATAGGCCTGTATGGTTGCTGCAGCACACTGCTGGCCTATTTCTCATCTAACAAACGTTTTCTTGCCGTATCAGATCAGTAAATCAATCATGTGTGGGGGTGATTCTGAAATGTCAATTCAGTCCCTTCAGAAAAATGTGATCCCATAATTCAACGCATAATCAGCCAAAGTCTGCATATTTATTTCGGGGGGGGGGGGCGCATTTCTTCAAATACGCCGCACTTTCGCCACATAAATTGCAGATTTCCGCGCAAAATGCGGGTCTTGTATGTCATAATCCCCGCATTTTCGTTGCAAAAAAGTCAGACATATCTCAGCAGAAAGTTGAGAAATGTTGCGTTTACGTCACACGAGAGCAGCCGTTTCCCCTGTTGCCATGGGAACGTTATGAAGTGACGTAATTACGTGACGTGAACGTCATCGAAAAGCTGCAGACTCCGCGATGACGCCACGATGGAACCGCCGTTCCTGCAAGTTCATCGCAGTTTTTAAGAAGACGTGCCGAATAATCACAAACAAACTCCACATTCACACGTAATGTAGGTCAATGGAGGCCAAACGGCGTTGATAACCACGCTAAAAAAACGATTATGAGTCTTGATAACTGAGGCATGGATACCCGGCCCGAGCCCGACGGGCCGGACAGATATTTACAAATGATGGTCTGGTTCTGGTCGGGCTCGGTCACTTCAGCGCGATAAGGCATTTGTTGTAAAATGGTGTTACTGCTCCTTTAAGAGAGCTCAGTGTGTGTGTGTGTGTGTGTCTGTCTGTCTGTCTGTCTGTCTGTCTGTCTATGTGTGTGCGTGTGTGTGAATGTGACTGTGTGTGCGTGTGTGTGTGTGTGTGTGTGTGTGTGTGTGTGTGTGTGTGTGTGTGTGTGTGTGTGTGTGTGTGTGTGTGTGTGTACAGCTGCACACAAACACACAGAGCGTCTCACAGCTTCATCATACTGGCATATTTGTTGTCTTAATTAATAGATTTAATTTTTTTTTTAACAGTTTTAATATGTTTTCATCTTTGTTTTTATCTATTTGTTTATATTCACGTGACATATATAGAATATCATGTGACCTTTGACCTGCAGGTGGTTTTTAATACTGCTGATCCAGAGTCAGAACTTTATAAAAGTCTTAAAAAATTTAAAAAAAGATTTGATTTTGATTGATTGATCCCAAATTAAAAAAATTGTGCTTAAGCTTAATATTTCGTGCTCTGAAAGGTGGCAATGTTTGTTAACAAGGTTGTGATAATCAGTTTGACATAAAGCCTGTTAGGGTTAGGCTCACATTCCCTCAGTAACAGTGCACCTGCACTTTGCCCTGTGAGAGCCGTTTAACTGAGCGGGGAGAGTCCTCTCGCCAAACTTCATTCGGAAATAGCGAAAATTAATATAATTTGGCTTTTTAGCTTGTTTTAATAAAATAACAGTCATATCTTGGACTTCTTTAATTTCACATGAGTTTCCTGGTTAATTCGGCAAACATACAAAGAGCTTATTACAGAGAGATTGTTAGGTTTTTACTGATTAATGCTGCTCACAAACAGCCCTCTGCGGTACACTTGACTGGCGGAGGCAGCGGGCGAAACGATACAAAAATTGCCCATTCCTTTACATAAACTGCTGTTTGGTATGTTGGGTGTATGCCGAGTGGACGATAGGTTTGCTACGATGTATATAACGTTTTAGATAAGTTTGATAATATGTGAATATTTCCCGAAACGTTACAAAGCTTTAAAAACACAAATATTTCCAATGGAGTTTGGCTATGTGAACTTAACTTGATACAAAATGAAATAAGTAGCCTCTTTCCCGTACATTCAACCACAGTTTAGAGATAAATGTAACCAAACTGCGAACACAAAATCACGGATTTATGTTTGAGTTATAGCTCTATAAATCACTGTAGTTAGCTAATTGACACTCACCGTTTCCACAGGTGCCTTCACGGATCCGCAGTAAAAACAGTAAAATCCACAGAATCGGCTTCATCTTGTCATTTCTGTGTGTTCTGTCTTTTTAAACTGTCGCTTACATCAACTGGGTCAGTTCGGCTCGGTTCGGCTATGCTCGGCCTCCCGAATCCTTCACTGAAGGCTCATTTCCAGCTGGACAAACAGGATTTGCACCCGGAGAAAAGTGAGAGTTCGGAGGATAAAACGCTGAATTCATGGAGGAGGATTCGCTTCAGAAAACAAACTTATTTAAAACTGATGAGAAGTGAAGTGTTCTTGTTTGCTGAAGGAGATAAAACCGCAGAAAGTTAAAGAGAAGTTTGTTATTTAACCGCAAACACTTTCACACAAACACACCCTGCTGCTGCTGTACGCGGCTGAGAGAACGTGACGTCAAGTTACACACGCTAAGACACGACGACACCGGAAACGATGCCTTCAAAATAAAATAACAGCATAGTTGTTACGAACAAAAATATTTTTTTAACACACATTTTGTATTTAATTTGTCTTTTCTAATATTTTATTAAGGAAGCCCATAAGGGATTTAATTTAAATGATAATGTAAACTTAAAAATTAAAATGTGATTCCACAAAGGTAATTGAAAATTGAAATTGAAATGCAAAAAATCCAATTTTAATTTAAATTTTTAACATACTTGTGCAGATGTTATTTTGTATGTAATATTATTTACATTTTTTAAACACTGTCGTTATTGATTTTGAAGTTATTCAGCAGAAGTTAATTAAATAATTTCCCATAAACTGAATGTAAAGTTAATGATAATAATAAGTAATTAACATTTCATCATGAAAGGTATTTTAAATACGTATATATCACTCTTTCTTTCATACTTCCAGCGCTTGTTTCCACGTTTTTTTTATCCGTTTTTTGGGATATACAAGAAATATAATAGTATGTAGTCAATATACCATAACATATTTGCTTTTTGAAGCTTTTTTGGGGCATTTTTAGGCCTTTATTTTTATAGGACAGCTGAAGACATGAAAGGGGAGAGAGAGGGATCATTATTTTTGGGTAAATATTCAGCAATTAAATAACATCACGTAACCGGAAGTGTGTTTTACATGAATTGAGTTTGACACTTGTTGTCCCGAAGGAATGTGGAGGGGGAGGAGGGGTGTGTGTGTGTGTGTGTGTGTGTGTGTGTGTGTGTGTGTGTGTGTTCTTGTTTTACTATATTCGTGGGGTCCAAAAACCGGGAGTCCAGTATACTTGTGGGGTCCGACCAGCCTTGTGGGGCCAAAATGCTGGAGCCCACAAGGTTAAAGGTCTGTTTGAGGGTTAAGACTTGGTTTTAGGATTAGGGTTAGAATTAGGTTATGGTTAGGGTGAGGGTAAGGGTTAAGGTTAGGCATCTAGTGGTGATGGTTAAGGTTAGGGTAAGGGGCTAGGGAATGCATTATGTCAATGACTGGGCCCCACAAAGATAGTGAAACAAACCGGTGTGTGTGTGTGTGTGTGTGTGTGTGTGTTTTTGTATGTGTGTGTGTATGTGTGTGTGTGTGTGTGTGTGTGTG
>CM042333.1:31416706-31441706 GCA_023566125.1 Zingel zingel | reverse complement strand
ACCTCCTTAGAAATCCTTTCCATAATGTTTTCAGACACTTAGAATATTAATTTGAGTCTGTCAGAAGAAAAAAAACTGAACTTTGTGAAGGTAAATACAAGCTGGACGATGGCCCTATTAACAGCTTGTTTCACCATCTCTCTTAATACTGGACCAATGTCAAAGATTGTTGTTCCCATCAGTCACTTAGACACAAACACATAGGAACACAGGGTTGAAGAAAACAGTAGTTACCCTTTAAACTTAAAGTGTGCTATATTTTTACATAAAAAGACATTTTGACGTAGCTGTTAAGCTCTCTTTACAGCCACCAGACTCCTTTGACAAAAACAGTGATTTAACCTCAGTAGCAGTGAAGGGAGTTGCTGATCTACCGCTGCCTCCCTCGGTTGGGAACTTAGTTTGTGTTATTGTGCGACTTTGTTAGTTTGTCCGTTTTGTTCCTTCCTAACTCTTTAAAAACACAAAAGTTACACAAGAACAACAACATACTAACCGCTGGAGGCAACTCTCGTAACATGTTTAAGTCAAAGGAGTCTGGTGCAGACGTTCTGGATGAGTCACACTGTGTGTGTGTGTGTGTCTCTCTCTCTGTGTGTGTGTGTGTGTGTGTGTCTCTCTCTGTGTGTGTGTGTTTGTGTGTGTGTGTGTGTGTGTGTGTGTGTGTGTAAATAAAGTAATGAGTTAAATATATATATATATATATATATATATATATATATATATATATATATATATATATATATATATATATGTGTGTGTGTAAATGTGAAGATAACCCAGACTGTAAACCAGATTAAAAGGTCTAAAAACTAACGTTCCTTCAATAATGTGACTCTGTTTGTTACCCAGAATCCTCTCTGTTTGTTACCCAGAATCCTCTGTTTGTTACCCAGAATCCTCCTGACTCAACTCTTGGTCATTATTTACTACATTTAAAGAGTCAGAAGAACAGAAACTTTCTCAAACTTCATTTCATAACCAGACGTGTGAACATGAAGAGATATTAAACGGTTATAAACACGTCTGCTGTCAGCTTCATTTAAACATTTTAAATACGGTTTTAACAGAATATAATTATCTCTCACACACACACACACACACACACACACTCCTCTCTCACACACACACACACACACACACACACACACACACACAGTAAGTTAAGAGAGAATACTGAACTCAAAAAAATAAAATAACACAAAAAGCATTTTGTGAATCATCTTTCCATTCATGAGGCAAACGTTACACATCAGTGAACGTTGTGTTAATGCACACGTGTCAAACTGGAGGCCCGCGTATCGACTTAAGGCCGTTACACGCCGACCAGACGGCCGACCAGACGGCCGACCGGACGACCGACCGGACGGCCGACCAGACGGCCGACTGTCGGCAGTAAAGCCAGTCGGACTGATCAGTCTCCCCAAATTGGTCCAAAAAGTTCCTCAGAACACGTTCTGCGCGTGCACGAGACGTAATACGTCTCCATAGCAGCAGGCGGCGCTAATCTGTATTGTTGCCCCAAAAATGAAAACCGGCAGCTGATTGGACGAACGCGTCACGTGGGTCTGGTTTCTCCAGAAAGTCACAGCCAGACTGTCATGGCGGCTCGTTCAGAATCCGATCTCATATTGGACTGAAATAGTTCACCGTAACGTGTTCCTGAGAACATGTTAAGAGAGGAATAGGCCGTGCAGTCGCTGAATCTGTCTTCATTTCAGATCAACAAAGGTCAGGTTAAAAGATCTTCATCAGATTTTGAGAGACTGTTACTGCCCGATGTGAGTCGAGAGCAGATGTGAGTTGCGCATGCGTCACTTTGCGACAAGTAGCTACAAGATGCTAACGAGAGACTTCTGTAATGTCTGAAGTAACCTACAGGATGCTAACGAGAGACTTCTGTAATGTCTGAAGTAGCCTACAGGATGCTAACGAGAGACTTCTGTAATGTCTGAAGTAGCCTACAGGATGCTAACGAGAGACTTCTGTAATGTCTGAAGTAACCTACAAGATGCTAACGAGAGACTTCTGTAATGTCTGAAGTAGCTACAAGATGCTAACGAGAGACTTCTGTAATGTCTGAAGTAGCTACAAGATGCTAACGAGGGACTTCTGTAATGTCTGAAGTAGCCTCCAAGATGCTAACGAGAGCCTTCTGTAACGTCTGAAGTAGCTACAAGATGCTAACGAGATACTTGAAAAATGGACCTACATAACGAAGTTCATTCACTGTTGGCTACAAGTAGCAATCGGACAACAAAGGCTGTCACTTGAACGGCGTTTTGAGCTAACGTTAGCAATCAAACTATCATAGGTAGCGACAACGTTTTTGAAATGATTTCCATCTTCTGTTTGTAAAGAGAAAAGTTTATTATTTTATGGATTTCACGTTATGCCGTAAACCATTTAAATCTGAGCATGCGCGACTCACATCGGGCAGTGACAGAGACTCTAGTCACGCTCATCCCGCTCCCTGTTTCCGGGTTAGCTCTCCACCAATCAGATGGCTCATTGAGTCCGCCTGCCGGCAGTGCCCGCCCCGCCGATTATACATGTCAAATCAGCCAAAATGAAGGGCAACGGCCCCTCAGACGGACGACGGCACGAACACACTCGAGTCACCGACCTCGCCAGACGGTCCGACGGCCGATTATCGGCTCGGTGTGTCAGCGTAATGTCTGCGGAGCTGGTCCAAAGCTACGCTTCCACTATACGTTACCAGCTGTGTGGTCGCTGCTTTTAAACATGTAATCTTTGTTTGGTTTGATTTGCTAAACTCTATGATGGATAAGGAACTTTTTTTAGGGCTTTAAGTCGACCAAACTGTAGGCGAGAAAGCTACAAGACACGAGTTATAACAGTCCAATGTTTTACTTTGTAGATTAAATAAAAGCATGTCGATGAACTCTACACGTCTGGCTCTGGATGTGATTCTCAGTCTCCAGTCCGGCTCTTAGTGAAGGTGAGATTGACAGACATTCAACATTAGTGAACATTAGTGAACGTTGGTGAACGTTGGTGAACGTTGGGTTAATGAACGCGTCCCTGAGTCTCTGCTGCCGTCACTAACCGGCCCGTCTTCATTTTCTCCCGTGTTGAATCGGTTTCTTCATGTCGTCCGTTTCCGTGTGAAGCTCTCAGAGACGTCCTGTCTGTCTCTCCGTCTGTCTGTCTGTCTGTCTCTCTTTGTGTGTCAGTCTGTCCCTCTGTCCGTGTCTGTGTCCGTCCGTCCATCTGTCTGTTTCTCTGTCTGTCCGTCCGTCTGCGTCTGTCCATCTCTCTGTCTGTGTGTCTGTCCCTCTGTCCGTCCGTCCATCTGTCTGTCTATCTGCGTCCGTCCGTCTGTTTCTGTGTGTCTGTCTCTCTGTGTGTCCCTCTGTGTGTCTGTCCCTCTGTCTATCTGCGTCCGTCCGTCCGTTTCTGTCCGTCTGTCTGTCTGTCCCTCTGTCTGTCTCTCTGTGTGTCTGTCCATCTGTCTGTCCCTCTGTCTGTCTGTCTGTCTGTCCCTCTGTCTATCTGCGTCTGTCCGTCCGTTTCTGTCTCTCCGTCCAGCAGCAGCCAGGGAGGAGGAGTGTTAGGGGTTGTTTACGGCTGTGTGAAGTCTGTTTTTAGCGGCCAAAGAAGAAGAAGCAGCGATGGCGTTGGCGGTTTTGGGCGTGGCGTCTCGGCTGCGAGGACCATCGAGCGTCTTCAGGCGAACTTCTTCTTGGTGGCCGTGAAACGCTCCATGTACTGAGGACGAAACAACACAGATACATTAAGAACCATTCTCACACGGCTTGGTACAATACTGGAAGCTGATTGGTCGATCACGGCATTCTGGGACTCAAACATGAGTTCAATTACATTTGATTTATAGTGTCAAATCCTAACAAGAGTTATCTCAGGACACTTTACAGAGAGAGTAGGTCTAGACCACACTCTATAATAAGACCCAACAGTTCCCCCAAAGAGCAAGGAGGCGTCTAAAGGCGCTGACGCACTAGCCCGATAATCGGCCGTTGGACAGCGTGGCGAAGTCGGTGACTCGAGGCTCTCAAAATCTGATGAAGATCTGTTAACCTGACCTTTGTTGATCTGAAATGAAGACAGATTCAGCGACTGCACGGCCTATTCCTCTCTTAACATGTTCTCAGGAACACGTTACGGTGAACTATTTTAGGACAATATGAGATCGGATTCTGAACGAGCCGGGAGAAGCCAGACCCACGTGACGCGTTGGTCCAATCAGCTGCCGGTTTTCTTTTTTTGGGCGACAATACAGATGCTGCTGTTATGGAGACTATTACGTTATGGGCACTTTAAGACCACATGAATTTCCCCCAGCGAGATAATAAAGTTTGACTTTTGATGACAGTTCTCCGTGATTATCTGCTATATAACCTGTCTGTGTTCTCCCTAAAATGACAGTTCTCCGTGATTATCGGTTATATAACTAGCATACAGCACCTTGTCGTAGCCGTCCAGGTCTCGCAGGTTCTTCACCTCGAACAGGTTTCCCTCCACGGAGAACAGAGACACCTGCGAGTCGCTGAGGACGCACGTCGGGATGGACGACAGCTCCAGACAGTTTTCCTCCAGACGAAGAACCTTCAGACGGGCACAGCGAGACACCTCCGCAGACAGCGCCGAGATCTGCGTCCGACAACAGGAAGGAAAGAACCGTTTAGGCAACAAAAGGCACCAAAAACAGAGCCTCGACCAGGGCTTTCAAACTGGTTGTGGGTGTGGACTAGAGGGGGACAATTTTTCGGGACTCCCTACGACTACGGGAGTCAATTTCACTGTCGGTAACGTGTTCGGGACGGATAGAGCGTAGAAATCAACGGGAGCGGGACAGATAGAGCGTAGAAATCAACGGGAGCGGGACGGATAGAGCGTAGAAACCAACGGGAGCGGGACAGATAGAGCGTAGAAACCAACGGGAGCGGGACGGAGAGCGTAGAAACCAACGGGAGCGGGACAGAGAGCGTAGAAACCAACGGGAGCGGGACGGATAGAGCGTAGAAACCAACGGGAGCGGGACGGAGCCGGAGATTACATTATAAAATCACGCTGCAATGCGGTGAGGGCGCCAAAGATTGCGAGACATTTCGTTTTAGAAAAGAGACGCACTTACTACTCACGATACGTTTGATGATTGGGGATACCGTGACCAGAGGGAGTCCTGGAAAATGGTCTCACCCTAACACACACACACACACACACACACACACACACACACACACACACACACACACACACACACACACACACACACACACACACACACACACACACACACACACACACACACACACACACACACACACACACACACACACACACACACACACACACACACGAGCAGGAAGGGATTCGGGAGTCTTTCTCTCGGGAATTTGCAGGGAGGGGGGGGGGGGGGGGCAGTCACGTGATCGGGATGTGACGGGAGTATTTTCGTGGGCTACGGGACGGGAGCGACAATTGATTCCCGTGTCACCCTCTAGTGTGGACCACTATTTGTGATCAACACTAGAGAATAATCCCCTACAGCTTGGAAGAGGAATTGTCCCATTACATTACGCAAGTTTGCCAGATCGGGTAGCGGAACTGTAGTTTGAATGAACTGGACAAAGTTATGTAATGTAGTCAGACAGACAGTATATGTAATGGACCAGCAGGTCCCGTGTCTCTGGACGGAGACCAGTGAAGTCTCTTTTCCGGTGACGTAGATGTGACGTGAGCAACCTGTCTGAAAGTTGGAAGTCTTCTGGTAGCTGTGCCAAGAGAAATCTCAATCATTCCCAATCTAGCAGAGACGGAGAGCGTAGGTATATGTAAGGAGATAACATAGGCACAGGCTAATTACTGATCACTAACATGATAGTTAACATTAGGAATTACACTTAAACAGCTAATGGAAGTCCAAACTGCCTGAGAGCTTCTCCTGGACTATACGGTAATTCCTCTACTATGAGACAGTAAGTCTCGTGGTTATGACCCAATCGTTAGCCTATTTTTATAACAACGTCTGCTACGGAGCCATAACGTGAGCTACAAGGTAATGGAGCCTTTTATACATTGTCGTGTTTCTTTAGAAATAAACAACGGACAAATAGAGTCTTTAAACGCTTCAGATGTAAAGTTATTCTCTGTCAAAGTGACGTCAGAATGAATGGCAGTCAATGGGATGCTAACGGGAGCTGATGGCTTGGTAGCATCAGAATGAATGGGAGTCAATGGGATGCTAACGGGAGCTGATGGCTTGGTAGCATCAGAATGAATGGCAGTCAATGGGATGCTAACGGGAGCTGATGGCTTGGTAGCATCAGAATGAATGGCAGTCAATGGGATGCTAACGGGAGGTGATGGCTTGGTAGCATCAGAATGAATGGCAGTCAATGGGATGCTAACGGGAGCTGATGGCTTATTAGCTTGTTATTCATTGCTCTGATTGGTTGTAGTGCTATCCTATTGGTGCAGAGGGAATTTGAAAGACAACCATTTGTCCCGCCCCTCAGTTTGAGCCCTGCCAATGGGGAGTTCCCAGACCCAACATCTGGATGTGGATCAGACCCAGACCCAACATCTGGATGTGGGGATGGCCTGTCTAGGCTAGACAAGGCTAGCTAAAACATAGGAAAAAAAAGAGACGAAAAAGCGCTGAAAAAACTTGAAAAAAGAATCAAAAGCAACGAAAAAAAGAGACTAAAAGCATCAAAAACAGAAAAAGAGCCAAAAAGAGTTGAGTAAAGCTGCTGTTTTGTGGCCTTTTGACGTTTTTCTCACTTTATTTAGTAGTTGTTGACTTTTTGCTGCTATTTTAGATGTTTTAGTCCCTTTTTTGGGTCATTTTCACCATTTTCTCACATTTCAGAGTTCAAACTACTTCCCTTATTAATCCAGAAATGAATCAACAGAGTAAAGAACCGTTAGCTGCCCTCTCTGTGAGGACCGTGGTACCTGGTTCTGGTTGAGGTTGATCTCGATGGCCTGCAGCTCCGACACGGCCGCTGGGACGCTCCTGATCTGGTTGCGGGACAGGTCCAGCAGATCCAGATGTCTCAGGGTCCCCAGTCCGAGGGGGAACTCCAGGATCTGGTTCCCCGACAGGTTCAGGGTCCGCAGCGCTTTGAGCTGGCCCAGAGTCGAGGGCAGCTGCTGGATCCGGTTCCCGTTCAGACTCAGAGTCTCCAGCTTCTTCAGCTTCCCGATCTCAGCGGGGAGACCGGCTGGAACACAAACACAACGGCACGGGAACGTTAACACAACGCTGGGGAACGTTAACACAACGCTGGGGAACGTTAACACACCGCTGGGGAACGTTAACACAACGCTGGGGAACGGTAACACAACGCTGGGGAACGGTAACACAACGCTGGGGAACGGTAACACAACGCTGGGGAACGGTAACACAACGGCACGGGAACGTTAACACAACGCTGGGGAACGTTAACACAACGCTGGGGAACGTTAACACAACGGCACGGGAACGTTAACACAACGCTGGGGAACGTTAACACAACGCTGGGGAACGGTAACACAACGGCACGGGAACGTTAACACAACGCTGGGGAACGTTAACACAACGCTGGGGAACGGTAACACAACGCTGGGGAACGGTAACACAACGCTGGGGAACGGTAACACAACGGCACGGGAACGGTAACACAACGCTGGGGAACGGTAACACAACGCTGGGGAACGGTAACACAACGCTGGGGAACGGTAACACAACGCTGGGGAACATTAACACAACGCTGGGGAACGGTAACACAACGCTGGGGAACGGTAACACAACGCTGGGGAACATTAACACAACGCTGGGGAACATTAACACAACGCTGGGGAACGGTAACACAACGCTGGGGAACGGTAACACAACGCTGGGGAACGGTAACACAACGCTGGGGAACGGTAACACAACGCTGGGGAACGGTAACACAACGCTGGGGAACGGTAACACAACGCTGGGGAACGTTAACACACCGCTGGGGAACGGTAACACACCGCTGGGGAACGGTAACACACCGCTGGGGAACATTAACACAACGCTGGGGAACGGTAACACAACGGCACGGGAACGGTAACACAACGCTGGGGAACGTTAACACAACGCTGGGGAACGGTAACACAACGCTGGGGAACGGTAACACAACGCTGGGGAACGGTAACACAACGCTGGGGAACGGTAACACACCGCTGGGGAACGGTAACACAACGCTGGGGAACGGTAACACAACGCTGGGGAACGGTAACACAACGCTGGGGAACGGTAACACAACGCTGGGGAACGGTAACACAACGCTGGGGAACGGTAACACACCGCTGGGGAACATTAACACAACGCTGGGGAACGTTAACACAACGCTGGGGAACATTAACACACCGCTGGGGAACATTAACACAACGCTGGGGAACGTTAACACAACGAGCAGAGCGTCTCGTAACGCCGCCGGTAAAGAAGGAGGACCATCAGCAGAGAAACACTCACCGAGTCTGTTGGAGTTGAGCGTCAGACTCTTGAGCTGCAGGAAGTTTCCGATGGCGGCAGGAAGAACCTCGATCTTGTTCCCGGACAGATCGACCGTCCGCAGGTTGCTGGTGAGTCTCTGCAGCTCCTCTGGAAACTAACAACACCACCAACATCACAGCTGGACCCCGACAACAGCTGACACAACAGGTGAACAAAGACTCATCTGACATACCACATATTTAGCATTCATTTCATAATTTACAAATTAAAATTAAAAGAGTCCTTTGTAGCGTGGATGGATGAGATATATATATATATATATATATATATATATATATATATATATATATATATATATATATATATATATATAATCTATCATCCATCTCTCTCTATCTCTATATATATAGAGATAGATATATATAGATATATATATTCTCTCTCTCTATTGCATTAGCTATACCAGTAAATTGTTATCTGCAGTATTTTCTATGTAAATATTTGCAGTACAATTAACATCAGAACTCTGCACCCCCCAGCCCAGCCCAGCCCAGCCCAGCCCAGCCCAGCCCAGCCCAGCCCAGCCCAGCCCAGCCCGGGTCGGGTCCCGCCACAAATAGACTCTAATTCTGGGGGAAACACATTTAGTGTTTTTAGTGAAAACAGCAGATTATTTCTGCACCGCTGGTGCAGATCTGTTTAAATATTTAACTGTAAACACAATGACATCATGACCTGAACACATTCAAACACACTCCTCTTCAGATTAGATTTCCACATTCAGTGTTCTTACATTCCTCACCCGATAGTTACTGACTTTAACACTTTTAATGGCTGGTTTTATGTGCTGGTCTTACTGTAACGCGTCTTTGAGTACCATGTAAAGAGCTATAGAAATAAAATGGATTATTATTATTATTACGCTGAGTGTGACCTCATGCTGAGTGTGACATCATGCTGAGTGTGACATCATGCTGAGTGTCTAACCTCCTGCAGACCCTTCGCTGTCAGCTGGAACACGCCGGTCTTTTGGGACGTTTCCAGGTGAGACTTCAGGGCGCTGTTCCCCATCTGGACCCTCTGTCTGTCTCACTCTCTACCTGCCTGTCTGTCTGTCTGTCTCACTCTCTACCTGTCTGTCTGTCTGTCCCTCTGTCTCTCTGACTCACTCTCTACCGGTCTGTCTGTCTCTATATCACTCTCTGTCTGTCTCTCCCTCTGTCTCTCTGACTCACTCTTTACCTGTCTGTCTCTGTATCACTCTCTACCTGTCTGTCTGTCTGTCTCTGTATCACTCTCTCTCTCTCTCTCTGTCTGTCCCTCCCTCTGTCTGTGTGTCTGTCTCTCA
This sequence comes from Zingel zingel, assembly GCA_023566125.1. Classification (NCBI taxonomy): domain Eukaryota; kingdom Metazoa; phylum Chordata; class Actinopteri; order Perciformes; family Percidae; genus Zingel; species Zingel zingel. The sequence goes on along the minus strand of CM042333.1, from coordinate 31,431,900 downwards.
CTCTGTCTCACTCTCTACCTGTCTCTCTGTCTGTCTGTCTGTCTGTGCTGATCTACTGCAGTGGGACTCGACCTTAAGTGATGCTCTTCTCAGCGTTCATATCCAAACCGGAAGTGGTCTGTTCTCAGATCAGCTGGGCTCCAACGGGATCAGCTGTTGAAATCCCTGCAGACATAAACAACAAGCAACAGGCTGGAGGAGCTAACGTTAGCTACATTAGCTTCATTAGTACCGACCATAACAATGGTTGAGCTGTTGAACAAGCTAACAAGCTAACACCCTGCCCAACAGCACCCACTAACTCATAGATATATATAGATATATATACATATACTGACAGTATCTATAATGTTTTGGATGGGAATCCAGAGCTAACGTTAGCACAGTAGCGTTAGCCTGCAAGTACGCCACAAGAACCGCCCAATAAACCCTAAAACCAGCCGTTTGTTTTACTTACATGAACGCGAACATTTCAAACGGAGCCGCTAGCGTTGGTTTAAATGTTAAAAACACCGTTTAATGGAACAAAACGTGTGTTACTGAGAGAGCAGACGCCCTGCGGCTCTGCTGTGGGACAGACCGCAGCTGTGTGAGCCAATCACAGGCTGTATATGAGGAGCCAATCACAGGCTGCATATGAGGAGCCAATGGGAACAGCGTGGAGCGTATACGTAATTTCGTCTTTTGATTTTATTGGCGGTTGGAAAACAGGTTCCGGGCGGCGCAGGCGCCTCCTACTGATCTTATTTAAATTATAGATTATTATTATATTATTGTATCACATACCTCTGTCATATATATATATATATATATATATATATATATATATATATATATATATATATATATATATATATATATATATATATATATATATATACATATATTTATATATACATATATTTATATATATTTATATGTATATATATATATATATATGATAAAATAATATAATAATTTATAATTTATATACATATATTTATATATATATTTATATATACATATATTTATATGTATGTATATATATATATATATACATATATTTATATATACATATATTTATATATATTTATATGTACATATATATATATATATATATATATATATATATATATATATATATATGATATATATATATGATAAAATAATATAATAATTTATAATTTATATACATATATTTATATATATTTATATGTACATATATTTATATATATACATATATTTATATATACACCTATATATAAATAATGTATATATATAAATATATGCATATGTATATATATAAATATATGTATATAAATATATATAAATATATGTAAATATATTTATATATAAAATAAATAAATAATAAATATATATATATATATATATATATATATATATATATATATATATATATATATATATATATATATATAAATAAATAAATATATATACACAAATCAGATGTTTTTTGTCACTGTTTTTTTGTTTCATGTCAATGAACTAAACACTCTTGATTTGATTCTCATTTTCAAATTTCAAAGAATATTTTAAAACATGGGACTGCTTTAGAGCATTTAGCTTTGCGAATATACCAAACAAAACTCAAATATTTACATATTATACAGAAATCCCTCTCTGTACATAACTGTAGGAGTTGACCTCCTCCAGCAGGGGGCAGTGATGCGACACCACAGCCGCCCTTAAGCCTCTAAAGAAGAATCACTGCGCGGGTTCAGTTGGAGCCGTTGTTCAAATTTGGCAACGGAGAACCAAGTTGTATAAACGGTAAGAACAAATCCTAAACTGTTATTAACCCGTTTATGGTTCTGTGTAAAGCTTCATATCGGCTAAACGGACTCCGTGTTGCCGTAGAGACGCCACTTTTACCGGTTGTTTTCAGGATACAGACGTTCGCTCGGTGGCAGCGCTACCAAACTGCGTTTAAAAATAAGTCATTTTAAAGTTATATTGTGTTGTGTTTTTACTCAGAGATGTTTTATAAGAAAACACAGCAGGATTATAAGTCTTTATGAAACACTCTTCAGTTCGGCATAGGTAAAGTACAACACAGGTCAACTGTTTTCATGTTATTGGAGTCGTGGGAGGCCCAATTGTTTGAAGAAACGCCACTTTTACCGGTTGTTTTCAGGGAACAGACGTTCGCTCGGTGGCAGCGCTACCAAACTGCGTTTAAAAATAAGTCCGTTTAAAGTTGTATTGTAGTCTGTTTTTACTCAGAGATGTATTAGAAGAAAACAAAGCAGGATTATAAGTCTTCATGAAACACTCTTCAGTTCGGCAGATGTAAAGTACAACACAGGTCAACTGTTTTCATGTTATTGGAGTAGTCTTCCTTAACCTAAGCTACAGATGGAGGCCCAGTTGTTCTTTTTTTGACTAACTAAAGTTAACATTGTAAGAGAAGATCATTGATAAAAACAGAATACACAGAGTAGGTTCACCCGTATGCTCTGTGTCACGCAGGCTTAGCTGTATGGAGTAAATATATATATATAATAACGGACTATCTGTAGAAGACTGTCTCTCTGTCGGTGTGTCTGTCTGGTAGTCTCACTATCTACTTGTCTGTCTGTCTCACTGTCTACCCGTTTGTTTTTCTGTCTCTCTCTCTACCTGTCTGTCTCTCTATCTACCTCTGTCTGGTAGTCTCACTCTACCTCTCTGTCTCACTCTCTATCTGTGTCTCTGTCTGTCTCACTCTCTACCTCTGTCTCTCTCTCTACCTCTGTCTCTCTCTACCTGTCTGTCTCTCTCTCTACCTCTGTCTCTCTCTCTACCTCTGTCTCTCTCTCTACCTCTGTCTCTCTCTCTACCTCTGTCTCACTCCCTACCCGTCTGTCTGTCTCTCTCTCTCTCTCTCTCTCTCTTTCTCTACCCGTCACCGTACGGAGTCAGAAGAGTGTCATGCAGGAGAACACATCTGGAAACGTCTATAAGAAAATACACATGGACCTTTTTACAATATCTCCATCTTTTACATCCTTGTTTCCGATGGTTACGGCTCATTTTTATGTCTGTGTTTCAGATGCATCGCTTGGACTCGTCTCCGTTCACGGTGACTCCAGCTGCCGGCCTGTTGGCCAGGTGTGTCGCCAGAGGACTGTTGGTTCAGGTAAAAACAATTCTGTTTTTCATTTATTCTTTCACAGAAAATCTTGCTTTGTGTTAGAGAAACTGAAGCCTCTTACAGGTTTGAACGCAGCCCAAACACGAGTTTGAACTAGGGCTTTGACTCAGAACTTCGTTATTCGAATATAATTCGAATATTTTAAATAATAATGATATTCGAACAAATATTAGGCAGCCCTTAATATTCGAATTTCGAACATGTTATGGGCATTGTATTTTGTAAATGTGTTTGCTTGTAAACCTTGTTTTCAATTCAGATTCCGAGGCTTTTTCACGCATTTCAAAATGTAACTACACGTCGCGGCGCCGCACGTCGCTCGGCCACGGCTTGGTAGCGCCGTGACAGGGTGTGAGACGTAGAATGACTGCCCCCTGGTGGCCGTGACAGGGTGTGAGACGGTAGAATGACTGCCCCCTGGTGGCCGTGACAGGGTGTAAGACAGTAGAATGACCGCCCCCTGGTGACTGCCCCCTGGTGGCCGTGACAGGGTGTAAGACGGTAGAATGACCGCCCCCTGGTGGCCGTGACGGGGTGTAAGACGGTAGAATGACTGCCCCCTGGTGACTGCCCCCTGGTGGCCGTGACAGGGTGTAAGACGGTAGAATGACTGCCCCCTGGTGACTGCCCCCTGGTGGCCGTGACAGGGTGTAAGACGGTAGAATGACTGCCCCCTGGTGGCCGTGCCAGGGTGTAAGACAGTAGAATGACTGCCCCCTGGTGACTGCCCCCTGGTGGCCGTGACAGGGTGTAAGACGGTAGAATGACCGCCCCCTGGTGGCCGTGACGGGGTGTAAGACGGTAGAATGACTGCCCCCTGGTAGCCGTGACAGGGTGTAAGACGGTAGAATGACTGCCCCCTGGTGGCCGTGACAGGGTGTAAGACGGTAGAATGACCGCCCCCTGGTAGCCGTGACAGAGTGTAAGACGGTAGAATGACTGCCCCCTGGTGGCCGTGACAGAGTGTAAGACGGTAGAATGACTGCCCCCTGGTGGCCGTGCCAGGGTGTAAGACAGTAGAATGACTGCCCCCTGGTGACTGCCCCCTGGTGGCCGTGACAGGGTGTAAGACGGTAGAATGACCGCCCCCTGGTGGCCGTGACGGGGTGTAAGACGGTAGAATGACTGCCCCCTGGTAGCCGTGACAGGGTGTAAGACGGTAGAATGACTGCCCCCTGGTGGCCGTGACAGGGTGTAAGACGGTAGAATGACCGCCCCCTGGTAGCCGTGACAGAGTGTAAGACGGTAGAATGACTGCCCCCTGGTGGCCGTGACAGAGTGTAAGACGGTAGAATGACTGCCCCCTGGTAGCCGTGACAGGGTGTAAGACGGTAGAATGACTGCCCCCTGGTGGCCGTGACAGGGTGTAAGACGGTAGAATGACTGCCCCCTGGTGGCCGTGACAGGGTGTAAGACGGTAGAATGACTGCCCCCTGGTGGCCGTGACAGGGTGTAAGACGGTAGAATGACTGCCCCCTGGTGGCCGTGACAGGGTGTAAGACGGTAGAATGACTGCCCCCTGGTGGCCGTGACAGGGTGTAAGACGGTAGAATGACTGCCCCCTGGTGGCCGTGACAGGGTGTAAGACGGTAGAATGACCGCCCCCTGGTGGCCGTGACAGGGTGTAAGACGGTAGAATGACTGCCCCCTGGTGGCCGTGACAGGGTGTAAGACGGTAGAATGACTGCCCCCTGGTGGCCGTGACAGGATGTAAGACGGTAGAATGACTGCCCCCTGGTGGCCGTGACAGGGTGTAAGACGGTAGAATGACTGCCCCCTGGTGGCCGTGACAGGGTGTAAGACGGTAGAATGACCGCCCCCTGGTAGCCGTGACAGAGTGTAAGACGGTAGAATGACTGCCCCCTGGTGGCCGTGACAGAGTGTAAGACGGTAGAATGACTGCCCCCTGGTAGCCGTGACAGGGTGTAAGACGGTAGAATGACTGCCCCCTGGTGGCCGTGACGGGGTGTAAGACGGTAGAATGACTGCCCCCTGGTGGCCGTGACAGGGTGTAAGACGGTAGAATGACTGCCCCCTGGTGGCCGTGACAGGATGTAAGACAGTAGAATGACCGCCCCCTGGTGGCCGTGACAGGGTGTAAGACGGTAGAATGACTGCCCCCTGGTGGCCGTGACAGGGTGTAAGACGGTAGAATGACTGCCCCCTGGTGGCCGTGACAGGATGTAAGACAGTAGAATGACCGCCCCCTGGTGGCCGTGACAGGGTGTAAGACGGTAGAATGACTGCCCCCTGGTGGCCGTGACAGGATGTAAGACGGTAGAATGACTGCCCCCTGGTGGCCGTGACAGGGTGTAAGACGGTAGAATGACTGCCCCCTGGTGGCCGTGACAGGATGTAAGACAGTAGGGCCGAGGTCATCGACGTAAGCCTGCAACAGCCATGGATACATTTATAAAAAGGAAAAATGCAGATTCTGATCTTATTGGGCTATGATGTGTCATTTTGTAACATTTTTGGTTGGTGGTGTGCCGTGGGAGTTTTTTTTTTAATGTAAAAAATGTGCCGTGGCTTAAAAAAAGGTTTAAAAACACTGGTCTACCTGTCCTCAGGAGGAAATAGACTCCGCCTCCTCCAGGCTGAGCCCCACCTTCTCCGCTCACCTGCACGAGGCTGAACAGCGAATCAAAACGCAGAGACAGCTGGACCAGGTACCTCAGTCTGACATCACATCCTGTTTATCTGAGCGCCTGGAAAAGTTATTAGGCTCGTTGGAGGAGAGCATGTCTGCGCAGAATCAATCGCCGCCCCGTTGCATGCTGGGTAGATTTGTGTCAGACTTGAAATGCAGGCAACGCAGTGACGGCAAGACCCAGGGGCATGCTGGGAAACGCCCGCCTCCCAGCTGATTGGTTCAGTCACCTCAACATGACGTTTTATATACTTTGCTTGTTGTCGACTTGACAGACGAGACGCAGCTGCTCTCCAACGAGCCGAATATCATCGTGTTGGTGTCATTGAAGTCTACTCGGGTCTAATGTCGTGTAGTCTTTAAGCACAAATAATAATAACGGAGTTACGTATAGAAGGTTTTTATTTATGGACACAAATGTGAAGAAATGTCCGTTTCTACGCTGAAACCAACACGTTTAAAATGGAATATTAACACAAATATGGGACATTAAGATGTGTAAAGTAATGTTCTGGCCCTCTTTTTGCTTTCTTTTCACCTCCTTTTTGCTTTCTTTTCGCCTTCTTTTTGCTTTCTTTTCACCTCCTTTTTGCTTTCTTTTCGCCTTCCTTTTGCTTTCTTTTCGCCTTCTTTTTGCTTTCTTTTCGCCTTCTTTTTGCTTTCTTTTCGCCTTCTTTTTGCTTTCTTTTCGCCTCCTTTTCGCCTTCTTTTTGCTTTCTTTTCGCCTCCTTTTCGCCTTCTTTTTGCTTTCTTTTCACCTCCTTTTTGCTTTCTTTTCGCCTTCTTTTTGCTTTCTTTTCACCTTCTTTTTGCTTTCTTTTCACCTCCTTTTTGCTTTCTTTTTGCCTTCTTTTCCAGCATGAATATTAACGCGTGGACATTAAGACGTGTAAAGTAATGTTCTGGCCCTCTTTTTAGTTTATTTTCGCCTCGTTTCTACTTTCTTTTCACCTCCTTTTTGCTTTCTTTTCGCCTCCTTTTTGCTTTCTTTTCGCCTCCTTTTTGCTTTCTTTTCGCCTCCTTTTTGCTTTCTTTTCACCTCCTTTTCGCCTTCTTTTCGCCTTCTTTTTGCCTTCTTTTTGCCTTCTTTTTGCTTTCTTTTCGCCTTCTTTTTGCCTTTTTTTCCAGCATGAATGTTAACGCGTGGACATTAAGACGTGTAAAGTAATGTTCTGGCTTCGTGGAAAATAAAATACAAACAGTAGAAGCCTTTTTTATAGTAAATGTTTATCCATAAACTGTCACATTTTCTGGATTATCTTGATGAACTGAATGTAAATCTAAAGATAATTTGATATATTTCTCTGATTAAGATAAATATTCCTCGTTGTTGTTTGTTGCTGCAGCTGCAGCTGGAGGTGGAGCTGCTGCACAAAGAAAAGAAGAGCGCCGACGTATCGCACCCTTTCTACCTCGGTGAGTGAACGCAGCCCAAACAGGTTTCAACATATTGTTGCCTTCTTTTCCACCATATTGCTGCCTTACTTAGTGTCAGAAAATCCTTTTTTTGGGGGGTTTTCTGCCCCATTTTTTGCCTTTTTTAAAGGAAATGTTGAGATTTGAGGAGAAGGAACAAACAGCAACAAACAAAACAACAGTTTAAAACATTTTTGAAAAAGATAAATGTCTGTAAATATAAAGTACAAAGGAATAAAGGGGAATATGTGAGTAAAGAGTAATTCTTGTTCCTCTGTGTGTCCGACAGCTCGGAGGTTCCAGATGTTCCAGGTGTTCTGCGGTCACCTGCAGGACGTCCTGAAGGACCAGACCAGTCTGAGGCAGAGGCTGATGAAGCCGCTGGGACGCACAAACCTGCCGGTCCCGGCACACCTGCACAGGTAACCTTCTACCGCTTCAGAAATATATAATTCACAAAAATACTCTCAGCTGGAACTACGGCCTTGCGGTTGTTTGCCTCTTCCTCGGCTTCTTTTACTTTGGAAAAATATTTTTTTTTAAAGATGGAATATTTTAAGAAAAAGAGATATTACAATATATAAAGTTGGGGGGAAAAAAATTAATATTACGAGAGAGAAAAATGTCAACATTTTTACAAAAATACAAAAGAATATTTTGCGGCGGTATTTAAGTCCCGCCCACAGAGCGGTCCGGCCAATCGGGAGTCAATCCCAGCTGTCAATCATGCCGGGTTTCTACCGCTGTCTGCAAACGTCTTCAGAAAGAAAATGTAATTCACAAAAATACTTCCAGCTAGAATCAGACTTTGTGGTTGTTTGCCTCTGCTTCTTTTATTTTTGAAAAAAAAACTTGGAATATTACAAGAATAAAAGTCTGATTTTTTTTTTTTTTTTTTTTTTTTTTAAAAGATGGAATATTTTAAGAAAAAAAGGGATATTACAATAAATAAAGTTGGGGGAAAAAAGTTGGAATATTACGAGAAAAAAAAAAAAAAAAGTCTGAACATTTTTACAAAAAAGCTGGAATATTTTTCGGGCTTCAACACTTAGTTTTTTTTTTCCACTTTCACTTTTTAGAAAGAAAAAAAAAAATTCTACTTTCCCGAAATCATTTCTTACTGCCCCCCCCCCCCCCCGAGGAAAAACAAAGTTGGCGTAAAAAACAAAAACAAAACAAAAAAAACACTCACACTCTCACACTCAAAGATCAAAGTTTGGGAGAAAAAAGTAAAAAAAAAAAAAAAAAAAAAAAAAACTCTAAACAAATCTCATACGTTCAAATACGCTCAAAAATTACCAAAAGTGTAAAAAAAATGTAGAAAAAAAACGTCAAAAGCATCGAGCGCCAACTAATTTCTTGATTGGCTAACGGCACATTCACATCAAAGGAGTTATGTTACGATGACGCCAGTGGGTTGTTACTTTTACTCGCCTGACGTGGCGTTTGACCCCCGGGCCATCGGGGTTTCAGAAGAAAGTTTGAATATTTTGCAGGAGTATCCTAGTCCCGCCCCCTGTCAATCAGGATGCTCAGCCCGTTTTTATAGCATCAAATAACTGATAAAAACCCAAATTAACACGTGAATAAACATCAGCGTGATCAGAACTACCTCCGCTGACAGAAGTTATGTACAGACAGCCGTACGTGTTTGGGTTTCTGCGTTTCAGGTTCGCAGTGGACGTCGTTACGTTGTCACTTTGTTACCTTATCACTTTGTTACGTTATCACTTTGTTACCTTATCACTTTGTTACCTTATCACTTTGTTACCTTATCACTTTGTTACCTTATCACTTTGTTACGTTATCACTTTGTTACCTTATCACTTTGTTACCTTATCACTTTGTTACCTTATCACTTTGTTACGTTATCACTTTGTTACGTTATCACTTTGTTACGTTATCACTTTGTTACCTTGTCACTTTGTTACGTTATCACTTTGTCACGTTATCACTTTGTTACCTTATCACTTTGTTACCTTATCACTTTGTTACGTTATCACTTTGTTACCTTATCACTTTGTTACCTTGTCACTTTGTTACGTTATCACTTTGTCACGTTATCACTTTGTTACCTTATCACTTTGTTACCTTATCACTTTGTTACCTTATCACTTTGTTACCTTATCACTTTGTTACGTTATCACTTTGTTACCTTATCACTTTGTTACGTTATCACTTTGTTACCTTATCACTTTGTTACGTTGTTACATTGTTACATTGTCACGTTGTTACGATGTCACTTTGTTACGATGTCACGTTGTTACATTGTCATTTTGTTACCTTATCACTTTGTTACCTTATCACTTTGTTACCTTATCACTTTGTTACCTTATCACTTTGTTACCTTATCACTTTGTTACGTTATCACTTTGTTACGTTATCACTTTGTTACCTTGTCACTTTGTTACGTTATCACTTTGTCACGTTATCACTTTGTTACCTTATCACTTTGTTACCTTATCACTTTGTTACGTTATCACTTTGTTACCTTATCACTTTGTTACCTTGTCACTTTGTTACGTTATCACTTTGTCACGTTATCACTTTGTTACCTTATCACTTTGTTACCTTATCACTTTGTTACCTTATCACTTTGTTACGTTATCACTTTGTTACCTTATCACTTTGTTACGTTATCACTTTGTTACCTTATCACTTTGTTACGTTGTTACATTGTTACATTGTCACGTTGTTACGATGTCACTTTGTTACGATGTCACGTTGTTACATTGTCATTTTGTCACGTTATCACTTTGTCACGTCGTTACGTTGTCACTTTGTCTATCACGTTGTTACGTTGTCACATTGTTACGTTGTCGCATCGTGTACGTTGTTACGTGTTTGGGTTTCTGTGTTTCAGGTTCGTGGTGGACGTTGTCACGTTGCTGCTGGACTTCATCGAGACGCTGGAGGAGAAGATGGACTCAGTTCACTGCCTCCCCGCCGCCAGAGACCGCCTCGCTCAGCTGGTCAGTCACGCAGCTCTACAGTATGACACGCACAGACACATGCAGACACACCCACACACACATGCAGACACACACACACACACACACACACACAGGCCTGTCGCGATAGCCAATATATGGACTTATCGCACGAGATATGGAAATGAGCTCAGTAGGTTTTGGTGACGCAATATATTGCAATTGAAAATGTTTAAGTATTCATTTTGACATACAAATGAATGTTACCAACATCTACGTTGATCGCACGGGGCTCTGGCAGCAACACACACACACACACACACACACACACACACACACACACACTGTAGTTTAGTTAAGTGTCACATGGTTAGCATTGCTAACCATGTGACACTTAACTAACAGTCTGTCCTGATTGGTCCTAAAGCTTCCCCTGCTTTGTCTGTTTTAAAATAATGAAAGACAGAAAGGCTTTACTTCTCAGACCCAGAAATGTATGAACTTCACATTCATTGTCTGTCTGTCTGTCTCTCTCTCTCTCTCTGTCTCTCTCTCTCTGTCTGTCTGTGTCTCTCTCTCTCTGTCTCTCTGTCTGTCTGTCTGTCTGTCTGTCTCTCTCAGAATACGTCTGCTGACCAGTTACTGGGTGTGGTGGTGGAGCTGGAGAGTTTAGCCAATCAGGTTCTGCAGAGGCAGGAAGTCCAGAGCAGCAAACGGAGCGACAGCTCTGCATGACGACCAGACCCAGTTTTCAGCGTCAGCTGATTCCGTTGTTGGACAAACACGCAGACATTTGCACATTGACACAGTTTGTTAGTTATGATTATTGTTTGTGACTGACTGGATTGTTTAGGCGTTTTGAAATAAAATCTGTTTTGCTAGAAACCCTTCAGTCGTGACTTCCTGTTCCTCTTCTTGGTCTCTAAAACGTGGATCAGTTTCCCCAAAAAGCCCAAGATGACGTCCTCAAATGTCTCGTTTTGTCCACAACTCAAAGATCTTCTGTTTCCTGTCCCAGAGGAGAGAAGAGACTAGAAGATATTCAGATTACTGTCCCAGAGGAGAGAAGAGACTAGAAGATATTCAGATTACTGTCCCAGAGGAGAGAAGAGACTAGAAGATATTCAGATTACTGTCCCAGAGGAGAGAAGAGACTAGAAGATATTCAGATTACTGTCAGAGGAGAGAAGAGACTAGAAGATATTCAGATTACTGTCAGAGGAGAGAAGAGACTAGAAGATATTCAGATTACTGTCCCAGAGGAGAGACTAGAGGATATTCAGATTACTGTCACAGAGGAGAGAAGATACTAGAAGATATTCAGATTACTGTCCCAGAGGAGAGAAGAGACTAGAAGATATTCAGATTACTGTCCCAGAGGAGAGAAGATACTAGAAGATATTCAGATTACTGTCAGAGGAGAGAAGATACTAGAAGATATTCAGATTTAACAAGCTGCAGGGATCATACGCATTTTAACTAGGGCTGTCAAACGATTACATTTTCTTAATCGCGATTAATCGCTGAATTTCTAGTTAATCGCGATTAATCGCATGTTTTCTCACATGATTAAAATTCAGTTTTTAAGTCGATATTAACGATGGACTAACAATATTATCTGGATCGGGAATCAAATGAATGCAAAGAAAGTGACTTTTTGAACTTGATTTTAAGATTTGCATTTGTTTATTATATATTTAATCTAGTCACACATTTGAGTTTAACAACAACTTTGAATGCACCACGAGGGTGTAAATGACCAGTTTCATTGAACGCACCGTCTGTGTTGGTCCGACAACAGCAGCAGATTGTTACGTCCCGGTGTTGATCCTCTACAGTGAAATACAGACTAACTTTACACCGTTTAGCGTTAGCTGTTAGCATTATAACCGTGTTTAATCCAGCTACTAGCTAGCGATAGGCTAACGTTAGCTGCTGTTGAGTATAGTGTTAACTAGCTAGCGGTAGTCTAACATTAGCTGCTGTTGAGTATAGTGTTAACTAGCTAGCGGTAGTCTAACATTAGCTGCTGTTGAGTATAGTGTTAACTAGCTAGCGGTAGGCTAACGTTAGCTGCTGTAGAGTATAGTGTTAACTAGCTAGCGGTAGGCTAACGTTAGCTGCTGTTGAGTATAGTGTTAACTAGCTAGCGGTAGGCTAACGTTAGCTGCTGTTGAGTATAGTGTTAACTAGCTAGCGGTAGTCTAACATTAGCTGCTGTTGAGTATAGTGTTAACTAGCTAGCGGTAGGCTAACGTTAGCTGCTGTAGAGTATAGTGTTAACTAGCTAGCGGTAGGCTAACGTTAGCTGCTGTTGAGTATAGTGTTAACTAGCTAGCGGTAGGCTAACGTTAGCTGCTGTTGAGTATAGTGTTAACTAGCTAGCGGTAGTCTAACATTAGCTGCTGTTGAGTATAGTGTTAACTAGCTAGCGGTAGGCTAACGTTAGCTGCTGTTGAGTATAGTGTTAACTAGCTAGCGGTAGGCAAACGTTAGCTGCTGTTGAGTATAGTGTTAACTAGCTAGCGGTAGGCTAACGTTAGCTGCTGTTGAGTATAGTGTTAACTAGCTAGCGGTAGTCTAACATTAGCTGCTGTTGAGTATAGTGTTAACTAGCTAGCGGTAGGCTAACGTTAGCTGCTGTAGAGTATAGTGTTAACTAGCGTCCCGTGTAGCGGTGTGTGTGTAGCCTGTATCGTCTGTCTCAGAGCATCAGAGAGAAGAGCAGACATATCAGCGGCTCCAGAATGAGGCGCCGAAATCCGCGTTGCTATTCCTGCAGCAGGAGGATGTGTTACGAGGAAGTACGGTGAAATAGTCGCCTGTTAGGCACGACGCAAAGCTTAAGATTAATACGATTTAAAAAAATTATCGCATTATGCTCGGCCCTTAATCGCATTATCGCGTTAATGCTGACAGCCCTAATTAGAACCAATACTTTTTGTCAAATGTCCATGACTATGTATTCCTAAAAAGGTCAGTCGACATTATACAATAAGAATAAAATAATCTGTGTTAAGGTTGACCCTCAGAGGGTTAACAATCACATGAATGACTTTATGTTGCTCATAGTGGGAGTCGTAATATCTCCCCGAATATAACGGTGAGGTTAGGACGACGTGAAATATTACATATTATTATGCGGTGTTAAAAAAAAAAAAAAATTCCATGACTTTTCCAAAATTTTCTGGATCTTTCTGTGTTTCCAGGCCTGCAATTTGCATTTTTTAAATTCTTTTAAAAAAAACTTTTGCAGGTTTTTTTCAAAACGTATGACCCCTGAAGCTGACATCACACACGTTGACCTGTTTTATCATGAAAAATTATTTAATGACCGGCTGTATTATTTTGTTTAATGCCGGTTAAGGTAGTTCCCCCCCCAGCCAGACGGCCGACCGTCGGCAGTAGAGCCGGTCGGACTGATCAGTCGGGTCCCCGAGGTCCAGAAAGTTCCTCAGAACTCACCGAAGAGACGCCGACTTGAGCGTACGCTCTGCACGTAATACGTCTCCATAGCAGCAGGCGGCGCTGCTCTGTGTTGTTTCCATTAACAGTCTGATTATTTCCCAGAAAATGAAAACCGGCAGCTGATTGGACGAACGCGTCACGTGGGTCTGGTTTCTCCAGAAAGTCACAGCCAGACTGTCATGGCGGCTCGTTCAGAATCCAATCTCATATTGGACTAAAATAGTTCACCGTAACGTGTTCCTGAGAACATGTTAAGAGAGGAATAGGCCGTGCAGTCGCTGAATCTGTCTTCATTTCAGATCAACAAAGATCAGTTTAACAGATCTTCATCAGATTTTGAGAGGCTCATCCCGCTTGCCATTTCCGGGTGAGTCCCGACTGCCCTCTCTCCGATTATACGTCAAATCGGCCCAAATGAAGGCCGACGGCCCCTCGGATGGACGACGGCACAGAACAGACTCGAGTCACCGACCTCGCCAGACGGTCAGATGGATGATTATCGGGCTGGTGTGTAGCTGCCTTAATGTCAAATTGTCATAACAAAGACATCTGGGACAATGCTAACTTTGCATTAAGTGTCATAATTTACATAATGACCTTAAGGGCCCTATTTTAACGATGTGAGGTCACGGCGTGAGGCGCCTTGCTAGTTTGACGTCAGTAAAAAGGGTCCGTGTGCCGGGTCATGGTTCTAAAGGGTTGGACTTAGTGTCTTCATTAATCAGAGGTGTGTTCTGGGCGTAACATACAATCAACCAATCAGAGATCATCTCCCATTCCCTTTAAAAGCCAGGCGCGTTTGGACCTTGGAGCATTGCTGTTATGATGGAGGATTAGCACCGTAATATTTTTATTTGTAATCTTCTGCATGTGTGTGTGCTGCTGTGTGTGTAACAAGCATAGTGTGTTAAAATAACAATGAAATGCTGCGTTATTGACTTTAGACCAGGTTTTTGGTGCGATCGCTTCCCGCTGCCTCAAGATAATACTCCCAGGATGCATCTGAACACACCTGAATATTTTGATTTTGGAATATTAATATTTTAATATGAAAAGTCGGAATATTTTAATATAAAAAAATCGGAATTTTTATATAAAAAGTCGGAATATTAATATTTTAATATGAAAAGTTGGAATATTTTGCTATAAAAAGTCGGATTATTCATATTTTTATATAAAAAGTCGGAATATTTTAGTAGATCACTGGAAAGGTGAGCTACCTAGGCGCCCAAAAGTCTGAATATTTTGAAATTCCTGATTTAAAATGTCATAACACAAATAGACAAATTGTAGTAAAATAAATGTTTTCTTTCCCCTCGTCTCAAGAAGACATGTCATGGAAGACAAAGAGAGCTAAATCTCTGAAACAGTCTTGTTTTAAGTGACCAGAGAGAACAGCGCTAGCGTGGAGGAAACTGAACCTTTATTTAACCCGATCAGCTGTCTCGTGGGAGCCCGTCTTGTATTGCTGACTCAGCAGCCGCGCTAACGTCCCGCGGCCGAGGCGCCGCGTTCCTCCGGCCTGCAGCTTCTCCAGCAGCAGCAGCTTCTCCGTGATCACTCTCCGCTCACACAGACGCTTTACCTGCAGCCACAA
>CM042333.1:31396706-31411706 GCA_023566125.1 Zingel zingel | reverse complement strand
ATCCCCTTGTAGACACTAGTACTTGCATAAAGGGCCATGAACGAATCAGCCTGGTCAAACCCTACACCCCGACCCCCCCACTCCGCTCTGCATCTTGCTGCCCCCTCACAGCGAGGGACAACTAATCACCGTTTGCTGTCCTGGCTCCTGTCCTGTCCTGGTAGGTAGGTGGAATGACCTCCTTATTGACATCAGGACAGCCGAAAACCTACGTATCTTCCGCCGAAGGCTAAAAACACATCTCCTCTGACTACACCTTGGATAAAAAATGTAATATATTTATATTTCTTGAAGCTGCACTTTCACATGTCTCTTTGTAGTTTTGCTTATTTAAAGCTAATGTACTTGCACTTACTACTTGTTGTCTGGAGTTTGCACCTCCAGGGTTGAAAGCACTTTATTGTAAGTCGCTTTGGATAAAAGCATCGGCTAAATGACATGTAATGTAACTATTAGATTAATCGCCAACTATTTAGATAATCATATATATATATATATATATATATATATATATATATATATATATATATATATATATAATTTATGAAAAAAAAACAGGTCAATTTGTGTGATGTCAGCTTGTTAAATGTGAATATGTTCTAGTCTCTTCTCTCCTCTGTGACAGTAAACAGAAGATCTTTGAGTTATGGACAAAACAAGACATTTGAGGACGTCATCTTGGGCTTTTTGGTTAACACTGATCCACATTTTAGAGACCCAACAACTAATCCATTCATCCTAAACATAATCCACACATTAATCCACCGTGAAAACTAATCAGTAGCTGCAGCCCTTCTCTACGGACCTTATGCGTAACCCAATAAGTATCCTGCTCCTCTCTTACCGTGTCGTCCTTCAGCAGCAGAGAAGCGACCGTCAGACAGGCTTGTTTCCGGACGGCAGTGAACTCATCACCGAGGCAGTTGACGAGCGGCTCCAGCAGCATCGCTGTCGTTAACTTCAGATGGCCGATTAGATCCAGAGCCTCCATCCTGCTCTGGAGACCCTTCCCCTCCTCAAACTTTAACCTAGGTAGATAGATAGGTAGGTGGGTAGGTAGGTAGGTAGGTGGGTGGGTAGATAGGGAGGTAGATGGGTAGGTGGATGGTTAGGTAGGGAGGTAGGTAGATGGATAGACAGACAGACAGACAGACAGGAAGGTGGGTAGATGGATAGACAGACTGATAGATAGATAGACAGACATATAGATAGGCAGATAGGCAGACAGACAGACAGGAAGGTGGGTAGATGGATAGACAGACAGACAGGAAGGTGGGTAGATGGATAGACAGACAGACAGAGAGACAGATAGATAGATAGGCAGATAGATACATATGAAGGTAGGAAGGTGGGTAGATATGTAGATAGATAAATGACTGTGTTACAGCAGCATGTTACAGAGACATACACACATACAGAAATATACTAGAAATAATAAATAAGATCATATATTAGATGGAATAAGATAACAAAAGATACTGTTTTTTTGTGTGTAAACTAAAACTAATCAGCAGAAGCTGCCTCCTTTACGGTAGTTAGCATGTAGTGCTAACTGTAGTTTCCTGCAGCACCTGAGCTCAGTGTGGACTTGGTGCGTCTTCCCCAGCTTCATGAGCGTCTCGGCAGCAGCGAGGCGGACTGTGTCGCTTTGGTCGGTACACATCAGGTCGCTCAGCTTCTGCACCACATCCTGAAACACAACCGTGACACTGAGTCAAACAATCTGTGAGACTGGTCCAGTATTAAACCAGAACCGAGCTGTGATGTAACCCTACAGGACTAATGTTCAGCAGCAGCTAGAGTCACTAAAAGTTCTGTTGTTGCTGCTGACAGACTCAGATTATTATTCCAAGAGTCTGACATTATGGGATGGATCCCTACAGAGATAGACCTTTTAGTTAAAGAGTAAGATCATTTTAGTTTAACATGAAACAGCCCCGAAATCACCATCACCAAACTCCACCAGACTCCATGTAAATAATCAGGACTTTTATCATCGTAAAACACACTTCATTCAAAGTGAACAGAAACTAAATAAAACTATCAAAAGCCGTCTTGGTTCATCTTTCCACTGTTCCAACAATCACCTCTCTGGTTTGGTTGAAATAAACCCTTAATTCACCCATTTACATGTGGAGATATGCTGGCTCTATACACGCTAAAAGTCCTGATTATTTACATGGAGTCTGGTGGAGATATGCTGGCTCTATACACGCTAAAAGTACTGATTATTTACATGGAGTCTGGTGGAGATATGCTGGCTCTATACACGCTAAAAGTCCTGATTATTTACATGGAGTCTGGTGGAGTTTGGTGATGGTGATTTCGGGGCTGTTTGATGTTAAACTAAAAGGATCTTAATCTTTATCTAAAAGGTCTATCTCTGTAGGGATCCATCCCATAATGTTGTCAGACACTTAGAATAATAATCAGAGTCTGTCAGCAGCAACAACAGAACTTTTAGTGACGCTAACTGCTGCTGAACATTAGTCCTGTAGGGTTACATTGCGGCCTGGTTCACGGCTGCCTGGTTACAGCGTTCTCGCTTAATACTGGACCCGCTGGAACAAAGAAGTTACCCTTTGACTGGAGCCAGGGACAGCCTGGTGTCTTTACCTTGTTAAGTGGTCCTTTGAGGCTGCGAAGTGCGCTACAGGATATCAGTCTGTCCCTCCAATCAGAGCTGTTGAGCTGCTCAGCCAGCAGCGAGCGCACAAGAGTCTGCAGGAGGAAACCAGGATGGAGACGCGTTATAGAGGAGTCACATTCAAGGAGGTTAGCCTCTGTCCACAACGCGTAGCTCCTATGGCGCCATTTTGATGCTACCAAGCCATCACCTCCCGTTAGCATCCCATTGACTGCCATTCATTCTGATGCTACCAAGCCATCACCTCCCGTTAGCATCCCATTGACTGCCATTCATTCTGATGCTACCAAGCCATCACCTCCCGTTAGCATCCCATTGACTGCCATTCATTCTGATGCTACCAAGCCATCAGCTCCCGTTAGCATCCCATTGACTGCCATTCATTCTGATGCTACCAAGCCATCAGCTCCCGTTAGCATCCCATTGACTGCCATTCATTCTGACGTCACTTTGACAGAGAATAACTTTACATCTGAAGCGTTTAAAGACTCTATTTGTCCGTTGTTTATTTCTAAAGAAACACGACAATGTATAAAAGGCTCCATTACCTTGTAGCTCACGTTATGGCTCCGTAGCAGACGTTGTTATAAAAATAGGCTAACGATTGGGTCATAACCACGAGACTTACTGTCTCATAGTAGAGGAATTACCGTATAGTCCAGGAGAAGCTCTCAGGCAGTTTGGACTTCCATTAGCTGTTTAAGTGTAATTACTAATGTTAACTATCATGTTAGTGATCAGTAATTAGCCTGACAGACAGGCAGACAGAGACGGACAGACAGAGAGACAGACAGAGAGACAGACAGAGGCTCTGACCGTCTGGCTGCTGATGAAGCTCAGCAGTGCAACAACCAGCTGGCTGTCGTCGGGTTGTTCCTCGCTGTCGGGCTGCTCGTCCTGGCAGAGGAAGAGTTGAGCTACGAGTCTCCGGATAACGCTGTGACTGTAGTCTCCGTCCAGAGCTGAACGCTGCGCCGCCAACCAGCTGTCAGGATCTAAACCTGCTCAATGTGAGACACACAGGGACAGCAGGCGAACAAGCTCTGGTTATAACTAGAGATGGCTTTGATACTGCCTAAAACGCTGGTATCGGAAAGTAGTGGAGTTAATGCACCGATCTGATACCACGTAATAAAGCCCTAAAGATAATCTACGTTAAAGTAGCTTATTTATGTTCTTTCTCCGTTATAACGGACTGTCAAACTGCAGAATATAACAAAGTTCTGGGGCAGTATACAGCTGTTATACATCATATCATCCATACAGGGATAGTAGTATACAGCTGTTATACATCATATCATCCATACAGGGATAGTAGTATACAGCTGTTATACATCATATCATCATACAGGGATAGTAGTATACAGCTGTTAGACATCATATCATCCATACAGGGATAGTAGTATACAGCTGTTATACATCATATCATCATACAGGGATAGTAGTATACAGCTGTTATACATCATATCATCATACAGGGATAGTAGTATACAGCTGTTAAAAACATAATCAAATATCAGACACACTGATATCTGATCAGTACTCGGTATCGGCCGATACGCAAGTTCAGGTATCAGAATCGGTATCGGGAAGCAAAAAATGGTATGAGGCCATCTTTAGTTATAACGGAGGCAGTTCTCACCTCCATTAAGCAGTAAAGGACAAAAGCCTGGTTCAGATCAAAGATCAGACTGATCTCATGAAGTGGCGTATGTAAGACACGCCAATTCGTATGCCATTACTGGCGTGTTAGACGCATACTCCCTTTTTAGCGTGTTTATCAACGCCGTTTGGCCTCTATTGACTTACATTACCCTGTGATTGAGTGTGAACTGACGCCGTAGCGAGAAGGAGGATGGGTCAAACACAGTGTCACGTTTCCTAAACCCAACAGTCGCTTTCTTCTCGCGATAACGCACCAAGTGGCGTGTATGTTTACATCCGCTGTATACAGCGCAGACGTCCACGCGGATAGCTCAAAATGCGTACAGATAACACGCCATTGGGCTTAAAAAAGTGGCCGTGTATGTTTACGCAAAGTCACGATTATGCATGTTCTGCTTGGTACTGTAGATTATCAGTTCAACTTAAAAACAGACTGCAAGTGATGCAAAATAATGTTATCCGCTACCTGTTAAATGCATTCTTCTCAGGCGGAAGAATATAGTACTTGGGCGGAGTGATCTGCTTTGCAGCAAGCCTGTCTGAGAATATAGTTCCCGGTTTGTTTACGGTTAGAAGATGGCTGTGTGTCATGTGACCTTGTTATTTCTACACGCTGTGACTCTACAAATCACAACATGGAAACAGGAACATGTTGGCGTTATTTGGTCACTTATTGGGAGCAGTAGGATTACTGGAACCATTCACCTGCATGTTCTGTGCTAGGCTAAGCTAACGGTGGAGCCGTCAGACGGCGTTACAGCACCACGGAGATGAGAAGGGTCTGTCTGGACTTATCTAACTCTGGGGGTTAGGGGGAATAAGACAAAGTCCCAATAAGTCGGCGTGTTCCTTTAATTTGTCCGGACTGTAACACGAGACAGAGCGAGCTGCAGGAGTTTAGTGTGAAGCTGTTAGTCATTTATTTAACAGACACAGAGGTGAACGAGGCCACATGTCTCCATTATTCTCTGTCACCAAATCCAAAATAAATGAAATTAAAAAATTTTTTTTTTTTAAAATGATGTCATGTTGCAAAGATTGACAACAAGACAAGTTGAAACTTTTGTCTCCTCTCAAGTCTCCGGTCTGCAGCGTTCTGAAAGAACTGAAACGGGTCTGTCTCGTTTTAATCTTTGGTCCAAACTGGACTTCTAGGGGCCCCTGCATCTGTTTTTATGAAATACATGGAGTTATCTGTCACACAGAGCTTCGTGCAGTTCACTACCTGACTGTGGAGATGCTGGTCTGCTGCAGGTGGGGAGGACTTCAGTCTGGACGGGGTCTACAGGATCAGCCCGGTCTGTCTTCAGGCTCTCTGTGGAAACTGTTGTTGTGGTTAAACAGCAGCTAACAGACTCTTAATTTCCTCTCTGACCAGCTAACATTCTTTTTATTTTAAAAAGGTCCGATGTGTGGGAATGTCTCCCATGTAGCGTTGAGATCATATATCAATCAGCTCTCTCGCTCCACGCAGTTCAGAGTAGGTATTACAGCTGCGGTAGCCTTCACGCTTCAAAAAGACGCTCTCTTGCTCTTTTCAAGAAGACTCCTGTTTCTGAAATTAGGATTTTGAATACGTGTGGTCCTCCATGTTTCCTTCTTCAGGAAGCTACGATAGCCGTTAGCAGCATTAGCAGCAGCTGGGAGGTTATCATGTGACAGAGACAACAGGAAAGGTGGAGCAGTATGTCCTGATGTCCCTTACACACACACACACACACACACACACACACACACACACACACACACACACACACACACACACACACACACACACACACACACAAGTGTGTCTCACTATCTTTGTGGGGACCCATCATTGACATAATGTATTCCCTAGCCCCTTACCCTAACCTTAACCATCACCACTAGATGCCTAACCTTAACCCTTACCCTCACCCTAACCATAACCTAATTCTAACCCTAATCCTAAAACCAAGTCTTAACCCTCAAACAGACCTTTAACCTTGTGGGCTCCAGCATTTTGGCCCCACAAGGCTGGTCGGACCCCACAAGTATACTGGACTCCCGGTTTGTGGACCCCACGGATGTAGTTAAACAAGAACACACACACACACACACACACACACACACACACACACACACACACACACACACACACACACACACACACACACACACACACACACACACACACACACACACACACACACACACACACACACACACCTGTATGTCTCTTACCAGCTAACGTATTTCTAGATGGAGCATGAATATGGAGCGTCTACCCCAGTTCATGCAAATGTTAAATTTCAACCAATAGGAATCCTCTGAATTGATGGTGGAGGTAAATATTCATGAAAAAGGACACGTTTGTGAACGGGCAACACAGATTTAGATAATGGACAACTAAACACGTTACACACTGGACCTTTAATAAACATAGAAAGACCACTGCTGCCTAACTTACTGTTGTCTGGGCCAGTCCCCCTCTGTGGGGCTCTGGAGGACCACCTCTGCATGTCTTTGTGGTACTTCAATGACTTTTGCAAGATGATCTGGTCCCGTTGGACTGGTCTGGGTAAACCTGAAGCCCTCTTCGGACAGTGTCCAGCTGTCAGCCTGGTTCTGCTGCAGGACTGTGCCGTCTGTTCCTCAGACTCCTGTAGACCCCTGCATCGCTCTGGAGGCCTCTGGGCCGGTCTACAACGTTTCCCCTCCTGTGTGTTCCCCTTGGCGGACGGTTTCAGGGCTCCGCTGAGCCTGAATAAGTGCTGGAAGTCGGACTGGTTGAAAGAGACACTGTCCGTGTCCGGGGAGAAACTGAGGCTGGCTGCAGCTTCAGTCAGAAACTGTTGGTAGAGGAGCGGAGATCTCTGCATGCTGATGGAGGCTGAACCGGAGACTTCAGAGCCACAACGTGAATCCATTTCACCATCTGCAGGATCTAGATCAGAGGGGTCAAACTAGGGCTGGGCTGGGCGATACGGAGAAAATCAAATATCACGATATTTTTTGACCAAATACCTCGATATATCGATACAGCAACGAAATCGTAGAGTTGACTATCGGTGCTTTCACAAAATATTCACACAATGAGATGTTAGATCAATAATCATCAGTAATGTGGATATAATGACTAAGTGGGTAAAGGGAAATAATAGAACAGCTACAACAGTCTGGTAAGTTCAGGAAATGACATCACTTTACTGTAATGCAGCCTTTAACACCAGCAGAAGACACTAATGTCATATTACGATATCCAAAATCTAAGTCGATATCTAGTCTCATATCACGATATCAATATAATATCCATATATTGCCCAGCTCTAGGTCAAACTCAATTTCCCAGAGGGCCACACTGGAAAATGAGAATCACATCAAGAGCTAGACATATATATTTTATTTACTCCAAAAAGTCAAATATCTGTGACCAGGGATCATACGCATTTTAACCAATACTTTTTGTCAAATGTCCATGACTATGTATTCCTAAAAAGGTCAGTCGACATTATACAATAAGAATAAAATAATCTGTGTTAAGGTTGACCCTCAGAGGTTTAACAATCACATGAATGACTTTATGTTGCTCATAGTGGGAGTCGTAATATCTCCCCGAATATAACGGTGAGGTTAGGACGACGTGAAATACGTTTATTAATCACATATTATTATGCGGTGTTAAAAAAAAAAAATCCATGACTTTTCCAAAACTTTCTGGGTCTTTTCAAAACGTATGACCCCTGTATGACTGTATTATTCCAGGTCTCGTATAGTCTTCTCACTTTTGGCGCTTTTCCATCACACGGTACCTGCTGGACTCGCCTCTACTCGCCTTTTTTGGTTTTCCATTATGAAAAATAGTCCCTGGTACCTGCTAACAGGTACTCTATGTAGTACCACCTCCGTCGAGGTCCCAGCGAGCTGAGGCGATACCAAAAGGTGAGGTGAAAGCGACAGACGGGGGTCCTGAACTAACCCTATCTTTAACTAGTTCAGCCAGCTGTGTGTTTGCTGCCTCCAGCTTCATTAGAAACTAAATGTGTCTTCTGGCATCAACACACCTTCCACGTTCTGTGTGTGTGACGTTAGGTCACGCCAGGTTACTGCGGCGCCGCTTGTTTCCAGTCCTGCGGAGGCTCCAGGCAGAGCTTTCTCCGTAGCCTACGTACACACACACACGGCCGGCTCCACGCACACACCAGCGCACAAGTATAACCATCAGGCCACTTCCATCGGCTACGGAGAAAGCTCTGCCTGGAGCCTCCACAGAGCTGGAGAACAAGCTCAAGAGGCCTGATGTTATACTTGTGCGCTGGTGTGTGCGTGGAGCCGGCGAATAAGACGGTCAGCAACGCTGAGGCGGGACTACAACCTGAAATTGAAAACGGATGCACAGTGTGGCGAGTCGAGGCAAGTCGAGCAGGTACCATGTAATGGAAAAACGCCATTACAGTTTGGTCAACATAAAGTCCTAAAAAAGTTCCTCAGCTATCATAGAAAAAGAGCGCCCAAGAGGTCGAAAAAAGTGACAAAAACGGCGAAAAAAGTGACAAAAAAGTCAGGAAAAGTGTATTGGTAAACTAAATTGATATGCGGCCCGGATCAAAATCTGCGAGGGGTCAGATTTGGCCCGCGGGCCTCGAGTTTTGACACGTGATCTAGTGAGCTATGAATTGAACTGCTTGTTGATTAGCCTTGATGGACTTTGCAGACTCCCTGGAATATTAATTGCTTATGTATTTATTTTGTAGTTGTGTGTACGTGTATGTGTTGTTTGTAATTGCAAATGCTCTCAATAAATAAATAAATAATTAACGCTTCAGGACATCGTATTTCTGTATATATCTGAATAGTTTGGCATTTTATCTCATATTTTGTTACTTTTATCGAGAAATAAATACTTTTAAATCCAAAAACATCGTTCTTGTGACTTAACAATATCTCTGAAGTAACTTTTAAGACCAGGAGTAGGCAGGAGCGCCCATCAAGCGAGCGCGTGTCGCTTTCTTTGGTAGCTAGTCTAGTCTAGCGCATGGATGTATGAAGAGAACTGGATCAGCGTTCGGCGGGAAGCCCCATTCATCCAATGAGAGACACTATAATATCTATTCATTTAATGTTTAAATAAGGTAGTGTCTCTAACCTTATTTTTTAAAAGTAAGTGCTGTAGTACAACTACAAGGAGACAAGTTATAATTGAGATAAGTTTGGAGACACTACCTTATTTAAACATGAAATGAATAGATATTATAGTGTCGGTGTTGGAGTTTGTAGATGGTCCCTGAACACGTCCGGTCTGACTGACTGAATATAGAGGAATAACTCTAATAAGTTAATAATATAATATAATAATAAAATAATAATAATAATAAATAGGAGGAATAACATGATTGGTCTCTCTGAGCAGCCGGAGGTGAGACGGCAGCCGGAGGTGAGACGGCAGCCGGAGGTGAGACGGCCGTCAGTCAGACCGGACGTGTTCAGGGACCATCTACAAACTCCAACACCGACACTATAATATCTATTCATTTAATGTTTAAATAAGGTAGTGTCTCTAACCTTATTTTTTAAAAGTAAGTGCTGTAGTACAACTACAATGAGACAAGTTATAATTGAGATAAGTTTGGAGACACTACCTTATTTAAACATTAAATGAATAGATATTATAGTGTCGGTGTTGGAGTTTGTAGATGGTCCCTGAACACGTCCGGTCTGACTGACCGCCGTCTCACCTCCGGGGCTCCGTAAATAAGAGATTATAGGTGTGTTGGTTGTATGCCGAATATACCACTCAAACATCCTGATTAAAAAAAAACCCTAATTCATGTTTGGTGAGGGGAGAATTCTTTGTGAAAAAGTGAAACAAATATACATTTTCACATTTTGTTAATGGAATATGGCTCGGAGTTTTTCCCCGCATACAATCCTAATGTATCGAATTAAAATCAGTTTAAAATCTGCCGTTTAAGATGTGAAAATAACCCGAATACTGTGAGATAACGAGTTTGTTTCACCCACCAAACCTTGTTCTGAAAAAGTAGTTTTTAACGTGTCTCTCTTTCACCGACCTCCGCTGTGTATATAGCTAGGTAGTACGGATAAAAGTTACAATTACATTAAAATAAGAGATTATAGGTGTATTTGTTGTATGCCGAATATACCACTCAAACATCCTGATAAAAAAAAACCCTAATTCATGTTTGGTGAGGGGAGAATTCTTTGTGAAAAAGTGAAACAAATATACATTTTCACATTTTGTTAATGGAATATGGCTCGGAGTTTTTACCCGCATACAATCCTACAATATATCCTAACTGCTAAGTAACCGTACCTGGCTCCTTGAAAAGTTAAAAACAAATGTCTTACCTCTCCCAACAAAGCTGCCTCGTTCCCACAAGTTCAGCAAATTAAACTATTTACCTTGTGAATCTGAAGCGGTTTGATCTGACGCCATTTTTGAGAGCTTCTTTGTAAACAAACATTCAACACGTTCCCGCCATAGCAACAGTCGTTGAGGCTAGACGTCTTACGCTACGGCGGAGTCTCTAATGTCATCACCGGCGGCCATCTTGTCACAGGCAAGCTTTCTTGCGGGCTCTGTGGTACCTGATGTAAGGTGAGTGATCTGCACGAACACAAATACTCTTATCTCGCTGAAATCTTGACGGATTTACAAACAGTTTGGTTTCTTACAAACGTTATTAACGTGGCTATAATTCTGGGTGCTTGAGCATATTGAAATTGCAGCTTTTCTTTTAGAAAAACAACTTAATCGTGCAGCATAGTTGTGTATCACAACTACTTGCGCAAGTTATCAAGGCTGAGACCACAATCAGCTGTTCAATTATATAGGTTTTACTGACACCAATAACGATTTTATGACAACTAATCTTTTGTCTAAATTACTTTGTGGATGTGGTTGTAGTTATAGCTTAGCTGGCTAATAACAATAAGCTGTGAGTGTGGTTGTAGTTATTAGCCTAGCTGGCTAATAACAAGAAGCTGTGAGTGTGGTTGTAGTTATTAGCCTAGCTGGCTAATAACAAGAAGCTGTGAGTGAGACCTAGTAGCAGCTGACGTTACAGTTTAGCTGCTACACAGCAATTTTACATCAGTGGGAGGGGCAGAATTGCTCTTTCTTTTCAATATAATATATATATAATAAGTTACACATGATTTGCAATCTGTTTGGTTTGTTAAAAACATCTTACATTATAATACAGGAAATTGCTGTCTTTATAAGAGAAGATGCCAGACGTTTGTGCAGCCTACGGATGCTCCAATCGCCGGAGTCTCAAAACGAGAGCCCGTGGGATCACCTTTCACCTGTAAGATATGACAATATAACGATGATATTTGGGGTAATCGTTAGTTACTTAGTGGATGTATGTACAATACAGGTCCTGTTACACAGGAACAGTGGGGCTATGACATAATAGTATTACAAGATTGTTGTTGACCTTTTAGGCTTTTAGAAGTTTGTTTACACAATCGCTGAATGTTTCTTTTGGACACCTTTTTATAACTAGTTTATTGTGGTTGTCTTATTCTAAAGTACATACATGCATACATGATGCATACATGCACACATGCATTCATACAATTACCCCAAACATATGATAATTTAGGTGTGTATTTTTGTCCTTACCATTAATGTTGAAAGAAGGGAAAAGGGGTTGGAAATATTGACAATAATTTATATATCTGGGTACATTTCTCACGTTTTTAAGGTTTCCCAAAACTGCAAAGATGAGGAGGCAGTGGGAACTTGCCCTGAGAAGGGCCGTGTTGTTGCCTCTGACAGGACACTGCTCTGCAGTGAGCACTTCAGGAGTGAGGACTTTGACAGAACGGGGCAGAATGTCCGGCTTAAAGATGGGGTTGTGCCAACCATTTTCAACTTTCCAGCTCATCTTTAAAGGGTATGTGTATCATTGACCAACAATAATTCAAGGTGTATAAGATTGATATATCAATATGTGATTAAATGTCACTTTAGTTTTTGTTACTGCAAGTTATATAATAATAATTTTAGACACTCAAAAGGTCTTTACTTATGTTTATTTTAGCTGGTAGCAACGAGAAGCCCAACCACCTCTAGAAGAGCGGAAGACAACCTGCCAATGGACTTGTCTCAGGATGCACCTCAACCTGATGTTGTGAGTATTTGTATGTGGAATGTCAAACAAATGAGAGCATCATATGGCTTGTTATATTAAATCCTTTATCTTGGTGGTACCCAGAAAGGTCTATGATGGTGTTAGTAGTCTAAGAGCCCAATATTATTTCGGGCCATATGTTTTTAAAATTTTTTGGTAAAATGTGTTTTCTGAAGACCTACCCAGTACCTGGAAGTGTCACCAACCATTTTGAGTATTTAGAAAAATGCCTGTGTGTTTGACCAACACGTTCTCACACCCATCTCGTAAAATAAGGACGTTTGGTCAGGTGCCTTTGTCGCTCTTATTGACGCTAAAAGTCTCCTTTAGCGCTATAAGTGAACGCGCTTGGTCGGGACTATCGCCGTCCCTTTAGCGCTATAAGTAAACGCGCTTGGTCGGGACTATCGCCGTCCCTTTAGCGCTATAAGTCAACGCGCTTGGTCGGGACTATCGCCGTCCCTTTAGCGCTATAAGTAAACGCGCTTGGTCGGGACTATCGCCGTCCCTTTAGCGCTATAAGTAAACGCGCTTGGTCGGGACTATCTCCGTCCCTTTAGCGCTATAAGTGAACGCGCTTGGTCGGGACTATCGCCGTCCCTTTAGCGCTATAAGTAAACGCGCTTGGTCGGGACTATCGCCGTCCCTTTAGCGCTATAAGTAAACGCGCTTGGTCGGGACTATCGCCGTCCCTTTAGCGCTGTAAGTAAACGCGCTTGGTCGGGACTATTGCCGTCCCTTTAGCGCTATAAGTGAACGCGCTTGGTCGGGACTATCGCCGTCCCTTTAGCGCTATAAGTAAACGCGCTTGGTCGGGACTATCGCCGTCCCTTTAGCGCTATAAGTAAACGCGCTTGGTCGGACTATTGCCGTCCCTTTAGCGCTATAAGTAAACGCGCTTGGTCGGGACTATCGCCATCCCTTTAGCGCTATAAGTAAACGCGCTTGGTCGGGACTATCGCCGTCCCTTTAGCGCTATAAGTGAACGCGCTTGGTCGGGACTATAGCCGTCCCTTTAGCGCTATAAGTAAACGCGCTTGGTCGGGACTATTGCCGTCCCTTTAGCGCTATAAGTAAACGCGCTTGGTCGGGACTATTGCCGTCCCTTTAGCGCTATAAGTAAACGCGCTTGGTCGGGACTATCGCCGTCCCTTTAGCGCTATAAGTGAACGCGCTTGGTCGGGACTATCGCCGTCCCTTTAGCGCTATAAGTAAACGCGCTTGGTCGGACTATTGCCGTCCCTTTAGCGCTATAAGTAAACGCGCTTGGTCGGGACTATCGCCGTCCCTTTAGCGCTATAAGTAAACGCGCTTGGTCGGGACTATCGCCGTCCCTTTAGCGCTATAAGTAAACGCGCTTGGTCGGGACTATCGCCGTCCCTTTAGCGCTATAAGTGAACGCGCTTGGTCGGGACTATCGCCGTCCCTTTAGCGCTATAAGTGAACGCGCTTGGTCGGGACTATCGCCGTCCCTTTAGCGCTATAAGTGAACGCGCTTGGTCGGGACTATCGCCGTCCCTTTAGCGCTATAAGTAAACGCGCTTGGTCGGGACTATCGCCGTCCCTTTAGCGCTATAAGTGAACGCGCTTGGTCGGGACTATCGCCGTCCCTTTAGCGCTATAAGTGAACGCGCTTGGTCGGGACTATTGCCGTCCCTTTAGCGCTATAAGTGAACGCGCTTGGTCGGGACTATTGCCGTCCCTTTAGCGCTATAAGTGAACGCGCTTGGTCGGGACTATTGCCGTCCCTTTAGCGCTATAAGTAAACGCGCTTGGTCGGGACTATCGCCGTCCCTTTAGCGCTATAAGTGAACGCGCTTGGTCGGGACTATCGCCGTCCCTTTAGCGCTATAAGTGAACGCGCTTGGTCGGGACTATTGCCGTCCCTTTAGCGCTATAAGTAAACGCGCTTGGTCGGGACTATTTCCGTCCCTTTAGCGCTATAAGTGAACGCGCTTGGTCGGGACTATTGCCGTCCCTTTAGCGCTATAAGTAAACGTGCTTGGTCGGGACTATCGCCGTCCCTTTAGCGCTATAAGTGAACGCGCTTGGTCGGGACTATTTCCGTCCCTTTAGCGCTATAAGTGAACACGCTTGGTCGGGACTATTGCCGTCCCTTTAGCGCTATAAGTGAACGCGCTTGGTCGGGACTATTGCCGTCCCTTTAGCGCTATAAGTGAACGCGCTTGGTCGGGACTATTGCCGTCCCTTTAGCGCTATAAGTAAACGACCTTGGTCGGACTATTGCCGTCCCTTTAGCGCTGTAAGTAAACGCGCTTGGTCGGGACTATTGCCGTCCGCAGGGAATCGAACCCCATCCCGGTAAACCGAGGAGTACCATTACCGGTGCCTTTTGCCTATCTTTGACGCAACATGGAAGGTAAGTAAAGCAACACCTGCATTAGCTAAAGCGACGCCTGGCACGAGCTGTACAGCACGTGCCATGTGCCGCAGGCGGGGATCGAACCAGCGGACCTCAAAACTTCAGCGGAAAGCCCAAAACTTCCCTCGCCCTCCCCCCGCCAAAACAGAGAAGAACGAGCCATAAGCTTTTGCGCTGGGGGC
>CM042333.1:31371706-31389206 GCA_023566125.1 Zingel zingel | reverse complement strand
ATAGTTGTCAAAAAGTCATAATATAGTTGTCAAAAAGTCATAATATAGTTGTCAAAAAGTCATAATATAGTTGTCAAAAAGTCATATGTTGTCAAAAAGTCATAATATAGTATGTCGAAAAGTCATAATATAGTTGTCGAAAAGTCATAATATAGTTGTCAAAAAGTCATATGTTGTCAAAAAGTCATAATATAGTTGTCGAAAAGTCATAATATAGTTGTCAAAAAGTCATAATATAGTTGTCAAAAAGTCATAATATAGTTGTCAAAAAGTCATAATATAGTTGTCAAAAAGTCATAATATAGTTGTCGAAAAGTCATAGTATAGTATGTCGAAAAGTCATAGTATAGTTGTCGAAAAGTCATAATATAGTTGTCGAAAAGTCATAATATAGTATTTCGACAACATAGTATTTTATGATTTAAAAAAAATCAGAGTATGTCGAAAAAAGTCATGGTATTGTACGTCGAAAAAAAACGGTATAGTATGTTGAGAAAAGTGAAAAAAAGACAGCATTGTATTTAAAAAAACAAAAAACATATTACAAACATTTTTTAAATAACATTTTTAAAAATGTTAATCTATTTTTGTATACGTTTTTATTATAAACTTAATGTAACTTGCTCCAAACACACATTTCATCAAAGTAGAGCAGCAGTTCAGTTGGTAACTTTGATTAAAAAAAAAAAAAAAAAAAAAAAGTTTTTGTCATATTTAACAACTTAGCAACTGTCCCTATATCCTGATGGTATGAATCTGATAATCTGTGGAAAAAACATTCTCCTCAGTCAGTCAGCTGAGAGGCCAAACAGACCGTTGATTCATATGTGAACAACGCTTTGACTGTTCGGACAGTCATTGACACGGTGTCAGACTCCTCAACCCTGATTGGTTGTTTGGTTTTGGGCGTGTTGTAAACCTGCAAATGCCATTAGGAAGGCAGAGGAATATACTTATCCATCTCAAGGTTACCTGCTGGACCTCGGTTGAATGGCATGTGGGTGGTGTCCAGCAGGCCACTGGCAGCTTTCCACTGGCCCTCAGTTTGAAGTCCGCCATTCAAACTCCATTAGGGACCGGATGAAGCTGTTCACATGCGGGTTGAAGCCCATCACCTTCTTCTGCACCACCCTCCCAGTCTTTTTGCTCACTCCCTGTCTGGCAGAGCATTTCTTGCCCTCCTCAGGGTTGATCCTGACCAGAAACCTGTTAGCAATATATACAGTCAATAAATGAAATAAAAAAAAAGAAGTATGCCCTCAACCCAGTCCTCATATTCCTCTTATTCTGCAACTTGTAGCTCCATCTCTTGCACACCTGATTTAATTATAATACAGAAGTGTAACAGAAATAATTTCACTTGCTTCTGAATAAGCTCCAGTGTAAATGCGGCAGCTTCCTGGTCCTCCACATTAAAGACGTAGTAGCTGGCAAATAGTACGGCAAAGGCAGCTACAAAGTTATCGTCCAGCGTCATGACGACCCTTCCCTCAATGGACAGCATCCACCTGGTTGCTGTCATGATTGAAGGTCCTGAAAATGAAACGAAATGCTATTTTAAAACCAACCTTGTTGTGTCAAAGCCAGTCAAATGAACTTCATTGCATTCTTAGTGTGTGTGTGTGTGTGTGTGTGTGTGTGTGTGTGTGTGTGTGTGTGTGTGTGTGTGTGTGTGTGTGTGTGTGTGTGTGTGTGTGTGTGTGTGTGTGTGTGTGTGTGTGTGTGTGTGTGTGTGTGTGTGTGTGTGTGTGTGCCTCGATGTCTGCCTGGGTTGCAGTGACCTATATCATAATAATAAGGCAACATAAAGTAAATACAACATTAATGTGCAACAGTGGTGAGGAAAAACTTCCTTTTATGCAGAAACCTATATAATTTATATATTATAGTATATTATTTAAGCAAAACTTACAAAGGGTGTTTATGGTAGAAATATACATACATCTGCCAGCATTAACAAGGAGTCCGTCGCCTCCCTGAAGTAGGCCATCAAGAGCAGAACAACGGAAGTTGCCGGAAAATCTTGATCTTGTAGTGTCCTCGAGTCATTCTCCATCTCAGTCAGCAGACACTGAATCTCCCCTCTCCACTTCTGATGCTGGAAGAAATTGATGACACGCTTGCCTTTATTTTGCAGAGCCTCGGTCAGTCTCGAGGCTGTCAATCCCACCCAGCTTCATGAAGTGAGAACAGAGCCTTCTTTTTTGGAAAAGAAACGGCCACTCTTGCATGACATCAGTTACTCTGGAAGGAGGACTGGAGTTGATGAGTTGCCGCTGTTTTAGGTATGTTATTTGCATTAGGTCATCAACCATTCCTCTTTCTGCCCCTCTGGGTCCTTCCTTTTTGTACACTGCAACCAACATCTGCCTCTTGACCTCCAGAGACTCTAACGTCTCTCCTTCAGGCAGGTCATGAGCCTGCCAGTTAATGCAACCATAACTGTCTACCTGAGCAAAGGTATTTTTAGTCTTGGACAGGGAGGCATTCATTTCGATTGTTGTCTCTGGCCTTCAAATTCTAATGAGTGTTGTTCCTGTTTACATGTTCCATGTCATAATACTATGACATAGACACTTTTTTTTCACCATACTATACTATGACTTTTGACATATATTACTATGTCTTTTTCTAAACATACAATACTATATACTTCTTGTTTTGATCTGATTTAGTAGGGAAGTGTACCCAGAACCCAAGAAGTCACCCTCCTCTGTGACATCCGCAAATGTTTTTGGATATTGAGAGACCACATTCTTCGCAATTTGAGCACACTGGGCTCTGGTGGGGTTTGGGCAGTGCATACGTGTTGTGTCCACAATAACCCTGATGATTTGTAACCTGTCGAGTGGGCTGCCCTTTGCTCCTTTAGAGATGGCCAGTATGAGAGTGGGAGCCCTTTTCTCCCAAGGCACAATACAATTGGTGATCCAGTTAGGTGGACACTGGGGACGGTGTGGCACAGGAGATGGAGGGGAGGGTGGAGTTGAGCTTGGCTGTGGCTCCACAGCAGCAACTTGAAAGAAGACAAAATAAATGCAATTAAATGCAATACATGAATCAATATGTTATACAGTTAGATGAACACCCTGAGCCAACAGAAGGTCAAAACATTTCTTTTGAAGTGTGTAATGGTATTCAATATTTATCATCATACTACTTATTATTATTATTATTATTATTATTATTATTATTATTATCATCATCACTTGTATCATTACTTTTACAATAAATAGTATAAGGTGTTTTATCAGATGATATAAAGCAGAATTTACTATTTTTCGATCTGTCCAATACATTCATATATTCCTCTATAAATATATACACAATTATTTGCACTGTTGAGATATGGAACAAACTATTGTGAACAAACATTGGCACAGTAAAATATATTAGAAGTGTCTAAGTTTAACTTATTCCCCCTGGTTCTGAAACTATAATATAATGATTATAAATGTAAGCATTTATAATCAGTGGGAGAATTACTTTTAAAACTAGTTTCTTATTTTTTTATTGCCCTAAATAGTAAGTACTAGCTACTTTAGAGTACTTCCACATTACATGCTTAAAACCGTGCCTTTAAAATGTGTTATGCTGATGTCATCACTATTACAACATGCAAAGAAATGCGCAGCTGATTAGATTATTTTTTACAAAATTGGACAAACCTCGCCTTTTGAAAGGCATCAATAAGGGGTGTCAGGATGTCCTGAATGTCTGCCTCCTTCACATAACAAAGATCTTCCACTTCTTCAAAAGCAGTCGCCCAACCAATGCCATCAGACGGTCCTCATCGAGCCTTGGGAGCGCTGCTGTGATGGCATCCATCACTGTTTCAGGCATTGTAACACCTGCCAAATCAGACACCAATGGAGTGATGAAGTGCAACCACTGAAACACTACATAAGACATAATGAGGTAGTGGGTAGTAGTCAACTAGACTGTCTATGTGCAGACACATGTAGTCCCCCTCTGGAGTCAAACACCAACATCAACCAGTAACACAGACTGGTGCTTCTCCACAATCAGGAGCACTCTCCGTTGATCTAATGAAATCAATATAATTTTCCCAAACACAATTCCACTGTCACCAACTGCCTCTGCCACAACAAGTCCCTTCGAATATTTAGTATTCTTGTACACTACAGCAGACCACTCTGTAGTGTTTGTTGGCCAACGGCTGGCTGAGTGCCTGCTGAATCCCGTGACTGTAGAGCTTGTCTTCAAAGTTGCTTGCTAGTCCTACTACTTGAATGTTTGGAAAAAACCGTTGCCCTGTGCTTAAGTAAGCCTGCAATAATTGGTGCCTTTCTGCAAGTGAGCTGCACAAATTTTTGAAGTTGCGCAGTCTCCTTGCACATTGTTTGAAATAGCAATGCTTGCTTTCAAACCGTAGGGTCCACAGTCGAATTAGAGGGCCAAAATGTAGAATGAGGTCCGGATAGTGCACTAAATGGTGATGTTTGGCTTTTAGGGAGGAGTCGGGGAACATGGTACCTCTGAGGTGTATATATTCTTCAATGAGAATTGTTAGGTATGCAATCTGGCCATGGCTGATTTTTGGTGCACAGATCAGCTCAACTATTTCCCTCAGTTTTAGGCACAGTTGCCAAACTTCATTGTTAACTGGATTCTTAATACGATCCCCAATGTAAAGAGGAAGCAATCGTAAAAAGCACCAGTTCTGTGCTGCATGACCCCCAAGTTTCTCCCCCTTTTCGCCTCTAAATGTGCAACTGTACATTTATGTTCTGTTATGTTCTGTTATGTTATGTTCTGTTATGTTGTGTTGTGTTATGTATGTAGCAGTGCAAATGTACTGTTTGTGTGCTTACGTGCTGAGGTGTTTGTTCCTGCTCCCACACTGTTCTTATCTTTATGAGGATAGTCTGAGAGCTGCTTCGTTCCCCCCCCCTCTCCTCATGTCTTGCTGTATCTGTCCCTGCGGGAGTTAAGAGAGAGTTGGGATGGCGCCACATATGGCGACTCTGTGTGTCTGTGCGTGTTGCTTTAAGGTGACATGCACTTACAACACCAAGACAAATTCCTTGTGTGTGTAAACGTACATGGCAAAGCTTTTTCTGATTCCTTAACTTCACATGGCTTGTTGTTCGAATCACTCCCTGAATGTGTGAACCCTAACCCTAACATATGTAAAGTTTTTCTGAACATTTACAAGATGCAGATCATGGCCCAAACAAGGACGGAGACCTGGATTACACACATGAAAGTGTTTCAGGTTATTGAAAACCGAATCAATTCCGTTGACCATAGCTTGGTCACCATCGAGTTGCTCGGCGCTCTCTCTGTAGTTGTCCATTGTCCTCTTGAGGCCTACTTTTTCAGGTTGTTTCTGAAATGTGTCCCTGTCTCTCAAGCAGTAACGGCAGAAGTTCTTGCTTCTGCTAAAATTCTCTGTGAATCCACCGACACAATGTGATCCAAGATTGTCCTGTGGCTATCGATGCACCTTTAAGACTGCTACCATCATCGGTTTCAAAGCCTGCCTCTTCTATATACTTCAAATCAGCTAAAAGAGGGGAGAAAATTGTCTCTTGCCCAAAGAAACAAAAGTCTTCCTCCCTGCAAAGCAGTACTAACTGCATTGGATCAACACATGAGCGATTGTGGGGTAATATTTCACCAAGAGTCAAGTACACAGCCAGTATTTTATGCTTCTTTTTGCCAGATCCGAGAGGATTGACTACCTCAAATGAGTCCTGATACAGAACTATTGACAAAGAGGAGGGGGACTCTTTTAACAAAGCATTGTCTTTGATGGCTTTTCCATCCATCACATCTGTCAACACATCTGTCTCAGAGTTTGACATCTGCTTCATCTTTGTCTCTCTGTACTGGTCTTTCACTACTGACTGACTGAGGAGAGACTTCAGTGTCTCCTTCACAGGTACATACTGAAAGAAACGTTCCCTGCCAGCTGCATCTGCACCTAGATAGATCTGAGTGGGCTCAACATAGCTGACAGACTTTTTAAAAAATGACGTCCTCGTTTGGTCAGATCTCATGGGCCCTTCATGGCACTCTTTAAAAATATCTTCCTTAGACACATCACCTATTATCTGACTGATTTCATTGTCCTGCAGGTTCAACATAGTTAACTTCTCACGAACCTTTGAAAGTGCATATTCCATGCCAGAGTTGTGCACCTCCTGAAATTCCTCTATGATGGTTTGAATAGTGCTAGCTGGAATAAGCATTTTGGCTTGCAGTTTAAGATAGAAAAGAGCTAAGTTGTTTAAAAACTGACTTTGGTCGGGCACAACATTCTGCTCTGCATCTTGCACATCAAACACACCTTCAGGCAACATTTCATCAGTCAATGAGCACTGGTCTTTTTGCTGGCTGTCAGGTGGAGTGTTGCTTCTAGTTTCACATTGTGAACATGTATGGGTTCAACATGACTGGTCTCTCTGAGCAGCCGGAGGTGAGACGGCCGTCAGTCAGACCGGACGTGTTCAGGGACCATCTACAAACTACAACACCGACACTATAATATCTATTCATTTCATGTTTAAATAAGGTAGTTTCTCTAACCTTATTTTTTAAAAGTAAGTGCTGTAGTACAACTACAAGGAGACACGTTATAATTGAGATAAGTTTAGAGACACTACCTTATTTAAACATGAAATGAATAGATATTATAGTGTCGGTGTTGTAGTCTGTAGATGGTCCCTGAACACGTCCGGTCTGACTGACGGCCGTCTCACCTCCGGCTGCTCAGAGAGACCAATCATGTTATTCCTCCAGGTCGGAGGACGGCTCGTGTTGATAGTTCTTTAAAAATAAAAAAGGAAACTTGTTTTTGGGGAGAATAATAATTATTACTATTAATTAATTACTCTGGGCTGAGATTTCCTAGGAACCTTACCAAAAAGGCTCAGGATACTGCAGATGTTGGTATAATATGAAACTGGCTGGTGGATTTAAGACACAAAATAATAATTCATTGAATGAATCAAATATGAACGTATCTGTCACTGTCAGTGGCTTGTTGATCTTTACATTGTTAGTTAATGTCCTAACCTGGTCTGGGACACACATTCATACGGTTTGATAAAGGACTTATTGGACTTTAACGTATCATCTCTTACAATAACGTGTGTGTGTGTGTGTGTGTGTGTGTGTGTGTGTGTGTGTGTGTGTGGACAGTATTGAAACAGCAGCTGCTGACTTTAGAGTGAATACCTGTTACAGCGTACATTGATGTTAAAATGTCTACATGTTGGCAGGGCGGTCTGAAAGGTTTATACGGTCTTTCGCTGTACGTTTTGTTGGTAAATGTGAGATGTTCGAGTCACACACGTCTCGTCTTCATATCAGAAACTAGGAAATGATCAACCCGTCCTCGCTCCCGCCTGGTCAGTGGCTGCACGGGGACTGCTGGGATTGTCGAGAGTAATGAAAATGCGATAGGGGGCCCCGGCTGTCAATCAATGTCTTCCAGTGATGCGGGCCCCTGATTGGACCAGGCCCGTAAGCAACCGCGTACCCTGCTTACCGATAGTTATGCGTCTGAATCACTCAATTCTCATTGGCTACCTGCCAATGTGGCAGGTAGATTGACAGTGTTACCCGCCAATTACAAAATTCACCCGCATTTGGCGGGTGGTCGGGTGTTAATTTCAAGCCCTGACTGCAACGGCCACTACAAAGACAATGACTTCACGGTTCACTGTGATGTGAAAGATCGCCTGTAACGTTAGCTAGCTGTAGCTATGTTATTGTTACATCTTGTTCGCCTTAACGGTACCGTTAACCTTAGCTAAATAGTTTTAAAGAAATAGCGTTATCTTCAGAATAATCAATATCAGCTCTTTCAACCTACAAATGAGAAATTATTAAAATGGATCAAACGTTAGCCGGTTGAAAAGAGGGCGATCATCATCCAGTTTTTAACTAAAGTCACATTAAAGTGCAGGTTATGTTAACCTATAGCTAACATTAGCTAGCTAGCTAGCTAGCTAGTTGTCTTACACAAAATGTAGCTAGCTAGTTAAACTAGAGCGTAACATCATGTAGCTAACATTATAATAACGTTTGTACTCAAATAAATAAACGCAACTAACAGAACTTTCAGCAATCTTCTTTCTCCATCTGCTGCTGATCATGATGTGGCGCTCTTTCATTATTTACAGTAATCCTGTATTATTGCCATGGCATATACAGTAAGGTTACAGCAAGCATACAATTACTGTAAAATGTTCCCGCTTGATCACAATTACCCATAATGCAATACAAACTGGGGTATATTACTGTATTGAACAATGTGGTATTGTACTGTAGGTTTTTACAGTACTGTGCAGCTAAATATACAGCAACATCTAAGAGTGCATATTAACATATTAGCAAGTAATATGTTAATAGGTGACTTTATCTTCTACCAAAGTCTGTTTTTGGTAACATACTTGTACTTTTACTCAAGTATTGCTTTCAAGTACCTTTTACAAGACTGTATTTGACTACACTTTGTCTGTAGATGTCTCCTAAATTCACCAAAAGTTAGTGGTAGATAACGCCTCATTTGCATATCTAAACAGAACATTTCAGAAAACTTTCAACACATAAAATAACTCTGCGTTTCTGTCTTCAGGTCTGATAAACGGTGGAAAGACGGAGGAAGGCTTTGGCATTTCTTTCTCCTGCAAAGTGGACGTTTTGGTGCAAGAATCTGAAGGAAACCTGATCGCAGAAACAGTTCAGAGAAGAAAGAGGTCAGCCAAATGGGGGAAGGGTGCGGATCTGCTGATAAAACTGTTGCATAAGCTAGAACACACACACACACACACACACACACACACACACACACACACACACACACACACACACACACACACACACACACACACACACACGTGTCTCTCCCCTCTTGTTAGTTACACAGCGTACAGTCTAAGGAACTTGCCAGGAGGAGGATCTGATCACTTCACACACTTCCTTCACTAAGTGTGTGTGTGTGTGTGTGTGTGTCTGCAGTCAGGATGATACTGGAGCTGCTGCTGTTCGCTGCTCTGCTAGTCGGAGGCTATTTCCTTCTCCATGTGACTTTTCTCAAGCTGCCCAGATGTAAAAGTGCTGTAAAGTTACACGGGAAAACCGCCATCGTCACCGGTGAGTTCACATTCTGCAGAGCCAATGATTACACTTTTACAACTGACTGAAACTATTAGAAATAAGCACCAAACGGCTGAAACGGAAATGATGGCGGGGAAAAACTTTATATGTGAGACATTTAAACAATCGGGACACTTATTCTGAAATGCCTGAGGGATTTAGCTTAGAGTTAGAGCTTGTGAGAACTTGTTTGAACCATTTAAAAATGGAAAATAAGACCAATTGTCTCTCAGAATAAACAAGAGATGAACTCTCCCCTCGGCCACTAAAGTCTCAGATTATAATCTACACATTAATTGCAAATTTGCAAAGGAATTTGAACCTCTAAAAGTAGGATGTAGCTCTGTCTTTTAGGGCGTTTTCACACATGAAAGTCCGAACAAAAGGTTCATGTTTCTGTTACATCTCTACATTTGATCCGCTAAGTTTTGGTTTCACACAGAAGTTATGCAAGCACACTAAAGAGCTCTACGTGACAACACTACTTCCTGCCGTCATCACATACGTGAGCTGTGTCTCCAGATACTCATAATTGATTGGTTTGTAGACGGGCTTCCTCGTCCTCTCGTCTCCTCTCTGTGTCAGTTTTTCCAACTGACTGCTACTCTCTCCTACTGACTGCTACTCTCTCCTACTGACTGCTGCTCTCTCCTACTGACTGCTGCTCTCTCCTACTGACTGCTCCTCTCTCCTACCGACTGCTGCTCTCTCCTACTGACTGCTGCTCTCTCCTACTGACTGCTGCTCTCTCCTACTGACTGCTGCTCTCTCCTACTGACTGCTGCTCTCTCCTACTGACTGCTGCTCTCTCCTACCGACTGCTCCTCTCTCCTACCGACTGCTGCTCTCTCCTACTGACTGCTGCTCTCTCCTACTGACTGCTCCTCTCTCCTACCGACTGCTGCTCTCTCCTACCGACTGCTGCTCTCTCCTACTGACTGCTCCTCTCTCCTACCGACTGCTGCTCTCTCCTACTGACTGCTCCTCTCTCCTACCGACTGCTGCTCTCTCCTACTGACTGCTGCTCTCTCCTACCGACTGCTGCTCTCTCCAACTGACTGCTGCTCTCTCCTACTGACTGCTGCTCTCTCCAACTGACTGCTGCTCTCTCCTACTGACTGTTACTCTCTCCTACTGACTGCTGCTCTCTCCAACTGACTGCTGCTCTCTCCTACTGACTGCTGCTCTCTCCAACTGACTGCTGCTCTCTCCTACTGACTGCTCCTCTCTCCTACCGACTGCTGCTCTCTCCTACTGACTGCTGCTCTCTCCTACTGACTGCTGCTCTCTCCTACTGACTGCTCCTCTCTCCTACCGACTGCTGCTCTCTCCTACTGACTGCTCCTCTCTCCTACCGACTGCTGCTCTCTCCTACTGACTGCTCCTCTCTCCTACCGACTGCTGCTCTCTCCTACTGACTGCTGCTCTCTCCTACCGACTGCTGCTCTCTCCAACTGACTGCTGCTCTCTCCTACTGACTGCTGCTCTCTCCAACTGACTGCTGCTCTCTCCTACTGACTGCTGCTCTCTCCTACTGACTGTTACTCTCTCCTACTGACTGCTGCTCTCTCCAACTGACTGCTCCTCTCTCCTACCGACTGCTGCTCTCTCCTACCGACTGCTGCTCTCTCTTACCGACTGCTGCTCTCTCCTACCGACTGCTTACTCGTAAGTCAGAATGTAAACTGGGCCACAGATGGTAAGCACAATTACATTAACCTAAAATAACTTAATTAAAATCCCCTAGCCATAGGCCTACTGTTTGTTAATTATTAGAATATAGACATTAAGAGACTAAATCGTTATGCAAGTACTTTTACTTTTAATACTTAAAGTACATTTAAAATCAGGTACTTTTTACTTTTACTTAAGTAGGGTTTTCATTGTTGTACTTTTACTAAAGTAAATATATCTCTGGTTATTTGTTCTTTTACTTAAGTACTGAGATTCAGTACTTCCTCCACCACTGACATTTACTACCACTTAACAAATGAGCTGCTGATGGATTCTCAGCTCTGACAGCCGACAGCTGTCTGCTCTGAGCTCTCTCATGTAGGCTACACACTAAGCACCGAGCTGTTCCTTAAAGGAGCTATTCCCCGGTCTTGTAACACAAGGAGAACCTGCCAGAGCTTCTTGTATTTGGTCCGAAAGTCCGAACCATCCAAAAAATGCTTTCACACTATAAACGAACCGGACCGAGACCACCTCTTTATCGGACCAAAATTTGGTCTTCTGATCCCGACCGTGGTCCGGCGGAGGTTTCACACCTGTAATTTTGGTTTGGATCAAACTGAAAAGTCCGAAAGTCCGGACCAAATGAGGTAGGTGTGACAACGCCCTTAGAGGAGCCCTGAGTCCAAATGTTGGACTTTATTATTCTATATCTATTATTTGACCTTAAAAGCTCATTCCTAATGTGTGAACTGTACACTCTCAGAAATAACTTTTTTCTTCATATTTTTGACATATTTTCTGACAATTTCATTTCTTTTGAAATGATTAATTATTTTTACTAATATTAGAGGAACGTACAGTATGTTGATGGATAATCAGACGTGTATCTCAAAGTTTAGTCAGGTTTTAAATCCATTTAAATTTGTTCAAATTATATAGAATTGAATACCCCAAATTCAATGAAAGTAGTGATCAAGTACTTGCAATTGTACTTAACATTTGGGGTAATTTGGTTAAAAAGAAACCCATATTTCTCTTATAAAAGTTTTGAGAATGGGTCAAATTTGACCAGAGGTCAACAACAGGATGGTTAACACA
This sequence comes from Zingel zingel, assembly GCA_023566125.1. NCBI lineage: Eukaryota > Metazoa > Chordata > Actinopteri > Perciformes > Percidae > Zingel > Zingel zingel. The sequence goes on along the minus strand of CM042333.1, from coordinate 31,377,299 downwards.
ACCTCACATTCACAAAGTTCACGAGGAAGATCCTGTGATTCTGTCGAAAGCTCAAACACGTCAGCTGTGGTTTCCACGGTCAAGTAATGAATTTATAAGTCTAAATAAAAAGCCTGTCTGTTTATGAACATGTTCTTTCTGCTTTTAGCCTGAAAGGAAGTCACTGTGTGATACTAAATAGACGTGTTTTAAGTGCAGTGTCACTAACTGGACTCCAGACCATTTACAACCATCAGGCACTTCAGATAACGTAACGTCAGATGGAAATGTTCCAACAACTACCATCGCTCCTTTGAGAGCCAAAACAACTTTGTTTTTGTGTGATAAATAACCTTAAGAAAAGCTAGAAAGTGGACTTTGATCGGTTTGTCGCACATACTGTTCTCTAGATGTCCCTTTTCTGCACAGTAGTAGGTTAATGTATCTTAAAATATGAGTAAGTTTCTTAATCTTTTACAGAATGGTGTTCCCGAAAGATAAAATAAGATATGCTTTGTTGTCCCCAAAGGGAAATTTGTTTTGGAAAAGATAGAAAGTAAATATGTGTGTGTGCTGTAAAGTGGTTAGAAAAAATGAAATCAGAATCGGCTAAGATCGGTATCAGCTGGCCTAACTCAAAGAAAATCAAAATACGTCATTAAAGACAGCTGAAAGACACAGAGACACGCGGAGCGTCCTGAAGAAAGCTGCTTAAGATCGGCCAACATAGCAAACCAATGAGCAGCAGTGTAGTCGGAGCCAGAGTTAGTAGAAGTATAGTAACTCGAGAGGTTCAATACTGGGACAAAAGAACACAACATCGGTGCTGCGCAACCGGTACAAGTCCACAGCTTTCCACGGACGCTGAACGGACGGGTGTACTAGTACTCAGTTGCCTTCTTCGATCGGTTAATATAGATAAGATATACGTTATTGTCCCTGAAGGGAAATTAGTTTTGGACTCTGTCCGTTCCGCAAATAAGCATCTCTCAACACTCTCATGCAACACAAAACATGCAATGAATGTATATCAAAAGTGTCTTGGAGATCCATCCAATAGTTGTTAAGATATCTCTGTCTGAACCAAACTAGTAGACGGACATTTCCATCTGTTAACAGCTGATAAACTGTCCTCTCTGTTACTCTGTCCTCCCTCTGCAGGCGCAAACACCGGCATCGGTAAGACCACGGCGATGGATTTGGCCAGGAGAGGGGCGAGGGTGATCCTAGCCTGCAGGGACAGACGGCGAGCTGAGGCCGCCGCCCAGGAAATCATCCAGGTAAAGACCAAACACCCCTGCCTGTGGTGGTCGCACATTAAACCTTTTGTTTAGACTTTAATTACTTAAGTGTGTGTGTCCGTGTGTGTGTCTGTGTGTGTGTCCGAGTCGTAATACGTCTCCATTACAGCAGACGGCACTGAATCTGTATTGTCGCCCAAAAAATGAAAACCGGCAGCTGATAGGACGAACGCGTTACGTGGGTCTGGCGACCAAAATGGCGGCTCGTTCAGAATCCGATCTCATATTGGACTAAAATAGTTCACCGTAACGTGTTCCTGAGAACATGTTAAGAGAGGAATAGGCCGTGCAGTCGCTGAATCTGTCTTCATTTCAGATCAACAAAGGTCAGGTTAACAGATCTTCATCAGATTTTCACTCGTCATTTACGGGTTAGCGCTCCACCAATCAGATTGGTCATTGATTCTGACTGCCCACCCTCCGACCCAGCAAGTCAGGTCGACCAAAATGAACTTCGACGGCTCTTCCAACGGACGACGGCACAGAACACACCGAACAGACTCGAGTCACCGACCTCGCCAGACTGTCAGACGGCCGATTATCGGCTCGGTGTGTCGGCGCCTGTAGAGCGAGTGAGAGCGTGATGATGATTATCTTCAGAGCGACTCTAGAGTCATACCGAGAGAAACAAAGTGTCTCCCCTGTTCTTTCTGACCACGGTGGGAAATCTGGAGCAGGAGAAGTTAACCCTCTCCTTGATTTCCTTTGATTTGGAGAAGGAGAACTAGGAAATGAGTCAGGGGAAATGCAAGGGGGTAAGTGTCTCCTCACAACCCGAACCTCCTATGACACACACACACACACACACACACACACACACACACACACACACACACACACACACACACATATGCTGGCCCTGCTAGACACCAACGCAAGTATAACAAAGTATAAAGTTCAGGCCACTTACGTCAGCTACAGTGAAAGCTCTGCGTGGAGCCTCTGCAGGACTATAAATCAGACGTCGGACTGCACTGTGTGTACGGATGATTCAGTGAGACGTAAATAAGACAGGAGTGATAATATCTGTATGTTGCTGACTTTGAAAATCTGACTTCCGATTACCAAAGGAACGCACTATTTGCTGTAAGTGTTTGAATATGTTTTCTCACCTGTGCGTGGTGTTGTTGCGTTCAGGAGACGGGGAACAGCCAGGTGATCTTCATGCAGCTGGACCTGGCCAGTCTGAAGTCGGTTCGCTCTTTCGCTGACGACTTCCTCCGCTCCGAGTCCAGGCTGGATCTGCTCATCAACAACGCCGGTAAACAAATGGTCAAATATTAAAACAAGGATGTCTAACTCAACCTCTCTAAGGGCCACACTGGAAAATAACAATCACATAAAGAGTCGGACATGTTTTAGTTTATTCACATGCTTTTATTTAATAGAAAAAGTCAAATATCTTTGACTGTGTTATTGCATGTCCTATAACGTCTTCTCATTTACAGTTTGATCAACATAAAGACCCGAAAAAGTAACTTAGCCATCAAAGAAAAAAAGGGAAACGCCCAAAAACGCCAGAAGAAGTGACAAAATTGTCTAAGAAGGGACAAAAACATTGGAAAAAGTGACAAAACCTAAGTGGGCCAAAATGTATTGTGAACCTAAATTGATATGCGGGCCGGACCAAAATCTGCGAGGGGCCGGATTTGGCCCACGGGCCTCGAGTTTGACACTATATTAAAACAGACATGCTATGAAAAGACAAAACCTGAGGCTACCTACAGTTATTAAGAAGTGTGCAAAACTAGGTTTAAGAAGTGTGCTAAACTAGGTTAAAGAAGTGTGCTAAACTAGGCTTAAGAAGTGTGCTAAACTAGGCTTAAGAAGTGTGCTAAACTAGGCTTAAGAAGTGTGCAAAACTAGGCTTAAGAAGTGTGCAAAACTAGGCTTAAGAAGTGTGCAAAACTAGGCTTAAGAAGTGTGCAAAACTAGGCTTAAGAAGTGTGCAAAACTAGGCTTTAGGCTTAAGAAGTGTGCTAAACTAGGCTTAAGAAGTGTGCTAAACTAGGCTTAAGAAGTGTGCAAAACTAGGCTTAAGAAGTGTGCAAAACTAGGCTTAAGAAGTGTGCAAAACTAGGCTTAAGAAGTGTGCAAAACTAGGCTTAAGAAGTGTGCAAAACTAGGCTTAAGAAGTGTGCAAAACTAGGCTTAAGAAGTGTGCAAAACTAGGCCTAAGAAGTGTGCAAAACTAGGCCTAAGAAGTGTGCAAAACTAGGCCTAAGAAGTGTGCAAAACTAGGCCTAAGAAGTGTGCAAAACTAGGTTTAAGAAGTGTGCAAAACTAGGTTTAAGAAGTGTGCAAAACTAGGCTTAAGAAGTGTGCAAAACTAGGCTTAAGAAGTGTGCAAAACTAGGTTTAAGATGTGTGCTAAGCTAGGCTTAAGAAATGTTCAAAACTAGAATAAAGATGTGTGCTAAGCTAGGCTAAAGATTTGTGTTAAACTAGGCTAACACTTCCTGGACCACTGAGATTAAAATAACATCTGACTTGGAGGCTCCATCGGTCTACTGTTCAGCTGCAGCTTGTAGTTTGAAGTGTAACTGTGATGTTTGTGTCTTCAGGTCTGATGAGCGGCGGTAAGACGGAGGACGGTTTCGGGATGATCTTCGGCGTGAACCACCTGGGTCACTTCCTGCTGACGGTGTTGCTGCTGGAGCGTCTGAAGGCGAGCGGGCGGAGCCGCGTGGTGACCGTGGCCTCCAAAGCCTACGAGATGGGGAAGGTGGACTTCAACTGTCTGACAACGCACAGAGACGTGGCGCTGGGCGAGAGCGACCTTCAGCTCTTCCACAAGTACTGCCACAGCAAACTGTGCAACGTCCTCTTCACCTACGAGCTCGCCAAGAGGCTGCAGGGCTCCGACATGACCTGCTACAGCCTCCACCCAGGTACGCTGACTGCCGTTTCACCAAACATCCTCTAAACCACGTGGCAGTAACGGTTGCACGGTTGCCCTAATCTGTGTTCATAGTCACTTCTGGCTTAATACCAAGGGGGTAAGCCAACTTCCACAAGGCGTAGCTCCTATGGCGCCATTTTGATGCTACAAAGCCATCAGCTCCCGTTAGCATCCCATTGACTGCCATTCATTCTGATGCTACCAAGCCATCACCTCCCGTTAGCATCCCATTGACTGCCATTCATTCTGATGCTACCAAGCCATCACCTCCCGTTAGCATCCCATTGACTGCCATTCATTCTGATGCTACCAAGCCATCAGCTCCCGTTAGCATCCCATTGACTGCCATTCATTCTGATGCTACCAAGCCATGAGCTCCCGTTAGCATCCCATTGACTGCCATTCATTCTGATGCTACCAAGCCATCACCTCCCGTTAGCATCCCATTGACTGCCATTCATTCTGACGTCACTTTGACAGAGAATAACTTTACATCTGAAGTGTTTAAAGACTCTATTTGTCTGTTGATTATTTCTAAAGAAACACGACAATGTATAAAAGGCTCCATTACCTTGTAGCTCACGTTATGGCTCCGTAGCAGACGTTGTTATAAAAATAGGCTAACGATTGGGTCATAACCACGAGACTTACTGTCTCATAGTAGAGGAATTACCGTATAGTCCAGGAGAAGCTCTCAGGCAGTTTGGACTTCCATTAGCTGTTTAAGTGTAATTCCTAATGTTAACTATCATGTTAGTGATCAGTAATTAGCCTGTGCCTATGTTATCTCCTTACATATACCTACGCTCTCCGTCTCTGCTAGATTGGGAATGATTGAGATTTCTCTTGGCACAGCTACCAGAAGACTTCCAACTTTCAGACAGGTTGCTCACGTCACATCTACGTCTTCAAGCTCAGTTGGAGGCTGCTCAGTAACGCTCAGCCATCACCGGAAAAGAGCTTCTAACATCCTTCACTGGTCTCCGTCCAGAGACACGGGACCTGTTGGTCCATTTCTTTAACTGGCTATGCTCAATACACACAGACGTTTGATGCACAATAAATATTTGTATTTTTGTCATTCCTTTTGACAGAAATGATCTTCCATACGTATAAATAAATAAGTTAAAAGTACACACACGCACACACAGTCAGTTTCATGTTTTTCACGTTTTAGTTTGTTCTTTTTTATGTATTAGGTCTGATTTAATGTACCTGTTTTCCTTTCCTTTGTATTATGTCTTATTTTTTATATTTCACTTTATTATGAAGCACTTTCTGATTTTTATCTGTGAATAAACTTGACTTCCTTCTTCTGTCTCCAGGCGCCATAAAGACGGAGATCGGCCGGTACGCGGGTTTCTGGTGGAGTCTCCTAATGAAACCCATCGTGTTTCTGTTCTTCGTGGAC
>CM042333.1:31356706-31361706 GCA_023566125.1 Zingel zingel | reverse complement strand
TGATATAGTTCTATTTCATAGTGATCCATCATCTGTTCTAACATGTTCTATTAAAGAAAAGATAGAAAATAAAAATGTGTGTGTGCTGTAAAGTGGTTAGAAAAAATGGAATCAGAATCGGCTAAGATCGGTATCAGCTGGCCTAACTCAAAGAACATCAGGAATGGGAATCGGCCTAGAAAGATGTAATGGGTGCATCTCTACCACACAGCAATGAATTGCAAAGGGGAGTGTGGCGGAAACTGAAGGTCTGCAGTGACAGAAAGACTCGGACTTTATTCCACATGTAACCAAAATGGTGTATGTTCATGTGTATGTTCATGTAACATGTAACATCTCCTTTATGATTCTGGATTGGCAACCACGCAAACACCTCGTAATGCGTAGCGTAAGCTACATTTAAAATCATTGCCAAGACGTAGTACACCGACGTCAATATGCGGTTTTGGATCAGTGACAATAAGTACTTAATTTAAATATCTTTATAAAACAGACCCACCGTGAACTGCATAATAAATGACATGAAATGTAAAATATGCCACCAGTTGTGCCGCCTGGCCAGACGTGTTTCAACGCGTGCGTGATACATGTAGTGTAGGGAAACATACATCCGTGGGGGAACTGTCACGTTTTCTACTACGTATTTATGTGCATGTCGGATCGTGCAGGTAGCACAGATCGCGTACAGACAGTTGCTCTTCTGGCCAACCAGTCGGCCAAACCATGTGAGTATATCGGACGTTTTGCGTTCTGACCATGATCTTGTTCCAGGAAACAGGAAGTACCGACGTGCTGTACATGCAGCTGGATCTGTCCAGTCTGAAGTCGGTCCGCTGCTTCGCATCAACGTTCCTGAAAACTGAGTCCAGGTTGGATCTGCTCATCAACAATGCCGGTACACACACACACACACACACACACACACACACACACACACACACACACACACACAGACACACACACAGTTAGAGGGTCAACGTTTAAAGTGCTCATTTTCAGGTTCATAATTGTATTTAGAGGTTGTACCAGAATAGATTTACATGTTTTCATTTTATATTTTTGTTGTACTGCACATTGCTGCAGCTCCTCTTTTTCACCCTTCTGTTCCATCTTTGTTGGGAGTCGCACATGCACAGTAAGGACTACTAGCCAGTCAGAAGCAGAGTATGAGGGCGTGCCCTGACAGTACCTAGGTAAGGACTACTAGCCAGTCAGAAGCAGAGTATGAGGGCCCTGACAGTAGCTAGGTAAGGACTACTAGCCAGTCAGAAGCAGAGTATGAGGGCGTGCCCTGACAGTACCTAGGTAAGGACTACTAGCCAGTCAGAAGCAGAGTATGAGGGCCCTGACAGTAGCTAGGTAAGGACTACTAGCCAGTCAGAAGCAGAGTATGAGGGCGTGCCCTGACAATACCTAGGTAAGGACTACTAGCCAGTCAGAAGCAGAGTATGAGGGCCCTGACAGTACCTAGGTAAGGACTACTAGCCAGTCAGAAGCAGAGTATGAGGGCGTGCCCTGACAGTACCTAGGTAAGGACTACTAGCCAGTCAGAAGCAGAGTATGAGGGCCCTGACAGTACCTAGGTAAGGACTACTAGCCAGTCAGAAGCAGAGTATGAGGGCGTGCCCTGACAGTAGCTAGGTAAGGACTACTAGCCAGTCAGAAGCAGAGTATGAGGGTGTGTCCTGACAGTACCTAGGTAAGGACTACTAGCCAGTCAGAAGCAGAGTATGAGGGCGTGCCCTGACAGTACCTAGGTAAGGACTACTAGCCAGTCAGAAGCAGAGTATGAGGGCCCTGACAGTACCTAGGTAAGGACTACTAGCCAGTCAGAAGCAGAGTATGAAGGCATGCCCTGACAGTACCTAGGTAAGGACTACTAGCCAGTCAGAAGCAGAGTATGAGGGCCCTGACAGTACCTAGGTAAGGACTACTAGCCAGTCAGAAGCAGAGTATGAGGGCGTGCCCTGACAGTACCTAGGTAAGGACTACTAGCCAGTCAGAAGCAGAGTATGAGGGCGTGCCCTGACAATACCTAGGTAAGGACTACTAGCCAGTCAGAAGCAGAGTATGAGGGTGTGCCCTGACAGTAGCTAGGTAAGGACTACTAGCCAGTCAGAAGCAGAGTATGAGGGCGTGCCCTGACAGTAGCTAGGTAAGGACTACTAGCCAGTCAGAAGCAGAGTATGAGGGCGTGCCCTGACAGTACCGAGGTAAGGACTACTAGCCAGTCAGAAGCAGAGTATGAGGGCGTGCCCTGACAGTAGCTAGGTAAGGACTACTAGCCAGTCAGGAGCAGAGTATGAGCGCCCTGACAGTAGCTAGGTAAGGACTACTAGCCAGTCAGGAGCAGAGTATGAGGGCGTGCCCTGACAGTACCTAGGTAAGGACTACTAGCCAGTCAGAAGCAGAGTATGAGGGCGTGCCCTGACAGTACCTAGGTAAGGACTACTAGCCAGTCAGAAGCAGAGTATGAGGGCCCTGACAGTAGCTAGGTAAGGACTACTAGCCAGTCAGAAGCAGAGTATGAGGGCGTGCCCTGACAATACCTAGGTAAGGACTACTAGCCAGTCAGAAGCAGAGTATGAGGGCCCTGACAGTACCTAGGTAAGGACTACTAGCCAGTCAGAAGCAGAGTATGAGGGCGTGCCCTGACAGTAACTAGGTAAGTACTACTAGCCAGTCAGGAGCAGAGTATGAGGGCGTGCCCTGACAGTAGCTAGGTAAGGACTACTAGCCAGTCAGAAGCAGAGTATGAGGGTGTGTCCTGACAGTACCTAGGTAAGGACTACTAGCCAGTCAGAAGCAGAGTATGAGGGTGTGTCCTGACAGTACCTAGGTAAGGACTACTAGCCAGTCAGAAGCAGAGTATGAGGGCGTGCCCTGACAGTACCTAGGTAAGGACTACTAGCCAGTCAGAAGCAGAGTATGAGGGCCCTGACAGTACCTAGGTAAGGACTACTAGCCAGTCAGAAGCAGAGTATGAAGGCATGCCCTGACAGTACCTAGGTAAGGACTACTAGCCAGTCAGAAGCAGAGTATGAGGGCCCTGACAGTACCTAGGTAAGGACTACTAGCCAGTCAGAAGCAGAGTATGAGGGCGTGCCCTGACAGTACCTAGGTAAGGACTACTAGCCAGTCAGAAGCAGAGTATGAGGGCGTGCCCTGACAATACCTAGGTAAGGACTACTAGCCAGTCAGAAGCAGAGTATGAGGGTGTGTCCTGACAGTACCTAGGTAAGGACTACTAGCCAGTCAGAAGCAGAGTATGAGGGTGTGTCCTGACAGTACCTAGGTAAGGACTACTAGCCAGTCAGAAGCAGAGTATGAGGGCGTGCCCTGACAGTACCTAGGTAAGGACTACTAGCCAGTCAGAAGCAGAGTATGAGGGCCCTGACAGTACCTAGGTAAGGACTACTAGCCAGTCAGAAGCAGAGTATGAAGGCATGCCCTGACAGTACCTAGGTAAGGACTACTAGCCAGTCAGAAGCAGAGTATGAGGGCCCTGACAGTACCTAGGTAAGGACTACTAGCCAGTCAGAAGCAGAGTATGAGGGCGTGCCCTGACAGTACCTAGGTAAGGACTACTAGCCAGTCAGAAGCAGAGTATGAGGGCGTGCCCTGACAATACCTAGGTAAGGACTACTAGCCAGTCAGAAGCAGAGTATGAGGGTGTGCCCTGACAGTAGCTAGGTAAGGACTACTAGCCAGTCAGAAGCAGAGTATGAGGGCGTGCCCTGACAGTAGCTAGGTAAGGACTACTAGCCAGTCAGAAGCAGAGTATGAGGGCGTGCCCTGACAGTAACTAGGTAAGTACTACTAGCCAGTCAGGAGCAGAGTATGAGGGCGTGCCCTGACAGTACCTAGGTAAGGACTACTAGCCAGTCAGAAGCAGAGTATGAGGGCGTGCCCTGACAGTACCTAGGTAAGGACTACTAGCCAGTCAGGAGCAGAGTATGAGGGCCCTGACAGTAGCTAGGTAAGGACTACTAGCCAGTCAGAAGCAGAGTATGAGGGCGTGCCCTGACAGTACCTAGGTAAGGACTACTAGCCAGTCAGAAGCAGAGTATGAGGGCCCTGACAGTACCTAGGTAAGGACTACTAGCCAGTCAGAAGCAGAGTATGAAGGCGTGCCCTGACAGTACCTAGGTAAGGACTACTAGCCAGTCAGAAGCAGAGTATGAGGGCCCTGACAGTACCTAGGTAAGGACTACTAGCCAGTCAGAAGCAGAGTATGAGGGCGTGCCCTGACAGTACCTAGGTAAGGACTACTAGCCAGTCAGAAGCAGAGTATGAGGGTGTGCCCTGACAGTAGCTAGGTAAGGACTACTAGCCAGTCAGAAGCAGAGTATGAGGGCGTGCCCTGACAGTAGCTAGGTAAGGACTACTAGCCAGTCAGAAGCAGAGTATGAGGGCCCTGACAGTAGCTAGGTAAGGACTACTAGCCAGTCAGGAGCAGAGTATGAGGGCCCTGACAGTAGCTAGGTAAGGACTACTAGCCAGTCAGGAGCAGAGTATGAGGGCCCTGACAGTACCTAGGTAAGGACTACTAGCCAGTCAGAAGCAGAGTATGAGGGCGTGCCATGCTAGCAGCTAGGCGAGCATTATAACGTGTGTTCCAAAGTGACCACGTTTGTCTCTGAAGTAAAGGCTGGACTACAATAGAGCTGTTTGGAGCAGTTTGTGAACAGTGTTTTCTGTTGGAGATGGTAAGTCCCTTTGGGGCGGACTTTGGGCTTTTTCACTTTGTAAACCTATAACGTGCACAAAAAGATATATAACACAATAAAGGAAAGAGTAAAAGCCAAAAAGCATAATATGAACACTTTAAGATGTAACTACAGCCAACAGCCAGAAACAAGTTGAGGTCTACTTTAATGTCCCCAGTGTTAGCATGGTTAGCATCGCTAACCCTCTGTCCTGATTGGTCCTAAAGCTTCCGCTGCTCTATCATCTGTTTTAAAATAAATGGGAGCATCATTTACTAAATGAACGTCATG
>CM042333.1:31329206-31336706 GCA_023566125.1 Zingel zingel | reverse complement strand
TGTAAAATATCTTTTTGAAAATTTTTTAAATATTTTAGAAAAAAAAAGAAATATTTTAGAAAAAAATTTAAAATATCTTTTTGAAAAGAATTGAAATATTTTAGAAAAAAATTGAATTATTTTAGAAAAAAATGTAAAATATTTTTTTGAAAAAAATGTAAAATATTTTTTTGAAAAAAATTGAAAATATTTTTTTGAAAAAAATTGAAAATATTTTTTTGAAAAAAATTGAAAATATCTTTTTGAAAAAATTTAAATATTTTAGAAAAAAATTGAAAATATCTTTTTGAAAAAATTTAAATATTTTAGAAAAAAATTGAAAATATCTTTTTGAAAAAAATTGAAATATTTTAGGAAAAAATTGAAAATATCTTTTTGAAAAAAATTTAAAATATCTTTTTGAAAAAAAATGAAATATTTTAGAAACAAATTTAAAATATCTTTTTGAAAAAAAATGAAATATTTTAGAAACAAATTTAAAATATTTTTTAGAAAAAAATTGAAAATATTTTTTTGAAAAAAATTGAAAATATTTTTTTGAAAAAAATTGAAAATATTTTTTTTAAAAAAATTGAAAATATCTTTTTGAAAAAATTGAAATATTTTAGAAAAAAATTGAAATATTTTAGAAAAAAATGTAAAATATCTTTTTGAAAAGAATTGAAATATTCTAGAAAAAAATTGAAAATATTTTTTTGAAAAAAATTGAAAATATTTTTTTGAAAAAAATTGAAAATATTTTTTTGAAAAAAATTGAAAATATTTTTTTGAAAAAAATTGAAAATATTTTTTTGAAAAAAATTGAAAATATTTTTTTGAAAAAAATTGAAAATATTTTTTTGAAAAAAATTGAAAATATTTTTTTGAAAAAAATTGAAAATATCTTTTTGAAAAAATTGAAATATTTTAGAAAAAAAATGAAATATTTTAGAAAAAAATGAAATATTTTAGAAAAAAATGTAAAATATTTTTTTGAAAAAATGTAAAATATTTTTTTGAAAAAATGTAAAATATTTTTTTGAAAAAATGTAAAATATTTTTTGGGAAAAAATTTAAATATTTTAGAAAAAATTGAATTATTTTAGAAAAAAAATGAAATATTTTAGAAAAAAATGTAAAATATTTTTTTGAAAAAATGTAAAATATTTTTTTGAAAAAATGTAAAATATTTTTTTGAAAAAAATTGAAATATTTTAGAAAAAATTGAATTATTTTAGAAAAAAAATGAAATATTTTAGAAAAAAATGTAAAATATTTTTTTGAAAAAAATGTAAAATATTTTTTTGAAAAAATGTAAAATATTTTTTTGAAAAAATGTAAAATATTTTTTTGAAAAAATGTAAAATATTTTTTTGAAAAAAATGTAAAATATTTTGAAAAAAATTTGAAATTTTTTTAAAAAGATTTAAAATATCTTTTTGAAAAAAATGTAAAATATCTTTTTGAAAAGAATTGAAATATTCTAGAAAAAAAATTAAATATTTTAGAAAAAAAATGAAATATTTTAGAAAAAAATGTAAAATATTTTAGAAAAAAATATAAAATATTTTTTTGAAAAAATGTAAAATATTTTTTGGGAAAAAATTTAAAATATCTTTTTGAAAAAAATGTAATGTTTATCTTTTTGAAAAAAATTGAAATATTTTAGAAAAAATTGAATTATTTTAGAAAAAAATGAAATATTTTAGAAAAAAATGTAAAATATTTTTTTGAAAAAATGTAAAATATTTTTTTGAAAAAATGTAAAATATTTTTTTTGAAAAAATGTAAAATATCTTTTTGAAAAAAATGTAAAATATTTTGTTGAAAAAATGTAAAATATTTTTTTTTTAAAAATGGAAAATATTTTGAAAAAAATTTGAAAAAAATTTCCAAAAATTTAAAATATCTTTTTGAAAACAATGTAAAATATTTTTTTGAACAAAATTGAAATATTTTAGAAAAAAATTGAAATATTTTAGAAAAAAAATGAAATATTTTAGAAAAAAATAGATGAGACCGGGGATTGTGTCCCATGTCTCACGTTTCCTAAACCCAACCGTCCTGTTCTTGTCCCGCGTGTCATGGAAACGTACCTTTTTATAAACCCACCCACGACCTTTTCCTTAACCTAACTGCGTCAAAAGGGACGCCAATAGTCCCGACCAAGCGCGTTTAGATATGACGCTAAAGGAGACTTTAAGCATCAATAACAACGCCAAAGGCACCTGACCAAGCGTCCGTATTTTACGCCATGGGAGTGAGACTCTGTTGCAGAAACGTGCTCGCTGTACTTGGTAATAGATTAAATATTTCTAAAAGTAACTTGGCCAACACTGAGGATGATATGAACTGTGAGCATGTGCTGCAGTCTGTAACTAACAGACTAACTTAATAATTATGGAAACTCAGAAACATGCTGAACATACAACATTTATTCCAATTATTTGATGATCAACCAAAGCTTTAAAACAGACAAGTGAGACAAGTTAAAATGATTAGGAGGAGCTGCACATCAACTGTGTTCATGGTATTGTCGTGTTTTATTCTTCTGTCCTTTCTTCTTTAAAACCACCCACTGCTCTCTGCACACAGAAGACATGCAACCGTGAGCCACAGCACAGATCCTGCTGAACACATCTGTCTACAGAGACAGACCTTTTTAATCAGACATGAGAGACTGACATGTTGAATTGACATTGACATTTATGTAGAGGTGTGTGTCATGTGCGGAGAATAATCAGTAGTACTGCAACAGTAGGCTCGTTGGAGATGAGCTGCGCCTCGTCTGTAAAGTGGATGAGAGCAGGCGTCAGCAGCCGGGGAGGGTGATGTCAAGTCGGACAGTTTTCAGCCGTTTCCAGCCGCCTTCAGGCTGAACAGGAAGTGACAGAAACACTGTGGTCTGATTTAATAAAATGTTATCAGACCCATATATCAGCTTATACACAGTCTCCAGCTGTTTTTATTAAGACCGAGTAGCTGTCAAAATGCTCTACATGTGATCTGGTGCTGATTTTAATTAACAAGAGACTGTAGATTATCTGTAATCTGATCAGATGTAGTGTCTCTGACTTCTAAACGTAACTCTCAGCCTCACAGCAGGTGTTCTGTCCAGAATAAGCCTTTAAATCAGACTAATAGCAGTTAAAATCCCTCCAATTCAAAATCAATAAAAAGTTTATATAAAACGTCATCATGTTGAGTTGATTCTGAACCAATCAGCTGTTAGATCAGCTGAGAGGCCGGCGTTTCCCAGCATGCCCCTGGGTCCGCCTGGCTCTTGCAGTCGGTGGAGAGCAACTGTGGCGCCCGGCTCTAAAAACTGCGGCCGCCTTGATCTCGTGAGGTTAGCGTTGCCCACGTGTGCATGACGTCAGAGCAAGTCGGGATCAAGTCGGACACGAATCTAACCGGCATGCATTGGGGCGGCGATCGCCGGTGATCGATTCTGCGCAGACCTGGCTCATCTCGAACGAGCCTAGTGATTCAGATCTACAACACTGACCTTTGACTCGGAGACTAACTACTTTCTGCGTGTGGATGTCTCCGTTCTTGTAGCAGATGTAGGTGCCACTGTCCCTGAATCAGGGGTCCTTCAGGGTCAGACTGAAGTCTCTATTCATCAGTGGATCTTCCTCCAGGTTTGTGCGGTGGCTGTAAAGAGAGGCTGTTACAGGGGCAACGATGTGATAGAAATAAACAGGTTGAGTTCTCATAAATATAAAAAAAAATTGTAGATAGATTTCCTCAAAGACTGTCGGCTGCCTGCACACAAGAGAGAGTCACAAGTTATCTTTGTTTCATGAATACAATTATACTGTATAACTTCAACAAAGCTTTAATTTAAAAACACTGGATTAAAAAATATAAAATATAAGACGTTTCAGTGTTCATCCAAACACCTTCATCAGTTGTTTAGTGTGCACAGGAAGTAACTCTGGCCTTAATACACAAGGCAGTCACATGATCTCATGGCATGAAGTCACATGACTGCTAAGATGTAGTCCAATTGTGTTTGCCAGAGAAGATGGTGTCCCAGCAGCTTCAGATGATGCCCCTCCCCCTGCTCAAGAGGTGGACCAGCATGGTGTATCTGTAAAGGTAGTTACACACCAGCCAGACTGTCGGCAGTAGAGCCAGTCGGACTGATCAGTCGGGTCCCCGAGGTCCAAAAAGTTCCTCAGAACTCACCGAAGAGACGCCGACTTGAGCGCACGCTCTGCACGTAATACGTCTCCATAACAGCAGGCGGCGCTGCTCTGTGTTGTTTCCATTAACAGTCTGATTATTACCCAGAAAATGAAAACCGGCAGCTGATTGGACGAACGCGTCACGTGGGTCTGGTTTCTCCAGAAAGTCACAGCCAGACTGTCATGGCGGCTCGTTCAGAATCCGATCTCATATTGGACTAAAATAGTTCACCGTAACGTGTTCCTGAGAACATGTTAAGAGAGGAATAGGCCGTGCAGTCGCTGAATCTGTCTTCACTTCAGATCAACAAAGGTCAGTTTAAAAGATCTTCATCAGATTTTGAGAGGCTCATCCCTCTCCCCATTTCCGGGCGAGTCCCGACTGCCCTCTCTCTCTCTGACTGCCCTCTCTCTCTCCGACTGCCCTCTCTCTGACTGCCCTCTCTCTCTCTGACTGCCCTCTCTCCGACTGCCCTCTCTCTCTCCGACTGCCCTCTCTCTCTCCGACTGCCCTTTCTCTCTCTGACTGCCCTCTCTCTCTCTGACTGCCCTCTCTCTCTCTGACTGCCCTCTCTCTCTCTCTGACTGCCCTCTCTCTCTCTGACTGCCCTCTCTCTCTCCGACTGCCCTCTCTCTGACTGCCCTCTCTCTGACTGCCCTCTCTCTCTCTGACTGCCCTCTCTCTCTCTCTGACTGCCCTCTCTCTCTCTCTGACTGCCCTCTCTCTCTCTCTGACTGCCCTCTCTCTCTCTGACTGCCCTCTCTCTCTCCGACTGCCCTCTCTCTGACTGCCCTCTCTCTGACTGCCCTCTCTCTCTCTCCGACTGCCCTCTCTCTCTCTCCGACTGCCCTCTCTCTCTCTCCGACTGCCCTCTCTCTCTCTCCGACTGCCCTCTCTCTCTCCGACTGCCCTCTCTCTCTCCGACTGCCCTCTCTCTGACTGCCCTCTCTCTCTCTGACTGCCCTCTCTCTCTCTGACTGCCCTCTCTCTCTCTGACTGCCCTCTCTCTCTCCGACTGCCCTCTCTCTGACTGCCCTCTCTCTCTCTGACTGCCCTCTCTCTCTCTGACTGCCCTCTCTCCGACTGCCCTCTCTCTCTCCGACTGCCCTCTCTCTCTCCGACTGCCCTTTCTCTCTCTGACTGCCCTCTCTCTCTCTGACTGCCCTCTCTCTCTCTGACTGCCCTCTCTCTCTCTCTGACTGCCCTCTCTCTCTCTGACTGCCCTCTCTCTCTCCGACTGCCCTCTCTCTGACTGCCCTCTCTCTGACTGCCCTCTCTCTCTCTGACTGCCCTCTCTCTCTCTCTGACTGCCCTCTCTCTCTCTCTGACTGCCCTCTCTCTCTCTCTGACTGCCCTCTCTCTCTCTGACTGCCCTCTCTCTCTCCGACTGCCCTCTCTCTGACTGCCCTCTCTCTGACTGCCCTCTCTCTCTCTCCGACTGCCCTCTCTCTCTCTCCGACTGCCCTCTCTCTCTCTCCGACTGCCCTCTCTCTCTCTCCGACTGCCCTCTCTCTCTCCGACTGCCCTCTCTCTCTCCGACTGCCCTCTCTCTCTCTCCGACTGCCCTCTCTCTCTCTGACTGCCCTCTCTCTCTCCGACTGCCCTCTCTCTCTCCGACTGCCCTTTCTCTCTCCGACTGCCCTCTCTCTCTGACTGCCCTCTCTCTCTGACTGCCCTCTCTCTCTCCGACTGCCCTTTCTCTCTCCGACTGCCCTCTCTCTCCGACTGCCCTCTCTCTCCGACTGCCCTCTCTCTCTGACTGCCCTCTCTCTCTCCGACTGCCCTCTCTCTCTCCGACTGCCCTCTCTCTCTCCGACTGCCCTCTCTCTCTCCGACTGCCCTCTCTCTGACTGCCCTCTCTCTCTCTGACTGCCCTCTCTCTCTCTGACTGCCCTCTCTCTCTCTGACTGCCCTCTCTCTCTCCGACTGCCCTCTCTCTGACTGCCCTCTCTCTCTCTGACTGCCCTCTCTCTCTCTGACTGCCCTCTCTCCGACTGCCCTCTCTCTCTCTGACTGCCCTCTCTCTCTCCGACTGCCCTCTCTCTCTCCGACTGCCCTCTCTCTCTCCGACTGCCCTCTCTCTCTCCGACTGCCCTCTCTCTCTGACTGCCCTCTCTCTCTCTCTGACTGCCCTCTCTCTCTCTGACTGCCCTCTCTCTCTCTGACTGCCCTCTCTCTCCGACTGCCCTCTCTCTCTCCGACTGCCCTCTCTCTCTCTGACTGCCCTCTCTCTCTCCGACTGCCCTCTCTCTCTGACTGCCCTCTCTCTCTCTGACTGCCCTCTCTCTGACTGCCCTCTCTCTCTCTCTGACTGCCCTCTCTCTCTCTGACTGCCCTCTCTCTCTCCGACTGCCCTCTCTCTCTCCGACTGCCCTTTCTCTCTCCGACTGCCCTCTCTCTCCGACTGCCCTCCCTCTCTCCGACTGCCCTCCCTCTCTCCGACTGCCCTCTCTCTCTCCGACTGCCCTCTCTCTCTGACTGCCCTCTCTCTCTCTGACTGCCCTCTCTCTCCGACTGCCCTCTCTCTCTCCGACTGCCCTCTCTCTCTCCGACTGCCCTCTCTCTCTCCGACTGCCCTCTCTCTCTCTGACTGTCCTCTCTCCGACTGCCCTCTCTCTCTCCGACTGCCCTCTCTCTCTCTCTCTGACTGCCCTCTCTCTCTCTGACTGCCCTCTCTCTCTCCGACTGCCCTCTCTCTCCGACTGCCCTCTCTCTCTGACTGCCCTCTCTCTCTCCGACTGCCCTCTCTCTCTGACTGCCCTCTCTCTCTGACTGCCCTCTCTCTCTCTCTGACTGCCCTCTCTCTCTCTCCGACTGCCCTCTCTCTCTCTGACTGCTCTCTCTCTCTGACTGCCCTCTCTCTCTCTGACTGCCCTCTCTCTCTCTGACTGCCCTCTCTCTCTCTGACTGCCCTCTCTCTCTCTGACTGCCCTCTCTCTCTCTGACTGCCCTCTCTCTCTCTGACTGCCCTCTCTCTCTCTGACTGTCCTCTCTCTCTCTGACTGCCCTCTCTCTCTCTGACTGCCCTCTCTCTCTCTGACTGCCCTCTCTCTCTCTGACTGCCCTCTCTCTCTCTGACTGCCCTCTCTCTCTCTGACTGTCCTCTCTCTCTCTGACTGTCCTCTCTCTCTCTGACTGCCCTCTCTCTCTCTGACTGCCCTCTCTCTCCGACTGCCCTCTCTCTCTCCGACTGCCCTCTCTCTCTCTGACTGCCCTCTCTCTCTCCGACTGCCCTCTCTCTCTGACTGCCCTCTCTCTCTCCGACTGCCCTCTCTCTCTGACTGCCCTCTCTCTCCGACTGCCCTCTCTCTCTCTCTGACTGCCCTC
>CM042333.1:31309206-31324206 GCA_023566125.1 Zingel zingel | reverse complement strand
CTAGTCCACGCCCACCGTGATTGGTCAGACACATTCCCTGCAGACAGTCTCAAGACTTATCTGTTGATCTTTACACTTAAATAATTCATTAATTCTTAGAGTTATTTGTGTATTTATGGTATTTTGTTTATTTTTTTAAATTATTGATATTTGATATTGTATTGCCATTATTGTTATTAATACTATTTTGCTTAATATTGGCTTAGTAACTTTTAAAAACAGTTTACTGTTAATTTTAACTATTGTAAGATTCATATTATGTCGCTTTGGCGAAAAGTGTATGCTGAATACAATAACCATAACCATAACCCTTCCCAAAAGCTACAATAAAGCTGAGAGTAGACGAGTATATGTCCTGGAAAAGAGCACTTTGGCGTTGGGCCGGCGCAGCCAATATGAATAATTAAATATAGGCCCATTGTATCGGCGATTCGGCCCAAAAGTGCATCAGCCCACCAGGAAAATGCCCGGTATGCCAGCCCTGTTTAGGGTCCACGAGACTAATCAGCATTGCAGATTGAACATGTAGCTGGACTTGAACGGCCTTCTTTTGACTGAAATTACTGCCAAACTGAACTTTTTCTGCTCACTTGTTCCATTTTCACTTTCTCACAGCCTGCTGCATTGAACGGCCCACCTTCATAAACACCTTTCGGCATCATTACGGCGACCAGCGTAGCGCGCGTAGCGCAAGCGGAGGGTTCAGTTTGGTGGGAAAAAATTCTAAGGTTCTGCAGAAACCCAACCCCGTCAAAAAACCCAATATTCAGCCGAATCCAAAGCCGAATCCTGGATTCGGTGCATCCTCCGTAGACCAGACCGTCTCATTTCATCTCAGAAGTTCATCTCTTATGATTAGCAAAGTAATGGAGAAACTGTTAGTAGTTAGTGGGTGAATTAGTTACCTAAAAGTAATGTTTTAAAGTAACATTAATGGATATATGGTTAAAACATTCAGTTTCTCTCCAAGTAGAAGTAGCCTTAAAGGCTTGTAGTAGTATGATTGCTGATCAAAACAACCTTAAAGGTGCTGTAGGGAGGATTGGGAAGATCCAGGACTTAGCCAAAAAATGTGAACATCGAAACTTCTCAGTCCCTCCCCCTTTCTGCTAAAGCCCAAAACCAAGGGGGTAAGCATCTGTCAACAACCCGTAGATCCTACGGCGCCATTTTGATGCTACCAAGCCATCAGCTCCCGTTAGCATCCCATTGACTGCCATTCATTCTGATGCTACCAAGCCATCAGCTCCCGTTAGCGTCCCATTGACTCCCATTCATTCTGATGCTACCAAGCCATCACCTCCCGTTAGCATCCCATTGACTCCCATTCATTCTGATGCTACCAAGCCATCAGCTCCCGTTAGCATCCCATTGACTGCCATTCATTCTGATGCTACCAAGCCATCAGCTCCCGTTAGCATCCCATTGACTCCCATTCATTCTGATGCTACCAAGCCATCAGCTCCCGTTAGCATCCCATTGACTCCCATTCATTCTGACGTCACTTTGACAGAGAATAACTTTATATCTGAAGCGTTTAAAGACTCTATTTGTCCGTTGTTTATTTCTAAAGAAACACGACAATGTATAAAAGGCTCCATTACCTTGTAGCTCACGTTATGGCTCCGTAGCAGACGTTGTTATAAAAATAGGCTAACGATTGGGTCATAACCACGAGACTTACTGTCTCATAGTAGAGGAATTACCGTATAGTCCAGGAGAAGCTCTCAGGCAGTTTGGACTTCCATTAGCTGTTTAAGTGTAATTCCTAATGTTAACTATCATGTTAGTGATCAGTAATTAGCCTGTGCCTATGTTATCTCCTTACATATACCTACGCTCTCCGTCTCTGCTAGATTGGGAATGATTGAGATTTCTCTTGGCACAGCTACCAGAAGACTTCCAACTTTCAGACAGGTTGCTCACGTCACATCTACGTCTTCAAGCTCAGTTGGAGGCTGCTCAGTAACGCTCAGCCATCACCGGAAAAGAGACTTCACTGGTCTCCGTCCAGAGACACGGGACCTGCTGGTCCAGTTTATATACTGTCTATGCCCAAAACGGTCTCCTAAGCCCCTCCACCCACAAGGGAGAATGAATGGGTGTGCATGAGCAGTGATTGACACGCAGTCAGACACCCCCCCTGGCCCTGATTGGTGCATCTGAACAGGGAGCTGTGGATTTTTGCAAATCTCACTCCAGGCTGTAGGTGGTGCCAGAGGAGCTGTAATTATTTTTTTAATGACCTGCTTCATGTAGTTCTACTGGAACATAGGGTCAGTTTCAGCAGATATGACAGAAAGTTAGTTTTATAAGTCTTACCTACTGCACCTTTAATATTGACAATTCAACCGTATGAATAAGTTAGTTCATGAGAGATTCAGTAGAAAACACAAAATTAGAAACACATTAAAGTCAGACTCTCCACCCAGCACATAACGGCAGTCTCCTCCTCGGGGCTTTCACAAACACACTTATATCCACTCCAGAAAACAGACCGTCCCGACTCTGATCTGCTTAACACACTGCAGCGCTGCTATTGAAAATCAATTGAGGGATGATGAATGGCTGCCATTAGGTTTCTGCGACGCTGACTGGATTCAGTAAATAACAGCAAGTGATAAACAAAGACAGCTGCGCTCTGAGAGCGCCGAACACGTTCAGCCAGCATAGACGTTCATTAGCCGGCAGCATCGTGTCAGAGCTGATGAATGGTCCAGCTCTGAGAAGACCCCGAAGACTATTAATTATACTTCCAATGGTAACTTTATGGAAAAACACAAATCATCCACAGCAGCAGCACGACAAGGGCAGAAAACTGAGAGAGTCCTGGACCAGAACCAGGATGACTTAATCTCCAAAAAACTCATTTATTCTCCTGTGGGAGAATTACTTTAAACTTCAAATCAGAAATGAAAAAAGATCTGTAAAAACGTCTGCAGATCCAGGGGTGTAGCGGTGTTTGGAGCAGGGTATACTCTGGCTTTTAGACATTAACTGTACGTCCACACCGCCGACGACTTGAGCTTCTAAAGTTACCGGAAGTCATTAATTTTCAGTGGAAGCTTCTCTCAGCTGCAAGGAGCAGCAAATACACACACACACACACATATATATATATATATATATATATATATATATATATATATATATATATTATTTATATATAAAATATATATATATATACACTATATATATAACATATATATATATACATATATATTATTTATATATAAAATATATATACACTATATATAATATATATATATATATATATACACTATATATATGTAATATATATATATATATACACTATATATATATATATTATTTATATATAATATATATATATATACTATATATATAATAATAATATATATATATATTATATATATATATATATATAAATAATATATATATATATATATTGTATTATTTATATATAAATAATATATATATATATATATTATATATAAATAATATTTATATATATTTAAATAATACATATATATTTTTTATATATAAAATAGTATATATAAATAATATATATATATATATTATATATAAATAATATTTATATAATATATATATATATATATATATATATATATTATTTATATATAAATAATATATATATATATAAATATTATTTATATATATATATATATATAGTTAGTAGTTTTCATGGAGTTTGTACTTTTATTTAGCAACAACAATCTCTACGTCTGAAGTAGTTTGTAAGGTGCAACCTGTTTTAATTTATCGATACATAAATGTAAACACTTACATTGTAATTCAGCCTGTTCTCATGAATCATTCGCATATATAGCTCTGAAAATGAAAGCACTGTAGTTGGTATGTCTTCCATGTATGTATTACTGTCAGCCGCACATTGACTGCTGCTGTTTAAGAGCGTAAAGATCATCATAGGGAGGAGGTCGGGGGGGGATGTTTGGCTCCCAAAACACAACGCTTTCAAGCCGGGGAGCTTTTGGGAGTTCATGTCCCTGAAGAAGTTAAGGAGAAAACACAAGACTTTCACCAGGGAACAGGTGATCATGTCCTGAAGAAGTTAAGGAGAAAGTTAAGACTTTCACCAGGGAACAGGTGATCATGTCCTGAAGAAGTTAAGGAGAAAGTTAAGACTTTCACCAGGGAACAGGTGATCATGTCCTGAAGAAGTTAAGGAGAAAGTTAAGGAGAAAACAGAAGACTTTCACCAGGAAACAGGTGATCATGTCCTGAAGAAGTTAAGGAGAAAAGACAAGACTTTCACCAGGGAACAGGTGATCATGTCCTGGAGAAGTTAAGGAGAAAGTTAAGGAGAAAACAGAAGACTTTCACCAGGGAACAGGTGATCATGTCCTGGAGAAGTTAAGGAGAAAACAGAAGACTTTCACCAGGGAACAGGTGATCATGTCCTGAAGAAGTTAAGGAGAAGTTAAGGAGAAAACTCAAGACTTTCACCAGGAAACAGGAAACAGGTGTTCACGTCATTGGAGTGTTTTAATCCGAACAATCTTTTTTTTCTATCCTAACTGTTTTGGCGGGACGGATAATTAAGGGAGGACTGTGTGTAGACATATTTTAATATGTGCATTAGGAGGTGGTCCCCCTGATCTACGATATTACCCTGTAGGCTCATCTACGAGTGTCCTAACAAGGTTTTCTCTACAAGATTACCCACAATGCAGTCCTTCTAGAAAAATGCGGAGTTTTTTGGGCTAAAATCCGTGATTATTCGGCACGCTTTCTTAAAAAATGCGATGGAATATGCAGGATATTTATGCAATTTTATACGATGCAATTGCAGGAACTTGCAAAGACTGCAGTTCCGTCGTGGCTTCATCGCGGCGTCTGCAGCTTTTCGATGACGTTCACGTCGCGTAATTACGTCACTTCATAACGTTCTCATGGCAACAGGAGGAAACGGCTGCTCTTGTGTGAAGTAAACGCAACATTTTGTGCGGAAATCGGCAATTAATGCGGCAAAAGTTCGGCGTATTTGAAAAAATGCGCCCCGCCCCCCCTCCCGCATAAATATACGGACTTTTGGCTGATTATGCATTGAATTATGCGATCGCATAATCAGACCCAGGCTCTTGGTAGGCGGTGTCTGACGGGACAGACCCAGGCTCTTGGTATGAGGTGTATGACGGGACAGACCCAGGCTCTTGGTAGGCGGTGTCTGACGGGACAGACCCAGGCTCTTGGTAGGCGGTGTCTGACGGGACAGACCCAGGCTCTTGGTAAGCGGTGTCTGACGGGACAGACCCAGGCTCTTGGTA
Organism: Zingel zingel; assembly: GCA_023566125.1. Taxonomy (NCBI): domain Eukaryota; kingdom Metazoa; phylum Chordata; class Actinopteri; order Perciformes; family Percidae; genus Zingel; species Zingel zingel. Next base: position 31,318,918 of record CM042333.1, on the reverse strand, counting down.
GGCGGTGTCTGACGGGACAGACCCAGGCTCTTGGTAAGCGGTGTCTGACGGGACAGACCCAGGCTCTTGGTAGGCGGTGTCTGACGGGACAGACCCAGGCTCTTGGTAGGCGGTGTCTGACGGGACAGACCCAGGCTCTTGGTAGGCGGTGTCTGACGGGACAGACCCAGGCTCTTGGTAGTCGGAGTCTGACGGGACAGACCCAGGATCTTGTTAGGCGGAGTCTGACGGGACAGACCCAGGCTCTTGGTAGGCGGTGTCTGACGGGACAGACCCAGGCTCTTGGTAGGCGGTGTCTGACGGGACAGACCCAGGCTCTTGGTAAGCAGTGTCTGACGGGACAGACCCAGGATCTTGGTAGGCGGAGTCTGACGGGACAGACCCAGGCTCTTGGTAGGCGGTGTCTGACGGGACAGACCCAGGCTCTTGGTAGGCGGTGTCTGACGGGACAGACACAGGCTCTTGGTAGGCGGTGTCTGACGGGACAGACCCAGGCTCTTGGTAAGCGGTGTCTGACGGGACAGACCCAGGCTCTTGGTAGGCGGTGTCTGACGGGACAGACCCAGGCTCTTGGTAGGCGGTGTCTGACGGGACAGACACAGGCTCTTGGTAGGCGGTGTCTGACGGGACAGACCCAGGCTCTTGGTAGGCGGAGTCTGACGGGACAGACCCAGGATCTTGGTAGGCGGAGTCTGACGGGACAGACCCAGGCTCTTGGTAGGCGGTGTCTGACGGGACAGACCCAGGCTCTTGGTAGGCGGTGTCTGACGGGACAGACCCAGGCTCTTGGTAGGCGGTGTCTGACGGGACAGACCCAGGCTCTTGGTAGGCGGTGTCTGACGGGACAGACACAGGCTCTTGGTAGGCGGAGTCTGACGGGACAGACCCAGGATCTTGGTAGGCGGAGTCTGACGGGACAGACCCAGGCTCTTGGTAGGCGGTGTCTGACGGGACAGACCCAGGCTCTTGGTAGGCGGTGTCTGACGGGACAGACCCAGGCTCTTGGTAGGCGGAGTCTGACGGGACAGACCCAGGATCTTGGTAGGCGGAGTCTGACGGGACAGACCCAGGCTCTTGGTAGGCGGTGTCTGACGGGACAGACCCAGGCTCTTGGTAGTCGGAGTCTGACGGGACAGACCCAGGATCTTGGTAGGCGGAGTCTGACGGGACAGACCCAGGCTCTTGGTAGGCGGTGTCTGACGGGACAGACCCAGGCTCTTGGTAGGCGGTGTCTGACGGGACAGACCCAGGCTCTTGGTAAGCAGTGTCTGACGGGACAGACCCAGGATCTTGGTAGGCGGAGTCTGACGGGACAGACCCAGGCTCTTGGTAGGCGGTGTCTGACGGGACAGACCCAGGCTCTTGGTAGGCGGTGTCTGACGGGACAGACCCAGGCTCTTGGTATGAGGTGTCTGACGGGACAGACCCAGGCTCTTGGTAGCGGTGTCTGACGGGACAGACCCAGGCTCTTGGTAGGCGGTGTCTGACGGGACAGACCCAGGCTCTTGGTAGGCGGTGTCTGACGGGACAGACCCAGGCTCTTGGTAGGCGGTGTCTGACGGGACAGACCCAGGATCTTGGTAGGCGGAGTCTGACGGGACAGACCCAGGCTCTTGGTAGGCGGTGTCTGACGGGACAGACCCAGGCTCTTGGTAGGCGGTGTCTGACGGGACAGACCCAGGCTCTTGGTAGGCGGTGTCTGACGGGACAGACCCAGGCTCTTGGTAGGCGGTGTCTGACGGGACAGACACAGGCTCTTGGTAGGTAACAGGGCGTGGCAGGGCGTTGGCCGGACATAGCAAGTCGACGCCGGGCATTGCAGGGTGTAATGGGGCACAGCAGGTCGTAGGGCAGGACCACGGCGACAGCTGGCACCGTGATGTAGGTGCCTTCATGATCCAAGATGATGGTGCTGGGGCGACATGATAAATACAAACACACAGATTGACACTTAAGACATAAAAATGCCACAACAGACAAGTTACCTTTGAGTGTATTTATTTAATAGAATAATAATAATAATAATAATAATAATGATAATAATAACGAGAATGCACCTTCAGTTAGTCCAACTGATCTGAGAATCTATTGCAGAGAATAATCACAGTTATAAAAATATCTTTCTTCACACGTCCCTACCCCTCCAAAGACACACAAATGTAAACAACACAAAGATCGCACCCCCCCCCCCCCAGGGAAATAGATGAGAATGTGTTTTTTTCCACCGCAGAGGGATAAGAGAAGCTTTGGCAACTTTAATCAAATCGAAAGAACATTTGAGATGTAGAAGGGTCATTTCAGTTTTTTTCAACCTGGACCCTATTTTCCTACGTTTCTGTGTCTAAGTGACTGATGGGAACAACAGTCTTTGAAACTGATCCAGAATTAACCGTGAACGCTGTAACCGGCAGCTACAGACCAGGCTGCAATGTAACCCTATCGGGGAAATGTTCAGAGTCAGTTTGTGTCCACTAAAAGTTCTGTTTTTGCTGCTGATAGACTCAGATTATTATTCTAATGCCGTTTTTCCATCACATGGTACCTGCTCGACTCGCCTCGACTCGCCTCGACACGCTGTGCGTCTGTTCTCCGTTGCAGATTGTAGTCCCGCCTCAGCGTGGCTGGTCGTCTTATACGCCGGCTCCACACACACACCAGCGCTATAACCATCAGGCCACTTGAGCTTGTTCTCCAGTTCTGTGGAGGCTCCAGGCAGAGCTTTCTCCGTAGCCGATGGAAGTGGCCTGATGGTTATACTTGTGCGCTGGTGTGTGCGTGGAGCCGGCCGTGTGTGTGTGTACGTAGGCTACGGAGAAAGCTCTGCCTGGAGCCTCCGCAGGACTGGAAACAAGCGGCGCCGCAGTAACCTGGCGTGACCTAACGTCACACACACAGAACGTGGAAGGTGTGTTGATGCCAGAAGACACATTTAGTTTCTAATGAAGCTGGAGGCAGCAAACACACAGCTGGCTGAACTAGTTAAAGATAGGGTTAGTTCAGGACCCCCGTCTGGCGCTTTCACCTCACCTTTTCGGCTCGCCTCATATTTCTGTATCTTTCTATATCACAACAACACAAAGTTAAACAGTTATTACTTTTGTTGGCACACACAAAAAAAAAACTTTTGTTTGGACATATTTATGGAAGCCAATTTGTGCCAGGGAATTAGAAAAATACTCATGGTATAAAGTGAGTCAAAACAAAGTTTTAAATTGTAATTTTGGCTTTATATTTGACTCTGTAAGTCAAAGGTTTGACTGTGTGTCTGATAAGATCATCAAATATTTATCCACTTTTGTTTCCCAGGCTTTAATGGGCTTCTATACATATCTGTCAGCGGAATAATTTTGTTCCAGCTGGACAGAAGAATCCTACATTTAAATATTTTTTCTTAATTAAAACAACAGCTCTGTGACTGGAGTTTTAATTTAGACACTTTAAACAACATTTGCATAAGTAAATAATACAAACCCACTGGTGTTTATCAAAGGCGACCAATAATCTCCAGGGATTCCTTCAAACAGAGTTAATGTGATAAAGATGCAACGGAGGATAAACTGATTCCCAGAGGAGCTTTAATAAAAATCTGATTATCAGCTGCAGTGGAGAAACACGCTGCGAGAGGAAACGAGTCGCCACAGGGAGGAAATAAATCAACCAAACATTAAAAAGAAATGATATTTATCTGAGGGTATGAGTTATCTAATGGATCCTCTGCTGAATGTCTCTCATCAAAGTGTTATGTGAGCGTGGCTGAGATGGAAATCAGGCTTGATTTTTCATTCTGTAGTGAAAGTCAGTAATGCATCTCCACAAAAAACATGTTTTTGTCAAACAAATACATTTTTAAAGACACGGTGAATCATATAAAACCCTAAACACAACCGTCGTTATTTGCAAAGCTGGCCTTACAATGTCTGCCACGGCTCTGTCCTTGCGAGTCCGGCTTTACAATGTCCGCCCACTCACGGTTGAGGATCATCGCTTGAAGACCATGGCTATTACCCCCTTACCTAGTTCATAACCCAGCCTTGGTTGACGTACATTTTCCAAGTGTCAAAAACCCACTCATTGCCAAGCCGGCTTTACAAGGCCCACCCCGGGGGAGTCACCCATTGCCCCCCAGAAAGGGGCTCACCTACCCGGGTATACATTCAGGAAAAAGGGCCCACCTCCGAGCACCTTGACCTCCAGTCGAACCTGGGCACCCACTATCGGCCATAGGAATAAAGTGGCTAGAAAGGCCATTGAACTGTTTGATTGGTACATAAACAAAATGGCGAGTGTTGTCAGTTGTCATAATGACAATACGCGTCAGTGGGGCCGTAAACTGTGTGTCAGCTCGCTGGGAGGAGAGCCGCCCAACACAGCTCGGGATACTTTCTACGGAGCGGCAAAGAGTGAGGAGGGACAGGAAAGACCCAGCGCCAACGGGTGGGCGGATTGCTCCGTTGCAGCTGGAAATTTTGCATTTGTGTTGGCGTTCTAACCTCCGGTGGATTTGCGAGGACTATGGTTAACTGCTCCTCAGATCTCTGCAGGGTAAATCCAGACAGCTAGCTAGACTATCTGTCCAATATAACGTTAGCGGTCCGCTCGTCTGCCATACCTTCCTGCAGAGCACTGCAGAGGAAGGTCTGGCAGACTGGCAGACCGCTAACAATAGACCTAGCTCTGGCGGGTTGGTGGACAGCTAACGTTAGACCCAGCTCCAGCGGTTTGGGGGACCGCTAACGTTAGACCCCAGGTCCAGCAGGTTGGTGGACAGCTAACGTTAGACCCAGGTCCAGCAGGTTGGTGGACAGCTAACGTTAGACCCAGGTCCAGCGAGTTGGTGGACAGCTAACGTTAGACCCAGGTCCAGCGAGTTGGTGGACAGCTAACGTTAGACCCAGGTCCAGCAGGTTGGTGGACAGCTAACGTTAGACCCAGCCCCAGCGGGTTGGCAGACCGCTAACGTTAGTCCCAGCCCCAGCGGGTTGGCGGACCGCTAACATTAGTCCCAGCCCCAGCGGGTTGGCGGACCGCTAACGTTAGACCATGCTCCAGCGGGTTGGCGGACCGTTAACGTTAGACCCAGCTCCAGCGGGTTAGCGGACCGCTAACATTAGACCCAGCCCGCTGTTTGGCTCATTCTCTTTAACCTATGCAGCATGCACACAGTGGAACCAACCAGCTCCGCCGTACCTCCTCGCCACATGGTCCACGGAAAACGAGCCAAACAAAGCTGTCACCCATCTGAGATAGCAGCGTGTTTTGTGAGGATAAAGCTTTAGGTCAATTTGACTCATTGAGCGGCTGGCTTTCTGCATCGTAACGTTACTGCTCCACTACACATTAGTCCATAAACCTCAGCTCTGCAACTCGCCGGTTTATACGGACGTTTAAACATTATCATGGCAATAGTACACATTAAGCTGGCTACCGCTCTGACCATTCTGCTTCTGGAAATGGCCTTTCCATCCATGTTATTTCTATGCTCTCGGCTTTGTTCTCTTTCCATTTTGGACTCCCTTCATTCAGACATTCTTCACATTAAGCTGCTGTTTCACTGTGTCTTTAAATGCATTTTTTTTCAAGTTAAAATCATTACTTCTTTACAGATTTTGTAAAACCATGTGAAGAAAAACGGGCAGTTGTGTAGTTTCTCTCTGAGTACGGAGGCCCATTTATGCCACGAAAAACACAAAAAAGGATGTAATGTTGGAAGAAATCCTAGCAAAACTAAAAGCTGTCAAAATATAACTTTCAAAGTCACAATTATGAGTTTATAAGTAGTTTATAAAATGTGATAGAAATTCAAAATTAGGAATTTTGTTTTTAATCAAAGATTATGAAAGCAAATAAAAGCTACACAATTATGGGAAATCTAGCCAAAGTTATGAGATACAGGGCCCTATTTCAAAGGTCACGGCGTGAGGCGCCTGGTGCAGGTGCGTTTAGGGCGTGTCCAAATCCACTTTTGCTAGTCTGACGGCAGTAAAAAGGGTCCGTGTGCCGGGTCATGGTTCTAAAGGGTTGGACTTAGTGTCTTCATTAATCAGAGGTGTGTTCTGGGCGTAACATGCAATCAACCAATCAGAGATCATCTCCCATTCCCTTTAAAAGCCAGGCGCGTTTGGACCTTGGAGCATTCCTGTTATGATGGAGGATTAGCACCGTAATATTTTTATTTGTAATCTTCTGCATGTGTGTGTGCTGCTGTGTGTGTGTGTGTGTGTGTGTGTGTGTGTGTTGTGCACGAGCCTAGGAGCATTTTACTAATGCTCTGTTAAAATAACAATGAAATGCTGCGTTAGTGACTTTAGACCAGGTTTTTGTTGGTCAATGGTGCCATCACTTCCCACTGCATCAAGATAGCAATACGCCCAGAATGCACCTGAACACACCTCCCTGTAAGACCAGCACGCCCAGAATGCACCTGAACACACCTCCCTGTAAGACCAGCACGCCCAGAATGCACCTGAACACACCTCCCTGTAAGACCAGATATTTTAATCCATTTTTGGCAGAAATGGGCTTCCATATGTTACATATAATGCAGAGGTGATTCATCTTTCCATTCCCAGTTTGCAGATGTGTTGTTTGTGTGTTGACTCTGTTCAACTAAAAACATTTTTGTCTTTTTGTGCTTTTTCTTTTTTAAATATATCCTCACCGTGTAGCTTTCGTTTTTAGTAGAAATGTTTAATCAGCAAATCTGAAAACCATCAACTCCCTGAAATCAAAAAAATAAAACAATACACATCTGGATTTTTTAGATCTTTTGCATTTTCCTTTTTGAGTTTTTGCAGAAATAAAAAAAAATAAAAGAAACCGAACTAAAGATCCCGAGAAAGCGTCAAAACTAAAAGATGAGAGTAAAATAAACGGATTCCTTCTGTCTTTATATCATAGGAACAATATAAGATTTGATTTTACAATACATTTTTCTTCTTTTCTTTTCCAAAAAGGCTCCAGATGTTTTTGAAGTAACTCCGGCAGAGTTAAAGTCTCTGGAAACTCTTATTTTGAAATACTAAAATAGTTCTGAGAGAACAAATGCTTGAATCCCATTGGCTTAGGGCTGAAAATCATCCAAAAAGGAAGTCTTTTATTTTGAAATATCCAGTCACAGATCCTCCGATTATGATTGCAATTGTTAAATAAATGTAAGGAGCTTTCTGTTCTGTGTCCAAAAGTCTACTCCATGTCCACGGCGTCTTCGTTGCCGCCTCTTCTTGGCTTCCTTTTTCCCAGAATCCTCTTGTCATCATAAACATTTTTTCATCTAATAAAAAGAAATATCTGTAAGAAACTAATTCTCTGCATAATCAGACCAGGGAAATACTTATCGGCTATTTTCTCCTGGGCCTTTAAGACATAACGATGTCCAAAGTTATGTTGTTTTAAGTTTGCGTCCGGCGATCTTTTTCCTCTGTGAGTCTGAAGGCACTTGATGTCATGGCAGAGGAGGAGCTCTCGTCCTTGGCCCGCTGCAGACAGACAGGCAGACAGGCAGGCAGACAGACAGACAGACAGACAGAAAGGCAGATAGACAGGCAGACAGACAGAGCCTGTCTACGGAGAGCCTTTTCACTCCCGATTAAGCCCCATTGAACCGAATTTGGTTGCAATTCCACCAGAGTTCCACTGGGGGTGATCGCAGGCGAGTGCAAAATGAATGGGAGTCTATGGAGCTAGACGGCTAAATGAATGGGAGTCTATGGAGCTAGACGGCTAAATGAATGGGAGTCTATGGAGCTAGACGGCTAAATGAATGGGAGTCTATGGAGCTAGACGGCTAAATGAATGGGAGTCTATGGAGCTAGACGGCTAAATGAATGGGAGTCTATGGAGCTAGACGGCTAAATGAATGGGAGTCTATGGAGCTAGACGGCTAAATGAATGGGAGTCTATGGAGCTAGACGGCTAAATGAATGGGAGTCTATGGAGCTAGACGGCTAAATGAATGGGAGTCTATGGAGCTAGACGGCTAAATGAATGGGAGTCTATGGAGCTAGACGGCTAAATGAATGGGACTCTATGGAGCTAGACGGCTAAATGAATGGGAGTCTATGGAGCTAGACGGCTAAATGAATGGGACTCTATGGAGCTAGACGGCTAAATGAATGGGAGTCTATGGAGCTAGACGGCTAAATGAATGGGAGTCTATGGAGCTAGACGGCTAAATGAATGGGAGTCTATGGAGCTAGACGGCTAAATGAATGGGAGTCCATGGAGCTAGACGGCTAAATGAATGGGAGTCTATGGAGCTAGACGGCTAAATGAATGGGAGTCTATGGAGCTAGACGGCTAAATGAATGGGAGTCTATGGAGCTAGACGGCTAAATGAATGGGAGTCTATGGAGCTAGACGGCTAAATGAATGGGAGTCCATGGAGCTAGACGGCTAAATGAATGGGAGTCTATGGAGCTAGACGGCTAAATGAATGGGAGTCTATGGAGCTAGACGGCTAAATGAATGGGAGTCTATGGAGCTAGACGGCTAAATGAATGGGAGTCTATGGAGCTAGACGGCTAAATGAATGGGAGTCTATGGAGCTAGACGGCTAAATGAATGGGAGTCTATGGAGCTAGACGGCTAAATGAATGGGAGTCTATGGAGCTAGACGGCTAAATGAATGGGACTCTATGGAGCTAGACGGCTAAATGAATGGGAGTCTATGGAGCTAGACGGCTAAATGAATGGGACTCTATGGAGCTAGACGGCTAAATGAATGGGAGTCTATGGAGCTAGACGGCTAAATGAATGGGAGTCTATGGAGCTAGATGGCTAAATGAATGGGAGTCTATGGAGCTAGACGGCTAAATGAATGGGAGTCTATGGAGCTAGACGGCTAAATGAATGGGACTCTATGGAGCTAGACGGCTAAATGAATGGGACTCTATGGAGCTAGACGGCTAAATGAATGGGAGTCTATGGAGCTAGACGCCTAAATTTGTCTCTTTCGGCTGTTTGTCGTTGAGAAATCTCAGATTTGATTGTAGTTTTTGCAAGTTCAACATGGATTATAGGTCGAAAGTTGAATGAACGAGTACTTATGTCCTTTCGATTTCTTACAGGTTGAGTCGTTGTTGCCCATAACAACCCTAGCATTCTGCTAATGAATGCTGATTGGTCAGTGAAGGACGGATTACGACCAGAGATCCCGCTTGACGGCATCCGAAGCGGAACCAGAGCTTGCCGTAAAGCAGTATCTCCGGCCGTATATGTGTATACATAAAAATTATATCCTGAGAAAAGTGGATTTTGAGGGGTATAGCTCCATACACCTCCATTCATTCTGCACTATCCCGTGAGCGCCCTCTAGCGGAGCCAGAGTGGAACTGCAACCAGTTCAGAAGCCTGGGAACTTCTTCCCTTATTAGACATTCTCTGGCCCGCCGCAGACAGACAGACAGACAGACAGGCAGACAGACAGGCAGGCAGGCAGACTGATAGACAGAAGTCAAAATAACATCTGAAAGTATTTAAAACACTGTCAGTCCGCCCGCTGTAAAAAGTTACCAACCCTCCCCCCACAAAAAAAGAGAGATTGCCGTTTGTCCGTCCAGCTCGTGGTACAGTACTGTTGATCTGTAGGTGGGGGGGGGCTATGAGTGGGGATGACAGGATGGAGAAAAGGAAGGGAGGGGTCAGGGAGGTTGACATTCAGGCTGATATTTCCTCTTTCTCTCTGACTGAAGCGCCTGTTTCTCTGCTCTGTGGC
>CM042333.1:31301006-31304006 GCA_023566125.1 Zingel zingel | reverse complement strand
AGATAGCCAGATACTGATGTGTGTGTGTGACATCATGACTCAGAGCTTTAGCTGAGTCAAACATTTTGAATTCATTAACTTTATCGGTTATCAGGCAAATAAAAGGCCGATACAGATAATCTGCAAACAACCATCCAAGTCTTAAAGGGACACGTCACCGATGCTGCATTGAGCTTTGTATCGGCAGAAACACGGTGGTCTTTCTAATGGCCCCCCCTCGTGTCCCCCTGAGACCAGACATCTCTGGATGACAGGGACTACAGCCAGTAGTAGGAGCTACTGCCGCATGTTTTCAACCCGCCCATAGGGGGCTGGACTGTCGGCATTCTCCGAACATTCACGAACCAAAACGAGTGTCAGCTATCTTGAATCCTCGCCTAGCGTAGTGGCTTCTCAGCATCAAAACTTTAGATAGATTCATTCATCCCGAAGGACATTTTAGAACAATTAGGTGCGTTCAAACTACCGCACACCTGTACCACCGGGATACATCGGTACAGATCGGAGAATATGCAGGACACCATATTACAGACCGAATACTCCACCGCCGGCTATGGAGACCAGCGGTGCTGCTCGATGCCTCTGGCCGGTGAAGGGACATCATCAGCGGCGACGTTGAACGAATGTGTCGGTGGAACGCTAACGTTAGCCGGCCACTAGAGCTGCACCGATAGAGCGGCCGGTGACCGGGATTGGCCGGTTTCCACGTGCTCGGCCATGACCGGCGACCGGCAGGTCAGTCTGACATATGCCGGTCATGCCGGTCAACGCTCCAATTAACTGCCAACATAAGTTCTACCAGTTACAGTTCTCAAGGACGCACGCACACACGGACGCCACAGCACGCTCTCTTCTTCCTTTCGGAATCGGCCTAGAAAGTTGTAACCGGTGCATCTCTACCGGCCAGCTACCGGAAGTCATTCATTTCCTCTGGAGATTCACAGACTGCATGCGACTGGGGTCTGAACGAGTGCGTGCGATAAAAATCGGGTCAGTTGGTCATCCGGATGCGTTCAAAAAATGTAACTCTTGCGAAAGGCTACGGACGGCTCCTATCCCACAATTCCTGCGTTGCGATGGTACTGATAAACAACCTGCTAATGCTAATTAGTTAGCTAGCAACAGACATCAAACTACTGACATTATACCCTATATCACATTTAACCGACGTGCCATGTCAACGTCCTGGGCAGCTGTTCTCCACGCAGCAGCCTTTCTATTTCTATCTGTAGTCCTTCTAGTCTCTCCGCCATCTTTGTGAGTCGCTTCCAAAGCTTTTCAACGGTGCAGTACGGCGTCCGCTGGGGGCGTATTGCGTATTACGGAGCTGATTTCAAGTGCCAGTGAGAAGGCGGCGTAAGACTAGCTAGTGGAGGTGGGCTGTGTTAACACGGACTGCCTGGTGCAGAAATGGGCTGCTTGTATCCAACGAACTGCTAACTGCTGGTGGACTTTGTGACTGTTAGATGCCGACCGTTCTACATCCCACGCAACTCTACGGCTGTGCTTATACTCAGTGTTTATACCACAGCCCACCAAGCACTAATGCTAGTAGCCTAGCTATGTGTTAGCTGACCACTTGATCCACGGTGAAACGTATCGTGTATATGGTTGAAATGACAATGAAACACTTGTTGAGTTGACTGTCTCACTGTCTGTCTGTCTGTCTGTCTGTCTGTCTGCCTGCCTGCCTGCCTGCCTGTCTGTCTGTCTGTCTGTCTGTCTGTCTGCCTGCCTGCCTGCCTGCCTGTCTGTCTGTCTGTCTGCCTGCCTGCCTGCCTGTCTGTCTGTCTGTCTGTCTGTCTGCCTGCCTGCCTGCCTGCCTGCCTGCCTGTCTGTCTGTCTGTCTGTCTGTCTGTCTGTCTGTCTGTCTGCCTGCCTGCCTGCCTGCCTGCCTGCCTGCCTGTCTGTCTGCCTGCCTGCCTGCCTGCCTGCCTGCCTGTCTGTCTGTCTGTCTGTCTGCCTGCCTGCCTGCCTGCCTGTCTGTCTGTCTGTCTGTCTGTCTGTCTGTCTGTCTGCCTGCCTGCCTGCCTGTCTGTCTGTCTGTCTGTCTGTCTGTCTGCCTGCCTGCCTGTCTGTCTGTCTGTCTGTCTGTCTGCCTGCCTGCCTGTCTGTCTGTCTGTCTGTCTGTCTGTCTGTCTGCCTGCCTGCCTGCCTGTCTGTCTGTCTGTCTGTCTGCCTGCCTGCCTGCCTGTCTGTCTATCAGTCTGCCTGCCTGTCTGTCTGCCTGCCTGCCTGCCTGCCTGTCTGTCTGTCTGTCTGCCTGCCTGTCTGTCTATCAGTCTGCCTGCCTGCCTGCCTGTCTGTCTGTCTGTCTGTCTGTCTGCCTGTCTGTCTGTCTGTCTGTAAAGGGTAGGCGTGGCTTGGGAGTAGACGCTAAAGCAGCGAAGCAAGTGCATTCTGGGATTTGGTGTCTTTCATCCACATGAGCCAAAAAACACATTTTCTGGCTTTTCTCGGCCTAGAAGCCACAAATTTCTAAACAAATGTTCACATTTCTACTACATAAGTGACCCAATTTAAAGATATTCACAGCACTTCCTGACTCGGTGTGAACGCAGCCTAAAGGCTGAAGCCCGGAGCAGTGTGTGTGTGTGTCTCCATCTCCACCTGTTCCCCCGGAGCATCTCCTCCGTCATGTTTGCATCCTGCTGCTGAATGGAGGCTAACTCTGCCTGCAGAGGGAACAGGCTGACGGCTTACATAAGCACACTGTACACAGAGTATTATTTTCCAAACATGGCCTTAATCCTCACACTGGGAGAGATAAGTCTCCCCAAGGTGGGATTTCTGCAGCCGAAGATGAGATATGCTCTCGTCTCCTTCATCTAAAATGATTGTTTGATGCTTTCATAACAAAACTAACAAACTAACTTAGCGACGGAGGCAGCGGTAGCAGCTCCTGTGTTTGTCCAGTTGTTTGTGTACAAGTCAGGCACTGCTAGGCACTGTTATGGCGTTTTTCCATTACATGGTACCTACTCGACACGCTGTGCGTCC
>CM042333.1:31281006-31291006 GCA_023566125.1 Zingel zingel | reverse complement strand
CACACCGCTATCGCCACCAGGGACAGCTGCATTCGGCTCGTTTTCTGTCAACGATGTGGCGACGGAGTAACGTTAAGGCGGAGTTAGCAAGCTAATGTTAGCTAACTAACACCGGCTGGCCAGTTTGCTGGTTCCGCCGTGCTTTCATGCTGCATCGCTTACAGAGAATGAGCTGAACAGCTAGCGGTCATTCTGACCTTAGCGGTCCGTCTGACCTTAGCGGTCCGTCTGACGTTAGCGGTCCGTTAGCGGTCCGTCTGACGTTAGCGGTCCGCCCGACGGTTAGCGGTCAGTCCGACGTTAGCGGTCTGTCTGACGTTAGCGGTCCGTCCGACGTTAGCAGTCAGTCCGACGTCAGTCCGCCGTTAGCGGTCCGTCTGACGTTAGCGGTCCGTCTGACGTTAGCGGTCCGCCCGACGGTTAGCGGTCAGTCCGACGTTAGCGGTCTGTCTGACGTTAGCGGTCCGTCCGACGTTAGCAGTCAGTCCGACGTCAGTCCGCCGTTAGCGGTCCGTCTGACGTTAGCGGTCCGCCCAACGGTTAGCGGTCAGTCCGACGTTAGTGGTCCGTCTGACGTTAGCGGTCAGTCCGACGGTTAGCGGTCAGTCCGACGTTAGCGGTCTGTCTGACGTTAGCGGTCCGTCCGACGTTAGCAGTCAGTCCGACGTCAGTCCGCCGTTAGCGGTCCGTCTGACGTTAGCGGTCCGCCCGACGGTTAGCGGTCAGTCCGACGTTAGCGGTCTGTCTGACGTTAGCGGTCCGTCCGACGTTAGCAGTCAGTCCGACGTCAGTCCGCCGTTAGCGGTCCGTCTGACGTTAGCGGTCCGCCCAACGGTTAGCGGTCAGTCCGACGTTAGTGGTCCGTCTGACGTTAGCGGTCAGTCCGACGGTTAGCGGTCAGTCCGCCGTTAGCGGTCCATCTGACGTTAGCGGTCAGTCCGACGTTAGCGGTCCGTCTGACGTTAGCGGTCAGTCTGATGTTAGCGGTCCGCCCGACGGTTAGCAGTCAGTCCGACGTTAGCGGTCCGTCCGACGTTAGCGGTCAGTCCGACGTTAGCGGTCAGTCCGACGTTAGCGGTCAGTCCGACGTTAGCGGTCCGTCCGACGTTAGCAGTCAGTCCGACGTCAGTCCGCCGTTAGCGGTCCGTCTGACGTTAGCGGTCCATCTGACGTTAGCGGTCCGCCCGACGGTTAGCGGTCAGTCCGACGTTAGCGGTCAGTCCGACGTTAGCGGTCCGCCCGACGGTTAGCGGTCAGTCCGACGTTAGCGGTCCGCTGCCCCAGATTGTGGGGAAAAAAATTATTTGTTTCAAATCGGTAACATAGACGTAATGAGTGGCACATAACGTGAAGTAACATGGCATTTTATTTTGTTTGAGTTTTAACTTGTCCAGTGGGGCAAGTACATTTCTCTTCCACTTGCCGTACAAAAGAATCCACTTGTCCCGGACAAGCGGACAAGCCTTAATGTCAAGCCCTGTATGTGAACGCGCGAGTTGCTGGATTGGGTAACCCTGGGTTGATTGAACTAGTTGATAACCAGCGTCGTGGCACAGCTTATGCGGGTTAGGTTAGGTGAAGCCGGGTAACTGAAAGAAATCCAGGGCATGTAGATCTTGTTCGTAGTACAGGCCTCTGGTGGCTTTAAAGAGAGAAGAGATAACTGCTTCAGTTCCCCGTCGTAAAGGGCTGTCTGACAGTGACCGACAGTGGAGATACGTCTCTACCGAGTCTCTACCGAGTCTTTACTGAGTCTTTACCGAGTCCCACAGACTCCCTTTAGACCTGCAGGACTGCTACACACAGAAACACTGTGCAACATGATGGTGTCAGGACATCTAATGATGACTTTTACTGTTGAATATCAGTCAGTGAATGCAGAACTACAACTGGAATATTAGAAAGGATCTCCCTCACCGTCACAGGTGTGTGTTCACGTGTAGCAGCAGCCTACCTGTTGTGCCTTCAGGCAAGGCATGGATGTAACATGACTGAATGAACACACACACACACACACACACACACACACTCACACATATACACACATATATATACACACAGCATACACACAGACACAGCACACACACACACAGTATACACACATGCACACACAGCATACACACAGACACTCACAGACACACACACATGCACACATACATACACACACAGCATACACACAGACACACACAGCATACACACAACATACACACATGCACACACAGCATACACACAACACACACACATGCACACATACATACACACACAGCATACACACAGACACACACAGCATACACACAACATACACACATGCACACACAGTATATACACAACATACACACATGCACACACAGGAGACACACACACACACACACACACACACACACATATATACACACACACACACACAACATACACACATGCACACACAGCATACACACAGACACTCACACACACACACACACACACACACACACACACACACACACACACACATATATATATATATATACACACACACAGCATACACACAGCACACACACGCGCTAAATCCCTCACAAGGTCAAGATGGTGTGGGTGGTATTCCGGGTTAACCCTTGCTTCGTTAAAACCTTGTTCACATCGTTTTTTTCCGGACACAAATATTTGGAAATGTACAACATATTTAATATATGTTAATGACGTTCTTACCGTACACGCCCTGGCAGTGCACGCCCTGCAGGAAGCCGGTAAACAGCCACAGGAGACCGAACATTAAACCCATCTTCACATCCTCCTCTGGCCGCCTCTCTGCTTCTCTCCCGCCGGGGATGAGGTGGTGAGATCGGTTCCCCGCAGCCGCTGCCGCTGCTGCTCCTCCCTGCGCCTCCTCCGCTCCGGCCGGCGTCCCTCCGTACGGAATCCGGCCCGGTGGCCAGTTCTCATCCACAAATCCAACTGTGTCCCCCGCCACCACCCCCCTAAAACCCTGGTCAGATGTGAAAGGAAGGAACGATTCTGCTCACAACGAACATTAGCTTAAAACCCGTTAGAAACAGTTGAAGAAGGTCCGAACGTTAGCTTTTTAAAAAGCCGTTGGACACAGTTGAAGATCCGAACGTTAGCTTTTTAAAAAGCCGTTGGACACAGTTGAAGATCCGAACGTTAGCTTTTTAAAAAGCCGTTGGACACAGTTGAAGATCCGAACGATAGCTTTTTAAAAAGCCGTTGGACGCAGTTGAAGATCCGAACGTTAGCTTTTTAAAAAGCCGTTGGACACAGTTGAAGATCCGAACGTTAGCTTTTTAAAAAGCCGTTGGACACAGTTGAAGATCCGAACGTTAGCTTTTTAAAAAGCCGTTGGACACAGTTGAAGCAGAGCAGGTGCCTCAGCCGCGTCTCCTTGATGGTGACATTGTAGGAAAAAATATTAAAATTCAGGAGAAAAAAACGTCGGTGCGACACTATCTTCCGATAGGTAGGATGTTCACAAGTCCCCGCTGCCCCTCCGCCGAGTCCACCGGGCTCCTTGTCCGTTAACGTTAATCGGTACCGGAGTTACATCCATCATTCTGGAGGAGAAGCGGTTCCCGCTCCCTGTCAGCGGCTCGACGCGGCCCGTCAGGCCGGGCAGGAGACGCAGAGAGTCGGGCTCCGTGACGCCGCGATGCCGCTCTAAGCTCCGGCGACGCGAAGAGGCAGAAGCGGTCAGTCCGGTGGACTCTTCGGTGGATTTTACCGGTGTGAGACGTCACCGAGCGAACCGAGCTGTAAAGACGAACAGAGTGGACAAGGATACGGCTTCCAGGAGGATATTTCCAAAATAAAAGCCCTATGACTAAGACGTTGCAATAGGCTATTTCTTCAAAAGTTGTAATGTGTGGAGTGAAATACAGAAGAAATATAGCAGAACAAATGTCAAACAGAGAAGTGTCTCGGTGTATGGAGTTAAACTGTGGAACAAATTAGAAATTGACTTGAAAAAGTGTAAAACAATTAACCGATTAAAAAAAAATAGTTAAACATAAGGTGATTAACAAATATAAAACAGAAGTGTGAATACCAGAAGGTACACAACATGTATTGGACTTCTTGTGTGGTACTGGGGTATATAGTGTATACTTAGTTTCTGTAACTTTCATTTTTGTATGAAATAATATCATTTTATGTAAAAAGGGTGTAATAAGCCTAGGCTTCAACCTAAACCTTTTCGGTCTTGTTTGCTTCTTGTATCTATGTATTTTTATATATATTTTTATATATTCTGAATGATATCAGGGCATCTGTCTACATTATCTACAATATTAATCATAAAAAGGGTCAAGTGTGAACATTTGTTTGCTTACCCTGACTTAGCCTATAAGCTAACTCACACATAGAATAATATTAATACGTCACTTTACTTGTTTACACATTGAGTTTGATTTAAATGCATTTTGCCTTTTTTATTTTGTCATTTGTAAATGTAGTTCACCTTAATCCATTTCCATGTGGTGGCTCCTCATTTTTCCATTTTCTCCTCAGTGCCCAACAGCTTTGAGTTATGGTTTCTCTCGTTTATTGGCTGTGTCCCGAATACAAACCGGGGGGGAAGTTAGTGTAATGTTTGACATTCGTCGGTTTTCACGAATTTGTGGTGACTTGTAATAGTAATGCTGTGATGCTGTATGAAGAGGAATCCGCCGACACTGTTCTTGATTATAAAAGATTTTATTACAATTCAAGATTTTCAGCATCCTTTTTAACAATCTCCTGCAGAGAGCTTGGAGAACAACCAACCCAATTCTTCCAATAAGTCGTTCTGCCTTTTCTTTGTGTGCATATGGTATATATTCTGTGCATTGCATTAACATGATTGGGTCAGAACTGACCAATGATACCTTCTTATCTGGCACATCTCCAAATAAGGACTCTCCTGTCCAAGAGGGCTCTTCTGTCCAAGAGGACTCTCCTGTCCAAGAGGGCTCTTCTGTCCAAGAGGACTCTCTTGGACAGATGGTGGCTTGGTAGCATCAGAATGATGAAGGAGGTTCGAGGCAAAGTGTACCCCCTTGGCTTCTCCTCACAACCCGTAGCTCCTATGGCGCCATTTTGATGCTACCAAGCCATCACCTCCTGTTAGCATCCCATTGACTGCCATTCATTCTGATGCTACCAAGCCATCACCTCCCGTTAGCATCCCATTGACTGCCATTCATTCTGATGCTACCAAGCCATCAGCTCCCGTTAGCATCCCATTGACTGCCATTCATTCTGATGCTACCAAGCCATCAGCTCCCGTTAGCATCCCATTGACTGTCATTCATTCTGATGCTACCAAGCCATCAGCTCCCGTTAGCATCCCATTGACTGCCATTCATTCTGATGCTAACAAGCCATCAGCTCCCGTTAGCATCCCATTGACTGCCATTCATTCTGATGCTACCAAGCCATCAGCTCCCGTTAGCATCCCATTGACTGCCATTCATTCTGACGCTACCAAGCCATCACCTCCCGTTAGCATCCCATTGACTGCCATTCATTCTGATGCTACCAAGCCATCAGCTCCCGTTAGCATCCCATTGACTGCCATTCATTCTGATGCTACCAAGCCATCACCTCCCGTTAGCATCCCATTGACTGCCATTCATTCTGATGCTACCAAGCCATCAGCTCCCGTTAGCATCCCATTGACTCCCATTCATTCTGATGCTACCAAGCCATCAGCTCCCGTTAGCATCCCATTGACTGTCATTCATTCTGATGCTACCAAGCCATCAGCTCCCGTTAGCATCCCATTGACTGCCATTCATTCTGATGCTAACAAGCCATCAGCTCCCGTTAGCATCCCATTGACTGCCATTCATTCTGATGCTACCAAGCCATCAGCTCCCGTTAGCATCCCATTGACTCCCATTCATTCTGACGTCACTTTGACAGAGAATAACTTTATAACCATTGCTGCTGGTTCGGCTCCTCCCCAAACATTTCTACATGATGGACTGAACAAAAAAACACATGTTAAAATGTTCAAAAATGTTGTTTTCTTGTTTTGTTTAACCCTTGTGTCGTCTTCACGTCGACCGTGCAACTTTTTGTTTTTCTGGATCCAAATTTAAAATATATATATATATATATATATATATATATATATATATATATATATATATATATATATATATATATATATATATATATATTAACATTTTGGTCATTTTTAAAGACACTTTTCTCACTTTTTCCGATGTTTTGTTGATGTTTTCTGTGCATATTGACATTTAAAAACATTTTTCTACTATTTAGTCACTTTTCCTGACATTTATGAAGCTTTTTTTATATACATTTTTGTCACTTTTTCCGAATTTTTGGTCATTCTTTAAAAAAGAAAAAAAATCAAATGCTCTAAAATAAAAATAAAAACACCCAAATTCAATGAAAGTAGTGAACTGATCATTTATATTACTTGTGAGGAGCGTTGTAGGGAACCATCCACTTAATTTTTTTTGACAATTTGGTTGAAAGAAACCCAAATTTTTTATATAGAAACTTTTAGAAAATGGGTCAAATGTGTAGAGATTTAAATATTACTCATGGGATTATGGTAATAATGTGAGAAATGTATTTTTTGCTGTATTTCATAATTTTGTTTTGTTATTTTTTAAATTATTACTTTCTTCACGAAATAGAAACCTTGTACCAGTTTTTTGGGAGGTTTTGTTATTACATAATCCATTATTTATATCACCACTTTTTCCAAAATTGTATAAGCTTTTATTTTGAAGAGTTGGTTTCCGGTCCTTGGGTTACTAACTGCAGCTGGTTTGACGTTAAGCGGAGTCTGCCGCGCGCAACATCACGAGCTTCTGATTTCTGGCTGTGACTGTAAAAAAAATAACATCCCTCACGAGACAAGTCAGAGGAGCCTGTAGGCGGCACGCGGAGTGGAAAATGACAGCTCGAGCCATCACTGCGCACGTGTGTGATGTTCTTTTTTTTCCCGGGCATCCTGGCAGAGGCGGGAAACAGAGACTGATGAAAGGTGGATATTTAAATAATGAAGATTACAATCTGTTGTTGTTCTTTCTCTTTTAAAGGTCTTCTTGAAGGCTGTTTCTGTCTCTTTCCTTTTCACTGCAGGTCAGATAACAAACGATACGTTTCTCACATTTTCGATGCTTTTTAACGTGCTTTTGTCACCTTTTTGGCACCTTTTTTACTACTAAACACGTCTAAGTTTTAGTTACTTTTTTACGTATTTTTGTCGCCTTTTTTACGTGTTTTTATCGCCTTTTTTACGTGTTTTTGTCGCCTTTTTTACGTGTTTTTATCGCCTTTTTTACGTGTTTTTGTCGCCTTTTTTACGTGTTTTTGTCGCCTTTTTTACGTGTTTTTATCGCCTTTTTTTAGATGTTTTTGTCGCCTTTTTACGTGTTTTTGTCGCCTTTTTTACGTGTTTTTGTCGCCTTTTTTACGTGTTTTTGTCGCCTTTTTCACGTGTTTTTGTCGCCTTTTTTACGTGTTTTTATCGCCTTTTTTAGATGTTTTTGTCGCCTTTTTTTTACGTGTTTTTATCGCCTTTTTTACGTGTTTCTGTCGCCTTTTTTACGTGTTTTTATTGCCTTTTTTACGTGTTTTTTATCGCCTTTTCGCTCCCGTTTCCTGGTTAGCTCTCCACCAATCAGATGGCTCATTTGAGTGCGACTGCGGGCAGTGCCCGCCCCGCCGATTATACATGTCAAATCAACCCAAATGAAGGCCGACGGCTCCTCGGACAGACGACGGCACGAACACACCGACCAGACTCGAGTCACCGACCTCGCCAGACGGTCAGACGGCCGACTATCGGCTCGGTGTGTCAGCGCCTTTACACGATTATTAGGAGCTGGTTCCACATCTATTAACAGTTGTTGGCTTTTATATTTCAACAGAAATGTTGGCCACGGAGGTCGAGGTTTTGGGGGATTAAAGAAGTCCACGTTGTCTTTTTTCTGACCTTTTGTGACACTTTTTATGACTTTTTTTGTTCCTTTTTTTTCTACATTTTTGAGGTTTTTTCCGATGTTTTTGGAAGTAAGTAGCTTTGTGTGAGAGTATTTTTATATAACAGGCTTAACAAAATGTTCTGTATTTGAACTGTAGCTACACACATACTTTCTGTTTTTTAATTACAGGACAAAGTCCAGGTAACGAGCTGCAAGAACATCTACTGATATTTTACAGATTTGCCGTGCCCCATTAAAGGTGCTGTAGGGAGGATTGGGAAGATCCAGGACTTAGCCAAAAAATTTGAAAATCAACAACTTCTCAGTCCCCCCCTTTCTGCTAAAGCCCAAAACGGTCTCCTAAGCCCCTCCCCCCACAAGGGAGAATGAATGCGTGTGCATGAGCAGTGATTGACATGCAGTCAGACACCCCCCTAGCCCTGATTGGTGCAACTGAACAGTTAGACACTCCCCCTGGCCCTGATTGGTGCATCTGAACAGTTAGACACTCCCCCTGGCCCTGATTGGTGCATCTGAACAGTTAGACACCCCCCCCGGCCCTGATTGGTGCATCTGAACGGTTAGACACTCCCCCTGGCCCTGATTGTTGCATCTGAACAGTTAGACACTCCCCCTGGCCCTAATTGGTGCATCTGAACAGTTAGACACTCCCCCTGGCCCTGATTGGTGCATCTGAACAGTTACATACTCCCCCTGGCTCTGATTGGTGCATCTGAACAGTTAGACACTCCCCCTGGCCCTGATTGGTGCATCTGAACAGTTAGACACTCCCCTGGCCCTAATTGGTGCATCTGAACAGTTAGACACTCTCCCTGGCCCTTATTGGTGCATCTGAACAGTTAGACACTCTCCCTGGCCCTTATTGGTGCATCTGAACAGTTAGACACTCCCCCCGGCCCTGATTGGTGCATCTGAACAGTTAGACACTCCCCTGGCCCTGACTGGTGCATCTGAACAGTAAGACACTCCCCTTGGCCCTGATTGGTGTATCTGAACAGTTAAACACTCCCCCTGGCCCTGATTGGTGCATTTGAACAGTTAGACACCTCCCCTGGCCCTGATTGGGGGAGGATGAAGAGAGGAGGGAGGGAGGATGGATGGAGGAGGGAGGGAGGGTGGAGAGGAGGGAGGGAGGGAGGATGGATGGAGGGAGGGTGGAGAGAGGAGGGAGGGAGGATGGAGGGAGGGTGGAGGGAGAGAGGATGGAGGAGGGAGGGAAGGAAGATGGAGGGAGGGAAGGAGGGAGGATGAAGAGAGGAGGGAGGGAAGGAGGGACGGAGGATGGAGAGATGGATGATTGATATGGATGATTGATAGATGGAGGGAGGGAAGGAGGGAGGGAGGGAGGATGAAGAGATGGATGATGGATAGAGGGAGGGAAGGAGGGAGGGAGGATGGAGAGATGGATGATGGATAGATGGAGGGACGGAGGGAGGGAGGGAGGATGAAGAGAGGAGGGAGGGAGGCGGCGAAAACATCAAAAAGCAACCTGAAGGTCTTAAACTGTGAAACCAACCTGCAGGAAGAGAGAGACGGTGGCGTCAGATCCAGACTCACAGACTCACAGACGCACAGACTCACCGACTCACAGACTCACAGACTCAAAGACTCAAAGACTCACAGACTCACAGACTCAACGACTCACAGACTCACAGACTCACCGACTCACAGACTCACCGACTCACGGACTCAAAGACTCACAGACTCACCGATTCACCGACTCACAGACCACAGACTCACAGACTCACCGACTCACGGACTCAAAGACTCAAAGACTCACAGACTCACCGACTCACAGACTCACAGACCACAGACTCACAGACTCACAGACTCAAAGACTCACAGACTCAAAGACTCACAGACTCACAGACTCAAAGACTCACAGACTCACAGACTCACGGACTCAGACTCAAAGACTCACAGACTCACAGACTCAAAGACTCACAGACTCACGGACTCACAGACTCACCGACTCACAGACTCACGGACTCACGGACTCACGGACTCACCGACTCACAGACTCACCGACTCACCGACTCACC
>CM042333.1:31273506-31276006 GCA_023566125.1 Zingel zingel | reverse complement strand
GACCCTGGAGACACACCAACACAGTTGACACATTTACATGTGGAGATATGCTGGCTCTATACACGCTAAAAGTCCTGATTATTTACATGGAGTCTGGTGGAGATATGCTGGCTCTATACACGCTAAAAGTCTGCTCTATACACGCTAAAAGTCCTGATTATTTACATGGAGTCTGGTGGAAATATGCTGGCTCTATACACGCAAAAAGTACTGATTATTTACATGGAGTCTGGTGGAAATATGCTGCCTCTATACACGCTAAAAGTCATGATTATTTACATGGAGTCTGGTGGAAATATGTTGACTTTATACACGCTAAAAGTCATGATTATTTACATGGAGTCTGGTGGAAATATGCTGGCTCTATACACGCTAAAAGTCCTGATTATTTACATGGAGTCTGGTGGAAATATGCTGGCTCTATACACGCAAAAAGTACTGATTATTTACATGGAGTCTGGTGGAAATATGCTGGCTCTATACACGCTAAAAGTCCTGATTATTTACATGGAGTCTGGTGGAAATATGCTGCCTCTATACACGCTAAAAGTCATGATTATTTACATGGAGTCTGGTGGAAATATGCTGGCTCTATACACGCTAAAAGTCCTGATTATTTACATGGAGTCTGGTGTAGTTTGGTGATGGAGATTTTGGGGCTGTTTCATGTTAAACTAAAAGGATCTTACTCTTTCACTAAAAGGTCTATCTCTGTAGGGATCCTTTCATAATGTTGTCAGACAATTAGAATAATAATCTGAGTCTGTCAGCACTTTTACTCAGTGGTCCCAGTTTGTTTTCTGACCTCTTGTCGGGGCGCTCCTCCGTCCCGTTCTGGACGATGGCTCGGATGTCGAGCCACAGAGACGGCACGACGCTGGCCACCCGCTCCACACCGGCCAGCTGCACGCCGTCTACGCCTTCATTCATCCAGAAGACCAGAGCAGACTGAGGACAGGGAGACGCACAGTTCAAAACGGCAAGATTAATATGGGGATAATTCTCTAATTGTTTGGTCTCTAAAACGCCAGATTTTTTTCACCTTGAGTCTCTCGGCCACGTTGGTCACGCTGATGTTGGAGAACCATGGTCCAGATGATCCCCTGTAGTTTGGAGTCAGATCCAGAACCACAGAAATACCTGCAGAGGCACACACGTATAGTCTTACATGTCCAGACCCTTCACCACAGCGCTGTGGAGGAGGGTCTAGCTAGTCCACACAGCATTAACAGGCTGCGGCCTCTGAATTGGGACCCAGTAAGCCAAACGCACACAAAACCGCCCAAATTTCTTGACATAAGCTGGCCAATTTGGCAAAATGTTCTGCAGCCATCTGATTCAAACAGACCCAGGGCCCTATTTTAACAATCAAAGGCCCGGACACACACAGAGCCGACGGCCAAACGTCGGCAGAAAAGCCAGTCGGACTGATCAGTCTCCCGGTCAAAAAGGTTCCTCAGAACTCACCGAAGAGACGAGATGTAATACGTCTCCATAACAGCAGGCGGCGCTAATCTGGATTGTTGCACAAAAATGAAAACCGGCAGCTGATTGGACAAATGCGTCACGTGGGTCTGGGTCATGGCGGCTCGTTCAGAATCCGATCTCATATTGTCCTAAAATAGTTCACCGTAACGTGTTCCTGAGAACATGTTAAGAGAGGAATAGGCCGTGCAGTCGCTGAATCTGTCTTCATTTCAGATCAACAAAGGTCAGGTTAACAGATCTTCATCAGATTTTGAGAGACTCTAGTCACGCTCATCCCACTCCCCGCTTCCAGGTTAGCTCTCCACCAATCAGATGGCTCATTGAGTCTGACTGCCGGCAGTGCCCGCCCCGCCGATTATACATGTCAAATCAGCCAAAATGAAGGCCGACGGCCCCTCGGACGGAACACACCGAACAGACTCGAGTCACCGACCTCGCCAGACGGTCCGACGGCCGATTATCGGCTCGGTGTGTCAGCGCCTTAATATAAGATAGGACCCAGAGTGTTTGCGTCATTCATCACCGGCCAAAATGGTAGCTCACCCTTCTTGTGAGCGGCCTGTTCACTCCGCCTTTGTCCTAATATTCTCCTGGTATGTGTGCGTATGAATATGGATCCCTCCCCTCCTCACCCTTCTTGTGAGCGGCCTGGACGAGTCTCCTGAACTGCTCCAGGTTCCCGAGCTCGGAGGAAATCTCCTCGAACCTCAGACTCATGGCGTCGTCTGGCGGCGCCACGTGGATCGGACCGAGCAGCAGTCCCCGAATCTTCAGCTGGGACAGACTGCCCAGCTTCTGCTCCACGCCTGAGGAAAGAGAGGGAGGGGAGGGGGGGGCATCAGATTAGAACTAGGGCTGTCAAACGATTACATTTTCTTAATCGCGATTAATCGCTGAATTTCTAGTTAATCGCGATTAATCGCATGTTAACAATATTATCTTGATCTGGAATCAAATGAATGCAAAGAAAGTCACTTTTTGAACTTGATTTTAAGATTTGTATTTGTTTATT
>CM042333.1:31256006-31261006 GCA_023566125.1 Zingel zingel | reverse complement strand
TTGAGGCTTTGGCCGCTCTGACGTAGCAGCGTTCTATGTTCGATCAGGAGAAAGCTCAAGCAGCCACTGCACGGCCAACACACACTAGAGACCTTTATAAATGACATATATAATGACAGAATGTGTGTTGGTTGTTGGTGGCAGCGGTGTCTGTTAGCAGTTAGCTCGCTCGTTAGCCGTTGAACCGCAGCAGCGTGCAGGCAGAGCGAGCAGCCGCCAGCTGTTGATCCGTGCAGGACTTCACCGTGAGAGGACTGTTAGAGACCATGTGACCTGTTCACCGTGAGAGGACTGTTAGAGACCATGTGACCTGTTCACCGTGAGAGGACTGTTAGAGACCATGTGACCTGTTCACCGTGAGAGGACTGTTAGAGACCATGTGACCTGTTCACCGTGAGAGGACTGTTAGAGACCATGTGACCTGTTCACCGTGAGAGGACTGTTAGAGACCATGTGACCCGTTCACCGTGAGAGGACCGTTAGAGACCATGTGACCTGTTCACCGTGAGAGGACTGTTAGAGACCATGTGACCTGTTCACCGTGAGCGGACTGTTTAGAGACCATGTGACCTGTTCACCGTGAGAGGACCGTTAGAGACCATGTGACCTGTTCACCGTGAGAGGACTGTTAGAGACCATGTGACCTGTTCACCGTGAGAGGACTGTTAGAGACCATGTGACCTGTTCACCGTGAGCGGACTGTTTAGAGACCATGTGACCTGTTCACCGTGAGCGGACTGTTAGAGACCATGTGACCTGTTCACCGTGAGAGGACTGTTAGAGACCATGTGACCTGTTCACCGTGAGAGGACTGTTAGAGACCATGTGACCTGTTCACCGTGAGAGGACCGTTAGAGACCATGTGACCTGTTCACCGTGAGCGGACTGTTAGAGACCATGTGACCTGTTCACCGTGAGAGGACTGTTAGAGACCATGTGACCCGTTCACCGTGAGAGGACTGTTAGAGACCATGTGACCTGTTCACCGTGAGAGGACTGTTAGAGACCATGTGACCTGTTCACCGTGAGAGGACTGTTAGAGACCATGTGACCTGTTCACCGTGAGAGGACTGTTAGAGACCATGTGACCTGTTCACCGTGAGAGGACTGTTAGAGACCATGTGACCTGTTCACCGTGAGAGGACTGTTAGAGACCATGTGACCTGTTCACCGTGAGAGGACTGTTAGAGACCATGTGACCTGTTCACCGTGAGAGGACTGTTAGAGACCATGTGACCGGCAGGTAACGTTAACTGGTCCCTATACGCAGATATCATGAATGATAGGGAGCCCAGCAACGGCCATGATTAACCTTTCCTCCTTTTTCTCTGAACTAATGTTGTTGTAGGAAGGAAAGTTTACATCGTATGTTTCTCTGGAATCAGCCAGCGTGAAGGACGTCTCTATTCTGATTGGTTGCTGGCGTTTGCCGCTGAACCGCGTCATAGCTCATTACCATAAAGTTGACCTACTTTCAACTTTCTGATTGACGCTCGGGTCGACCCAAAACGCCGACAGATCAGCCGCTCCTTGCAGCTGAGAGAAGCTTCCGTTGAAAATGAACGACTTCCGGTATCTTTAGAAGATCAAGTCGGCGGCGTGTGGACGTGCAGTTACACTTCAAACACGAAGATAACGCAAAAAAATCAGTGCACTGAAAGTACCAGGACGACCCCCTAAAAACGGTCAAAAAGTTCAGTGTGGAACGATGGACACTACTCGCACTAACCGGGCGCCATCTGGACTACAAAGCGGAAAGGGGAGGGACCAGGGACGTCGACCGGCAGCTGATTGGACGAATGCGTCACGTGGGTCTGGCTTCTCCCGGCTCGTTCAGAATCCGATCTCATATTGTCCTAAAATAGTTCACCGTAACGTGTTCCTGAGAACATGTTAAGAGAGGAATAGGCCGTGCAGTCGCTGAATCTGTCTTCATTTCAGATCAACAAAGGTCAGGTTAACAGATCATCAGATTTTGAGAGGCGGCGAGCCGAGCCGATCGCTCGTCATTTCCGGTACGTGTCATAACGTAAGTGTTCCTTTTTGGGACAATACTAACCATCGAAAGCGGGACTACAGCAGGAAGTAGTCAGTGACCGTTATCAGTGTACTGACGGAAGGATGCTGAATGAGACACCGCCAAAACGTACACACATCAGAATAACACAAATACACATTAAAGGTGCGGTAGGGAGGATTGTGAAGATCCAGGACTTAGCCAAAAAATGTGAACATTGACAACTTCTCAGTCCCTCCCCCCTTTCCGCTAAAGCTGCAGACACACCAACCAGACGGCCGACTGTCGGCAGTAAAGCCAGTCGGACTGATCAGTCTCCCCAAATTGGTCCAAAAAGTTCCTCAGAACTCACCGAAGAGACGAGATGTAATACGTCTCCATAACAGCAGGCGGCGCTAATCTGGATTGTTGTCCAAAAATGAAAACCGGCAGCTGATTGGACGAACGCGTCACGTGGGTCTGGCTTCTTCAGAAATTCAAAGAGGGTTAGCGTCTGTCTACAACGCGTAGCTCCTATGGCGCCATTCTGATGCTACCAAGCCATCAGCTCCCGTTAGCATCCCATTGACTCCCATTCATTCTGATGCTACCAAGCCATCAGCCCCCGTTAGCATCCCATTGACTGCCATTCATTCTGATGCTACCAAGCCATCAGCTCCCGTTAGCATCCCATTGACTGCCATTCATTCTGATGCTACCAAGCATCACCTCCCGTTAGCATCCCATTGACTCCCATTCATTCTGATGCTACCAAGCATCACCTCCCGTTAGCATCCCATTGACTGCCATTCATTCTGATGCTACCAAGCCATCACCTCCCGTTAGCATCCCATTGACTGCCATTCATTCTGATGCTACCAAGCCATCACCTCCCGTTAGCATCCCATTGACTGCCATTCATTCTGATGCTACCAAGCCATCAGCTCCCGTTAGCATCCCATTGACTGCCATTCATTCTGATGCTACCAAGCCATCACCTCCCGTTAGCATCCCATTGACTGCCATTCATTCTGACGTCACTTTGACAGAGAATAACTTTACATCTGAAGCGTTTAAAGACTCTATTTGTCCGTTGTTTATTTCTAAAGAAACACGACAATGTATAAAAGGCTCCATTACCTTGTAGCTCACGTTATGGCTCCGTAGCAGACGTTGTTATAAAAATAGGCTAACGATTGGGTCATAACCACGAGACTTACTGTCTCATAGTAGAGGAATTACCGTATAGTCCAGGAGAAGCTCTCAGGCAGTTTGGACTTCCATTAGCTGTTTAAGTGTAATTCCTAATGTTAACTATCATGTTAGTGATCAGTAATTAGCCTGTGCCTATGTTATCTCCTTACATATACCTACGCTCTCCGTCTCTGCTAGATTGGGAATGATTGAGATTTCTCTTGGCACAGCTACCAGAAGACTTCCAACTTTCAGACAGGTTGCTCACGTCACATCTACGTCTTCAAGCTCAGTTGGAGGCTGCTCAGTAACGCTCAGCCATCACCGGAAAAGAGACTTCACTGGTCTCCGTCCAGAGACACGGGACCTGCTGGTCCAGGTTATATATGTCTATGGGAAAGTCACAGCCAGACTGTCATGGCGGCTCGTTCAGAATCCGATCTCATGTTGTCCTAAAATAGTTCACCGTAACGTGTTCCTGAGAACATGTTAAGAGAGAAATAGGCCGTGCAGTTGCTGAATCTGTCTTCACTTCAGATCAACAAAGGTCAGGTTAACAGGTCTTCATCAGATTTTGAGAGACTCGAGTCACGCTCATCCCGCTCCCTGGTTAGCTCTCCACCAATCAGATGGCTCATTTGAGTCTGACTGCCGGCAGTGCCCGCCCCGCCGATTATACATGTCAAATCAGCCCAAATGAAGGCCGACGGCTCCTCGGACGGACGACGGCACGAACACACCGAACTACAGGCTGTAGGTTAAATGACCGGCTTCGTGTAGTTCTCCTGGAACATACGGTCAGTTTCAGCAAATATGACAGAAAGGTAGTTTTAGAAGTCGTACCTACTGCACCTTTAAGTAGACATAGGAGAAAAAATATACATAAAGTACAAGAAATAGAAAAAATAGAATTAGTTATAATAATAATAGTAATAAAAACAAACATATTAACACAATAAACACCCTTTTATAAACAGTATATAAACAGATATACAGATGAGTAAGGTGCGGATGAATAGATCTGGTTGATATATATCAGTATGTTTGTACTTTTAATATTTCCTTTTGATACTGTGTGTCACGCTGACAATTAAAATTTTGAAATAAAGAAAAAAAAGTATATTTTAAACTTGTGGAAACTGTAGCTTGTTTTCCCTAAAACCTGACTAAATGTGATCTTATATGTTTACATCTTTTTTCTTTATTTTTTTTTATGTATCTGTTATTTTTTAATTATTTCGTGTTTTTTTATATATATTTTTGTGAAACTTATATCACGTTTATGTGCTCAACAAAAAAGAAATATATATATATATATATATATATATATATATATATATATATATTAATACTAATTAATAACTAATATTTCCACCCAGGACACGCGTGTTCGTTCCGTGTATTTCAATCCAAATCAGGATATTTTTCCGCCGTAGCTGTATCCCCTCTAGCCTCAACTGACAACTAACCGTCGTCCGTCAGCCGTTAGCCTCGCTGTTAGCCAGCCCGCCGTAGCTGTATCCCCTCTAGCCTCAACTGACAACTAACCGTCGTCCGTTAGCCGTTAGCCTCGCTGTTAGCCAGCCCGCCGTAGCTGTATCCCCTCTAGCCTCAACCGTCAGCCGTTAGCCAGCCCGCTTGAATGTAAACAGTTAGCTTTAGCTTCAGTGTAGCAGCTTCCGAAGAACTCGGCGGAACTTGTGTAAAAGTAACCGGTAAAAGAGGCTCGACTCCCGCTGCCGGTGGTATTGTTCATGAAGGCAGGTCTGTAACGGACCGGTAGAAACTTCTAGAACAGCCCGTTGTGGTT
>CM042333.1:31178506-31196006 GCA_023566125.1 Zingel zingel | reverse complement strand
CCTAACTGTGAGGATGGAGTCAGAGAGGTTATGTCTTATAGGCGTTGGTATTGGCTGTAGTTAGTGATCTGTTCCTAACTGTGAGGATGGAGTCAGAGAGGTTATGTCTTATAAGCGTTGGTATTGGCTGTAGTTAGTGATCTGTTCCTAACTGTGAGGATGGAGTCAGAGAGGTTATGTCTTATAGGCGTTGGTATTGGCTGTAGTTAGTGATCTGTTCCTAACTGTGAGGATGGCGTCAGAGAGGTTATGTCTTATAGGCGTTGGTATTGGCTGTAGTTAGTGATCTGTTCCTAACTGTGAGGATGGAGTCAGAGAGGTTATGTCTTATAGGCGTTGGTATTGGCTGTAGTTAGTGATCTGTTCCTAACTGTGAGGATGGAGTCAGAGAGGTTATGTCTTATAGGCGTTGGTATTGGCTGTAGTTAGTGAACTGTTCCTAACTGTGAGGATGGAGTCAGAAGCCGCTCAGGGTCGATGATGTGTTGACGTGTGTGTTCTCTCCTGCAGGTCGCTCATCGCCTCGTCTCCTGCGCTCAAGTCTCGTCTGGAAGCCGCTGTGAAGGGCAACCAGGAGAGTCTGAGCGCTAAAGCTAGCAGCGCTAACCCCGCTGCCAAGTCCTCCCCCAGCATCACGCTCAAAACCAACTTCCTGTGAGCCCACTTCCTGCTGCTGCGTTCACTGACCCCCGTAGGGACAAACACTACTCTGGGAATCTGGGAAGAATGACAGACTGTTTGGGTTCAGAGCTGCAACCACCGGTTATTTCCACCCTGGATTAATGTGTGATTATTTCCTGGATGAATGGATGAGTAATTGAGTCTCTAAAATGTGGATCAGAGTTCCCCAAAAAGTCCAAGATGACGTCCTCAAATGTCTTATTTTGTCCCCAACTCAAAGATATTCAGTGTCCTGTCCCAGAGGAGAGAAGAGACTAG
This sequence comes from Zingel zingel, assembly GCA_023566125.1. Taxonomy (NCBI): domain Eukaryota; kingdom Metazoa; phylum Chordata; class Actinopteri; order Perciformes; family Percidae; genus Zingel; species Zingel zingel. The sequence continues at coordinate 31,195,067 of CM042333.1, read as the reverse complement.
AAGATATTCATATTTAACAAGCTTACATCACACAAGTTGACTCCAAAAATGACTCCAACTGATTAATGGATTATCAGGATATTTGGGAGATGAAGGTATTAGTTGATTCCTCCTGTCTCATATCTCAGTACCTGAATCAAGACTGATCTTTGGCGTGTTATCAAGACGCATACTGGCTTTTCAGCGTGTTTATCAACGCCGTTTGGCCTCCGTTGACTTACGTTACCTTGCGATTGCGTGTGAATTGACGCCGTAGCGAGTAGTATGAAAGGCCGAAAATCCGCTTAGGGAGGTTGGTCGGGGGGGAGGATGGGTCAAACACAGGAGACCGGGGGTCGGGTCCCACGTGTCACGTTTCCTTTCCACGTTTTGTTTTCTTTTCCTAAACCGTAGTCTCGCGATAACACGCCACGTGGCTTTAGAAAGTGGCGTGTATGTCTACGCTGTGACGTCACAGACTGCTGTCCGCTGTATACAGCGTGGACAGACACGTGGACAGATCACACGCCACGTGGCTTTAGGAACGTGACGTGTATGTTAACGCAAAGTCACGATGTCACGTTGGAATCTGTGTGTGTAACTGTCACGTTTTCACTTTTTCCAACGTTTTTTTTTAATCGTTTTGACGCCTTTTTCGGACGTTTTTCTGCACTTTTTTTTCCGACACAAAGCGAAAAAGGGACAAAAAGTTCTCGGTACGTTTGTTTGGTTTGCGTCTTGTTGACAGATTTGTTTCTAAAATCAGATCCAACTGAATCAAACTGACGTTTATCGGAGCAAATTCTCAGATTAGGACGTGAAAGTTTCCATCAGTAACGTGACGAGATCGTATCGTTAACAGATGTTCAAAATGACGCAACCCGAGTAATCGAGATCATTTAATAGTTGACAACTTATCAATGGAACCCTAAAAAACAGCAGGTTGTCCTGTTGCCTTCAAACAAACTAAAAAGTGACATTTTAATTATCAGACGAGACTTTAATCTCCGAATTTTGACTTTTCTCAAGAAAATAACATTATCTGTGTACATTACAGGTAGAGAGTTTGACCAATCACAGGAGAGCATCTCAGAGTGAGCTGAGGCGTTCTCCGACAGTTAGACTCCACCCGCCTGGCACTACAAGTACAACTTAACAAACGCTGCTGTTCCATCGTTCTGTCAATGAAAGGGAGGCTTTTATTTTGAAGTAATTGTTATCTCTGTCAATGAAAGGGAGGCTTTTATTTTGAAGTAATTGTCATCTCTGTCAATGAAAGGGAGGCTTTTATTTTGAAGTAATTGTCATCTCTGTCAATGAAAGGGAGGCTTTTATTTTGAAGTAATTGTCATCTCTTTCAATGAAAGGGAGGCTTTGATTTTGAAGTAATTGTCATCTCTGTCAGTGAAAGGGAGGCTTTTATTTTGAAGTAATTGTCATCTCTGTCAATGAAAGGGAGGCTTTTATTTTGAAGTAATTGGCATCTCTGTCAGTGAAAGGGAGGCTTTTATTTTGAAGTAATTGTCTGTCAGTGAAAGGGAGGCTTTTATTTTGAAGTAATTGTCATCTCTGTCAGTGAAAGGGAGGCTTTTATTTTGAAGTAATTGTCATCTGTCAGTGAAAGGGAGGCTTTTATTTTGAAGTAATTGTCATCTCTGTCAATGAAAGGGAGGCTTTTATTTTGAAGTAATTGTCATCTCTGTCAATGAAAGGGAGGCTTTTATTTTGAAGTAATTGTCATCTCTGTCAATGAAAGGGAGGCTTTTATTTTGAAGTAATTGTTATCTCTGTCAATGAAAGGGAGGCTTTTATTTTGAAGTAATTGTCATCTCTGTCAGTGAAAGGGAGGCTTTTATTTTGAAGTAATTGTCATCTCTGTCAGTGAAAGGGAGGCTTTTTATATTTTTTATTTTGAACGTTTTTTTTAACATTTTTGTCGTTTTTTTCAAACTTTTTTTCACAGTTTTCAATGTTTTCATCTTTCTTCCAGATTTTTTTTCAACATGAGACAGACACACACACACACACACAGAGAGATAGAGACACACACACACACACACACACACACACACACACACACACACACACAGAGAGATAGAGACACACACACACACACACACACACACACACACACACACACACACACACACACAGAGAGATAGAGACACACACACACACACACACACACACACACACACACACACACACACACACACAGAGATAGACACACAAACAGACACACACTCACACACACACAGACACACACAGACACACACACACACACACACACACACACACACACAGAGATAGAGACACACACACACACACACACACACACACAGAGATAGACACACACACACACACACACACACACACAGAGATAGAGACACACACACACACACACACACACACACAGATAGAGACACACACACACACACACACACACACAGAGAGATAGAGACACACACAGACTCACACACACACACAGATAGAGACACACACACATAGAAACACAGACACACACGACCAGTTCTGGTTGCTGTTTTTAGCGTATACTCAACATCTCTTAACTATTATTGATCGATAGAAAATGTATTTCAAGATGGAAAACGTAACACTTGTTATGAATGAATGCCGATAACAGAAGAGCTCCGAGAGTTCTCAGTTTCCTGCTCAACCTCTGGACCCAGCGGTACCTTTCCACTCAGCTTCCTGTGGTAAAAGCACTGCAGTATTCTCATCTTCACATAGTAAAAATGCTGTTCTTTTTGTCATTTATTTTCAATGTTTATGCCACCTTTTTTGTCCCTTTTTTGGACATTTTGTTGCTTCTTATTTTAAATTGATCACTAGAAAATGATTTCAAAATGGAAAATGTAACCCTTGTTAAGGCTTGGTATCGTAACAGGAACTGCGGGCCGTTTGGTCCGGACTTTGAGAATGAATGAATGTCGATAACCGAAGGGCTCGGAGAGGGAGAGGGGGCTTATTTTTTAGTAAAATGTGGATTTGTTGTGTTTGAATGTCTTACAAATAACATAAATACACAAGCGAAAGACTCTCTGATTGTTATTAATCACACGCTGGCCTGGAAAGGGACGATTAATCATCAGCACTTTAGTTTAACAACACTACAACGGCACCGTATAGCAGCCACCTACAGGGGGCGGAGCCAGGGGAGGGGCCAATGGCGATGATGTCGTGGGGGCGGGGCCAGGAACGGATACAGGGCGGGTCAATGGGGGCAATGATCAAGAGGGATTCTTCTGCTAAAATATCAAACTATATATATATATATATATATATATATATATATATATATATATATATATATATATATATATATATATATATATATATATATATATATATATACCCACGACGTGTTCGATCACTTTGAAGAATGTCATGTACGCTTGTTTGGACTGTTATTGTGAATGTTCACATCATTAAAACATTTTTAAAATCTCAGTTACAATCAATCGAACACTTCAGATTTACCTGCAATAAGTTAATAAAGCAGATGACTGTGAACTGTACACACACACACGCACAGACACGCACACACACGCACACGCACGCACAGACAGACACACACAGACACGCACACACACACACAGACACACACACACACACACACACTTTGAACTGTACAGGTGTGTGTGTGGTTAACACATTCTCTAACAGCAGCGATGGAATAAACATGTTTTCTTCTGACTCAGTTTCCAGTTTGTTTTCTGAACAAACGATGATGATGATGATGATGATGAGGATGATGGTGATGAGGATGATGATGATGAGGATGATGATGAGGAGGATGATGATGGTGAGGATGATGAGGATGATGATGGTGAGGATGATGATGATGAGGATGATGATGAGGATGATGATGGTGAGGATGATGAGGATGATGATGGTGAGGATGATGATGATGAGGATGATGATGGTGAGGATGATGAGGATGATGATGGTGAGGATGATGATGATGATGATGGTGAGGATGATGATGATGATGAGGAGGATGATGAGGATGATGTGGATGCTGATGGTGAGGATGATGAGGATGATGATGAGGATGATGTGGATGATGATGATGAGGATGATGATGGTGAGGATGATGAGGATGATGATGAGGATGATGTGGATGATGATGATGAGGATGATGAGGATGATGATGGTGAGGATGATGAGGATGATGATGAGGATGATAATGATGATGATGAGGATGATTATGAGGATGATGATGATGAGGATGATGATGATGAGGATGATGAGGATGATGTGGATGCTGATGGTGAGGATGATGATGAGGATGATGTGGATGATGATGATGAGGATGATGAGGATGATGATGGTGAGGATGATGAGGATGATGAGGATGATAATGATGATGATGAGGATGATTATGAGGATGATGATGATGACGGGGTGAGCGTTGCGATGCTGATGGTGAGGATGATGATGACGATGATGAAGATGATGATGATGAGGATGATGAGGATGATGAAGGTTTGTGTGTCTGTAACTTTCCGATGCAGCTGAGGGGATAAACAGACAGAATAATAAAAAAATTTGTTTCACTTAAAAAAATTTAATTTCACTTAAATCACTTTAAACACACACATACACACACACACACACACACACACACACACACACACACACACACACAGACACACACACACACACACACACACACACACACACACACACACACACACACAGACACCTTTAGATAAATGTAGCAGAGAAAAAGTCCAATATTGTCTCTTTTTAAGGCTGCAGAGAAAAGAAGGAACAAAATAATAAACAATCAAGTGAATTAATTGGAAGAAAAGTTTGTGTTTTAGCACAACCAGAAGTTCCTAATTAGAAATATATTAATTAAACATATGTATGAAATGAGAATACACCATATTTCACAGTTTAGTTTAGTTTCTGTGCTGTTATCAGCTGTGAGACACTTTGGGAACTTCATCTTCGAACAGAAGCCAACACATTGGCTGCAGCGCCCCCTGACGTCAGCGGCGTCACTATAAGATGCTGCCTTCAGGTACTCTCGTAAACCCTACATTTGTCAAGATGAAGCGTGATTAAGTAGTTTTTTCTTTTCTTTTTTTGCAGACCAAATAAAACGGAGGCTGGGTTGGGGTTAGGGTTCATCAAAATGCACACACAAACACACACACACACACACACACACACACACACACACACACACACACACACACACACACACACACACACACACACACACACACAGTGACATACACTGTACATTACATACAAGATAGTATGTTATAAAACAAGAAGAAAAATAAACAATTCAATTGTTTAACGCATTTCGTATTTCCGAGCCTTTTACAGGTATATATTAATTTTATTTACTGGCATATACATAAAAAATAACATGAAAAAAGAAAGAGAAAAAAAGAGAGAGAGAGAAAAAATAAAAATAAAAATATGTAAAAATAAAAATTAATTAACGTTGTGGTATTTCGTATTTCAGATCGCTTCTTAAATACATTTTACTTACTTACTTACACACAAGATAATATTATAAAGCAAGAAGAAAAAAATAAATAATGACGTTTCTCGTATTTCCGAACTCAGAAGCCGTCCCTGAACGCGGCAGCAGCAGTCGGCTCAGCTCTCCATTTCAGTCCGCTCTGTTGTGTCCATCGCCCCGCTGCCGCTCTGACCTTTTTACAACCGTTCCGAAAAAAAATGGGAACGCTTTGATTTAACCCCCGGCATCGGCGTAACACACAGCTCTTCACCCATCGTTTGGACCTAGAATATATTAATCCATACCGCTGCTAGGCATCTCTGTGCCGAAGACAAGAAACGGTGAGTGGCTCATCCCGCAGGTAGAAGCGAACCCAGACCGGTGTCGCTTATAGTTTGTGTCCGCGTCTGAGCTGCGGCCTGTCGGCTCTCTCAGAACTCGAGGCCCGTGGTTCGCCTACGGAGTAGGAGGCCGCGAATACAATTGGCTCTCTAAAGTACACATAAACGCTAAATTTAAAATACATAATCTGACATACGTGTTTCTTTGTGACGTGGTTAAAGTATCAAAGGTTAATAAATAAATAAAATAATGTTTTATGTGCTTACTTCAGCTAATGTTAGCGTTCAGGTTAGCTAGCTAGCGTGGTGCTAGCCGGCTAACATTAGTCGCGTTTTGTTGCTTGTAATTAATTTCTGTGCTGGATAACAAGCCAACATAAAGATTAATTTATCACCGTTGGGTTCATAGTTATACGTGGAGGATGTTTCATCGGAGTTGTGGTTTGTTTTACGGGCCTGACAAACATCGCAGTTGCTAATCGGCGTTAGCAAGGGAAGCTAACAGCTAGCTTTAATGCTTAGAACGTTAACCCAGTGTACCCCCGGCTGCACAGATCGCTACACGGCTTAACGTTGGCAGTAACATAACCCTGCTTTATCCTCTTATGTTGATTCGGGTCTGATTAAGTAATTAGGCTGCGTGTGCACCGGACAGATGATGAAATTGGGGGTCACACAACTGGCTTTGTTACATATCAACCATGTTGTGCTCCCTGTTTACTCTGTGGCAGAGTTTCTGACATTGTGCAAGTTTGAAGTCACAAACAAAGGAGGTTTGTTCAACAGGGAGTATTACAAACATGGTGACGACCACCACACGACTTTGTTTAGTCTCTATACAATGGCTGCAAGTCATTCCTCTGTGTTTATATAGTGATACATGTAGGTTACAACTTTACCAAGTTGACAAAACAATCTGACCACAACATCCACCCTTTAGCTTGTTCTGGAGCTTTCTATTCTGTCCCAGGATCTTCCTCATGGATTACCTGATTTATAGGAGAACCGTAGATTTTAACTCTTGTTTTGCTCGGGTCAAATTTGACCCATTTTCAAAGTTTTTTTTTTTTTTTTTTAATATCAGAAATATGGGGTTAATTCAACCAAATTGGCCACAAATAACACGTGTACACACACACACACACGGTCTTCTTATAACTTTCATTGGATTTTGGGTGTTTTTATTCAGTTTTATAGCATTTGAAAACATTTTTTAAAATTATTTCCAAACCGTCTCCTGATTAAACTTTGACATAAACACGTCAACATCCTCTGATCTTAATTATTAATTAAAAATAACACACACAAATACAGATACACAAATACAGATACACAAATACAGATTCACACACACACACACACACACACACACAAATACAGATACACAAATACAGATTCACACACACACACACACACACACACACACACACACACACACACAAATACAGATTCACACACACACACACTCACTCACTCACAGACACACACACACACACACACACACAAATACAGATACACACACACACACACACACACACACACACACACACACACACACACACACACACACACACACACACACACACACACAAATACAGATACACACACACACACACACACACAGATTCACACACACACACACACACACACTCATTCACTCACACACAGATTCAGATTCTCACACACACACTCACACACACACACACACTTAGTCACACACACACACACACGCCTGCATGTACACACACACACACACACACACAAACACACACACACAAATTGCCCACAAATATCATGAATTTACGTAATGTAACAGCGGTGATGTTGTGTATTGTTTAGGGTCCTCGCCACCACCAGACTAATCAGCATTGCACATCGACACCTTCCCGTAATCAACGGCGCCGTCATCACGGCGACCAGCGTAGCGCGCGTAGGCAGAAACCAACCCCGTCAAAAAGCCCGATATTCAGCTGGATCCTGATTTTGATTAGAGCACCTTTTTAAAGTCCTTTTATAAACACTGTGAAAGTATCAGAGCGCACACAGTCCGTATTCAAAACTGTGACTTTAACCCTTGTGTTGTCCTCCATTGGACCGTGCACTTTTTTTTTGTCACTTTTTTCGACACTTTTGGAGTTTTTTTGTTGGTGCCGTTTTACACTTCTTTTCAATACCATTTCTAAACACCATTAACACCAACTTATTACTAGTTTGACACTCATTTTAGGAATTCATGGTCAAATAATCTAATTTATAGGAAATTATACTTTAATTCTACAGTTAAAAAAGCAGAAATTATGAATTATTTAGACTAATATTAAAGGCAGGATCATCACAGACTGGTATATGTCAACATTCAGCCAGGAGACTGTTTGAGATTTATTTTTCAAATGCTAAAAAATGTAACAAAACACCCAAAATTCAATTAAATTAGAGATCTGATCTTTTGTTGTACTTGTGAAGCGAAATGTATGGAATCGTCCGTGTTATGTTGAGTTAACCTCCGGTTCTCCTCGCGTCAGATTTGACTCGTTTTCAAAAAGTTTTCAAGAAATTTGGGTTTCTTTCAACCAAATTTTAAAACAAAGTAACGTGGATGATTCCCTACAACGCTCCTCACAAGTTGTATTCAATTTCACAGCACTTTGATTTTTATTTATTTATAAAAGAACGTGGAAAAAAGTGACAAATGTCGGCTGAAGCTTAAAAAACGTCCAAGACGTTGAAAGAAAGTTACAAGTTTGAAAATTAAAATTAGGAAGTTAAAAAGAAACCCATATTTCTGATATAGACATTTTAGAAAATGGGTCAAATTTGACCCTGAAGATATCGGTATCGGCTCCGATACTGACAGACGCCTAAAACGCTGGTATCGGTATCTGAAGTACTGGAGTTAATGCACCGATCTGATACCACGTAATAAAGCCCTGAAGATAATCTACGTTAAAGTAGCTTATTTATGTTCTTTCTCCTTTATAACGGACTGTCAAACTGCAGAATATAACAAACTTCTGGGGCAGTATACAGCTGTTATACATCATATCATCCATACAGGGATAGTAGTATACAGCTGTTATACATCATATCCATACAGAGATAGTAGTATACAGCTGTTATACATCATATCATCCATACAGGGATAGTAGTATACAGCTGTTATACATCATATCATCATACAGGGATAGTAGTATACAGCTGTTATACATCATATCAGCCATACAGGGATAGTAGTATACAGCTGTTATACATCATATCATCATACAGGGATAGTAGTATACAGCTGTTATACATCATATCATCCATACAGGGATAGTAGTATACAGCTGTTATACATCATATCATCATACAGGGATAGTAGTATACAGCTGTTATACATCATATCATCATACAGGGATAGTAGTATACAGCTGTTATACATCATATCATCATACAGGGATAGTAGTATACAGCTGTTATATATCATATCATCCATACAGGGATAGTAGTATACAGCTGTTATACATCATATCATCCATACAGGGATAGTAGTATACAGCTGTTATACATCATATCATCATACAGGGATAGTAGTATACAGCTGTTATACATCATATTATCATACAGGGATAGTAGTATACAGCTGTTATACATCATATCATCATACAGGGATAGTAGTATACAGCTGTTATACATATCATCATACAGGGATAGTAGTATACAGCTGTTATACATATCATCATACAGGGATAGTAGTATACAGCTGTTATACATCATATCATCATACAGGGATAGTAGTATACAGCTGTTATACATCATATCATCCATACAGGGATAGTAGTATACAGCTGTTATACATCACATCATCATACAGGGATAGTAGTATACAGCTGTTATACATCATATCATCATACAGGGATAGTAGTATACAGCTGTTATACATCATATCATCATACAGGGATAGTAGTATACAGCTGTTATACATCACATCATCATACAGGGATAGTAGTATACAGCTGTTATACATCATATCATCATACAGGGATAGTAGTATACAGCTGTTATACATAATATCATCCATACAGGGATAGTAGTATACAGCTGTTATACATCATATCATCTATACAGGGATAGTAGTATACAGCTGTTATACATCATATCATCATACAGGGATAGTAGTATACAGCTGTTATAAATCATATCATCATACAGGGATAGTAGTATACAGCTGTTATACATCATATCATCATACAGGGATAGTAGTATACAGCTGTTATACATCATATCATCCATACAGGGATAGTAGTATACAGCTGTTATACATCATATCACATCATACAGGGATAGTAGTATACAGCTGTTATACATCATATCATCCATACAGGGATAGTAGTATACAGCTGTTATACATCATATCATCCATACAGGGATAGTAGTATACAGCTGTTATACATCATATCACATCATACAGGGATAGTAGTATACAGCTGTTATACATCATATCATCCATACAGGGATAGTAGTATACAGCTGTTATACATCATATCATCCATACAGGGATAGTAGTATACAGCTGTTATACATCATATCATCATACAGGGATAGTAGTATACAGCTGTTATATATCATATCATCATACAGGGATAGTAGTATACAGCTGTTATACATCATATCATCCATACAGGGATAGTAGTATACAGCTGTTATACATCATATCATCCATACAGGGATAGTAGTATACAGCTGTTATATGTGCCGTTGGCTAATCAAGAATTGAGTTGGTGCTCAAGGCTTTTTAAGCTTTTCAAGTTTTTGTTTTGTCATTATTTTTTACACTTTTGATGCTTTTAACATTTTGACATTTGGTTTACATTTTTTTTTGTTGCCGAAACCAGTGACTGACTGAGCCGGTCGGGTTGGCTGCGCTCGGTCCTGCTGTGATCGTGATGATTAATCTTTTGATAAGAGGATCTGTCCAGCACAGCCTTTTACAGACAGACAGACAGACAGACAGACAGACAGACAGACACACACACACACACACAGAGACACACATACATACATACATACAGTCAGACAGACAGACAGACAGACAGACACACACACACACACACACACACACACACACACACACACACACACACACACACACACACACACACACACACACACACACACACACACACACACACACACACACACACACACACACACACACACACACACACACACACACAGTCAGACAGACACACACAGAGAGAGAGACACACACAAATACAGATTCTCACACACACACTCACTTACTCACTCACACACACACACACACAAATACAGATTCACAAATACAGATTCACGCACTCACTCAATCACTCACTCAGACACACACACTCACTCACAGATACTCACACACACACACACACACACACACACACACACACAGAGACATACATACATACAGAGAGACAGTCAGACAGATGGACACATACACACACACACAGAGACATGCATACATACAGAGAGACAGTCAGACAGATGGACACATACACACACAGAGACAGACAGACATACATACGTACAGAGAGACAGACACAAACAGAGAGACACACACACACACACACACACACACACACACACACACACACACACACACACACACACAGTCGACAGAGACTTCAAATTAGGCCCTAATCAACTTAGCCTGACCATCAGACTCCCAGCGTGCCGTGCTGCAGTGCTAGTATGGCTGTGTGCTTTTGTCCCGACCGATTGACTGACTGTATGTTTTGGCCATTTCTGACAGTCCTACCCGGTACTTGTATGCGTTCTCGCTGTCTCCAGTCCGCTGCCATGTAAACTGGATTTAAACATGCTAACTGGGTCGGGGGAGCGGGTCAAACTGCTGCTGCAGACAGCTGGAGGCTGCTTCATAGGGCTGTGCCGATGGACGATATCTATAATTTAGGGGACATCGCCTAACCCTACTACTTCACTTTCAGACTCAGAAAGGACTTCATTGCCACAGTAGTTACTCTACCCTTACCTTGGTGACCGGTGCACACATACATATTAAACGTTAATAAGAAATAAACTTTTTTATATACACACACACACACAGAGACACACACACACACACACACACACACACACACACACACACACACACACACAGATACTTGCGTTTTTCAATAAATAAAAAGCAGTTTCCCAGTACATTTTGTGTCTATGTGGGTTGTAGCCGTGTCTTTTTCACATCATTTTGGACCGTTATCTCCATATCTGTCTGAAAATGTTGGAAAAGCTCGAGCAGATAATATGTAAAAAGCTTGTAGCGTGAAGAACATTTTGGTTAACCCCTTAACTCTTATCTAGCTTTTACAATGTTTTTAAAACGCAGATATGGGGGAAATGGCCTTTTTTATTTTTTTATTTTTTTTAATTGAAAAACGTAACATTTTGTTGAGGAAGGACGCCTAACTAATGCACGTATCTAAAGAGACACACACCAAGACAGACGCGCACACACACACACACACACACACACACACACACACACACACACACACACACACACACACACACACACACACAGACAGAACAGAGACACACACCAATACACACACACAGACACACAGACAGACAGACAGACAGAACACACACACACCAATACAGACAGAACACACACACACCAATACAGACAGAACACACACACACAGACAGAGACACACTCGCGCACACACACACACACTCTCTCACAGACAGACAGGGTTGGTTTTGGGGAGGAGATACACAACTTATTTTTCACTTGAGTTAACGTTGGTGAGATAGGGTCTGCGTCTGAAATCCCACACTAACATGCTATTTACAATGCACTGGGTTCATGTGGTGTCAGTATCACTGGAAACCCCTCCTGTAATATGCCCAAAATGGGCCCGTATAAACAAACGTCAGTCACCCAGGAAGTATCTACTGCCCTCACTACAGGATTCATTTTAGTTGCTGTTTGAATGCTGTGCTTTTCCTCTGGTGTCTGTTATTTAAATGTCTCGTTTTGTTTGCAGGTGAAGAGACTACATGTCCCAGAAAACCCTGTGAGAGCGAGCTACTTCTTGTCCGTGTTTCCTCTCTCCCTCCGTCCGGTTGGTTGGATGAGTCCCATACAGCGACAGAACTGTGAGCAGTGATTGGGCGCTGAGCCAGACCGGGTAGCCAACGGGGAGCCAGGTGAGAGACGGAGGGCGTTTGAGAGTTTAAATAACTTTACAGATTTAACTCTATTTAATTATCTTTTTCTTGAACGCAATCCTTTTCGTTTGATCACAGCAAACAAGCAGGAAGAAGGTGCTTTTTAAAATCTATGTGCAAAATGAAGGAGTAACATTTGTCTCCTATATCTGTCAACCTGGAATCCTATTTGTTTAATCAGAAACAGCTCTGAGATCGCTATCCCCAAACCCACCAGGCTCCATGTAAATAATCAGGACTTTTAGCGTGTATAGAGCCAGCATATTTCCACCAGACTCCATGTAAATAATCAGGACTTTTAGCGTGTATAGAGACAGCATATCTCCACCAGACTCCATGTAAATAATCAGGACTTTTAGCGTGTATAGAGCCAGCATATTTCCACCAGACTCCATGTAAATAATCAGGACTTTTAGCGTGTATAGAGCCAGCATATATCCACCAGACTCCATGTAAATAATCAGGACTTTTAGCGTGTATAGAGCCAGCATATCTCCACATGTAAATGGGTGAATTAAGGGTTTATTTCAACCAAACCAGAGAGGTGATTGTTGGAACAGTGGAAAGATGAACCAAGACGGCTTTTGATAGTTTTATTTAGTTTCTGTCCACTTTGAAGGAAGTGTGTTTTACGATGATAAAAGTCCTGATTATTTACATGGAGTCTGGTGGAGTTCGGTGACAGTGATTTCGGGGCTGTTTGATGTTAAACTAAAAGGATCTTACTCTTTAACTAAAAGGTCTATCTCTGTAGGGATCCATCCCATAATGTCAGACACTTAGAATAATAATCTGAGTCTGTCAGCAGCAACAACAGAACTTTTTAGTGGACGCTAACTGACGCCGAACATTTAACCATTAACATTTTCACATGTAATAAAAAGTGCTGGGTACACCTGCCCAGTGCATGATGGCATAGCCTCCAGCCCCTGTTCCCCTAAACAGATTAAACGGTGTGTACGAAATGAATGAATGGTACACAGAAGAATTAAAACAAGGTGCATGTTCTGTGTTTTTGTCTCTGTAGGCTAGCCATCATGGCGGACGTGGACCCAGACACCCTGCTGGAGTGGCTGCAGATGGGGCAGGGCGATGAGCGCGACATGCAGCTTATCGCTCTGGAGCAGCTCTGCATGCTGCTGCTCATGTCGGACAACGTGGACCGCTGCTTCGAGACGTGAGTTTTTCAGTTAGTGCGCACACAAGATGACGCAGCGCTGGAAGAAGTATTCAGATCCTTTACTGCAGTGAAAGTACTAAATGCTCTCTTACAAGTTAAAGTCCTGCATTGAAACTGTTACTTCAGTGAACGTGTGTAAGTATCATCAGGAGAATGTAGTTAAAGTATTAAAACATTGTAGAAAGAGTAAAGGATCCAACCAGCTGTGTGTGTAATGGTCTAATCATGTCAGCTGGACTTGTGCCGTTATATTAGCCGCTAGTTGACTTTAGAATCAAACATAAGATTTTATAAACTACATGTGTTCTCTGTGCAGTAATCTGAATGTGTAAAGTAACTAGTAACTAAAGCTGTAACAGATGAATGTAGTGGAGTAACTAAAGTACAATATTGCACGCAGAGACACACACAGATACACGCAGATACACGCAGAGACACACGCACAGAGACGCACGCACGCACACGCATGCAGAGACACACACACACACACACACACACACACACGCATGCAGAGACACACACACACACACACACACACACACACACACGCATGCAGAGACACACACACACACACGCATGCAGAGACACACACACACACACGCATGCAGAGACACACACACACACACACACGCATGCAGAGACACACACAGATACACGCACGCAGAGACACACACGCACAGAGACACACACACACACATACACACAGATACACAGAGACACACACGCACAGAGACACACACACGCACACGCACGCAGAGACACACACGCAGAGGCACACACACACTTTGAAGTGTAGCGAAGTAGAACGTGGCATGAAAAGACTAAAGTACAAGTACCTCAACAGTTGTACAAAGTGCAGTACCGTAGTAAATGTACTTGGTTACATTCCCCCACTGTCGGGAGATCAGCGGTCTGACCGTCTCTCTCCTCTCGTGTTCCAGCTGTCCCCCTCGGACGTTCCTCCCGGCGCTCTGTAAGATCTTCCTGGACGAGAGCGCTCCAGATAACGTGCTGGAGGTCACGGCCCGGGCCATCACCTACTACCTGGACGTGTCGGCCGAGTGCACCCGGAGGATCGTCGGCGTGGACGGCGCCATCAAGGCGCTGTGCAACCGGCTGGTGGTGGTGGAGCTCAACAACCGGACCAGCAGAGATCTCGCCGAGCAGTGTGTCAAGGTAGGACGAGCTGCATCATCTACTGAAGATTAGAGAGTTAAGAGTTACCTGAGGGGCCGGGGGGTCTGTTAACCAGGGACGTGCACAGACATGACAGGGGGAGAGAGGGAGGCGGAGGGAGACAGAGGGAGGGAGAGACTGAGAGGGAGGGAGGGAGAGATGGAGAGAGAGGCAGACAGTGTGAGAGGGGGAGAGAGAGAGAGAGAGAGAGACAGACAGAGGGAGAGGAACAGGGACGAAGGGAGAGGAGGGAGGGAGAGACGGGAAGATTTTTTTTTTGCTTTAATGGATAGGACAGCTGAGATATGGAAAGGGAGAGACATGCAGGAAACTGTCACAGGTCGGACTTGAACCCTGGACCTTCTGCGTCGAGGAATAAACCTCCACATATGTGCGCCCGCTCTACCAACTGAGCTAACCGGCCACTAGCGGTTGTTGTTCTTATTTTAGATCCATTTATACAGGATCATGTAAACAACAATCTCCCGAGTTCTCTAACGGTTAACCTGCATAAGTGCTCAGGCGAGAGCAGCACTCTTCTCTCCCCGAGGAAGAACCAAAGCTCAGAGTCGGACCGTAAAGCAGAATCTGTGTGTTTCTGCTTCGTCCGGTTATTGTGGCGTTCGAGGCTGTGACGTCAACCGTTTGATTAGCAGCGGTGTGTTTTGGTGTTCCAGTGAAAGCTCCTCAGTGTCTTGTTTGTCTCGTTTCCTCTGCAGTGTTTCTGTCACCCTGAACAGGGCGGTCGGTGTGTCAGGGAGGCATGTAGCGGGAGGTTAACTCAGGCTAAGACATGATGATAATAATAAGTCGAGTCAAACCACAAACCAGGAGACTCCTAACCATGTGCTACCAGACGTTTATTAATACACACCACAGGACAGCTGTGTTCTTCATTCAGAGCTCAGTATGTCTCAGCACAGATCTGCTGAGACATACTGTTTGATCTGGTTAATTTCATTTTATTTTTCCTCTAAATTGCCAATATTGAATATCTTGTTTGCCCTTCTTCGTGTCTATGAGGAGAGCGTTGGTTTAACTGTTCTCTTCCCAGTTTGAAGAAGCATCCGAACATTCAAAATTAACAAAAAAAAAAGGGACGCCTTTTTGCCACAACATGAACATATTATAAGTAATAAATAAACAAATGACATTGTC
>CM042333.1:31163506-31168506 GCA_023566125.1 Zingel zingel | reverse complement strand
ACCTAGAGCCTTTCAAACATCAAAATGTCATTTATTAAATGTATTTGTGTATGTGTGTGTGTGTTTTAGGAAAGCCAGTCTGGCTCTGATCAGGAAGATGGTTCACTACAGCAGCGAAGTCCTGCTGAAGGAGGTCTGTGACAGCGAGACGGGACACAACCTCCCCACGGTGCTGGTGGAGATCACAGCTACCGTCCTCGACCAGGAGGTACGCAGATACACGCACACAGACATACACATACAGATGCACACACACACACACACACACACACACACACACACACACACACACACGCTCACACACACACGCTCACACACACACGCACACAGACATACACATACAGATGCACACACACGCTCACACACACGCTCACACACACGCTCACACACGCGCTCACACACACGCGCTCACACACACGCGCTCACACACACGCGCTCACACACACGCGCTCACACACACGCGCTCACACACACGCGCTCACACACACACACACACACACGCAAACAGACAGACACAGACGCACACAGATATGCACAGACATGCACACACAGACACGCTCACACAGACGCACACAGATATGCACAGACATGCACACACAAACGCACACACACACACACACACACCCACACACAACTGTTAAGTTGAAAAAAAAAAATACATTTTTAAAATGAAAACTTTGAGACTTTTTTTATAACCCTTGTTCTCTGATGACGGTGGTAATTAAAGTGATAAACTTGACTTGTACTTGGACCAAAAACTCAACTCACAGTCCACTTTGTCTTTGAACCATGTCTCTGTCTTCCTCTGCAGATTAAGTTTGCTCAGCTATGAGCATGAATAACAACTCAGTTGTCCATCTTCATAATGCAGTTTCTATTTCCGCTGTCACGGGGATTGTCCTCATGGCTACAGAGTTTATCTTTTGTGTGTGTGTGTGTGTGTGTGTGTGTGTGTGTGTGTGTGTGTGTGTGTGTGTGTGTGTGTGTGTGTGTGTGTGTGTGTGTGTGTGTGTGTGTGTGTGTGTGTGTGTGTGTGTGTGTGTGTGTGTGTGTGTGTGTGTGTGTGTGTGTGTGTGTGTGTGTGTGTGTGTGTGTGTGTGTGTGTGTGTGTGTGTGTGTGTGTGTGTGTGTGTGTATCAGGACGATGACGACGGCCACCTCCTGGCTCTGCAGATAATCAGAGATCTGGTGGATAAAGGCGGAGACGTCTTCCTCGACCAGCTGGCTCGGCTGGGAGTCATCAACAAGGTGTCCACTCTGGCTGGACCGGCGTCCGACGACGAGAACGAAGACGAAACCAAACCTGAGAAGGTAGAGAGAGAGACAGACAGAGAGAGCGAGAGAGACAGACAGAGAGACAGACAGAGAGAGAGAGAGAGAGACAGAGAATGATGTGTTGAAAAAACAGTGTTAAAAAAATTGACAATAACATTAAAAAAAACGCCCAAAAAGTGACAAAATCAATTTGAATAAAATTGACAAACAAAAGTGTAGAAAAAGAACCACAAAATATCATAATATTTCGACCCAGAAAAACACAAAGCTGCAGGGTCGACGTGAGACAACACGAGGGTTAAAGCTGATGTGCTCTCACTGATGCTACATCTCCACGTGGCCGGCTATTTTCATAAACGGACATTTCAAACATCGTGCACAGCTGTCAGTTTTCAGTAACGTGTTTGTTTACATGTACCCGTGTATATATATGCCGTTAATGCCGTCAAGAGCACGCCAGACCTGTAGGGGGCGGTGTAACGAGAAGCTCAAGCCCACGTTAGCCAATCGGAATCCAGAAAATAGCAACAACAGCAACCAATCACTTCCTCTCTCTTCTCTTCCTCACTTCCTCGGCTACCTAGACCTCAGTTTGTCTCAGTTTACGTGCAAACGTGCAAATGAAGTTGTCCAAAATCTCCACTTTGGCCGGAGATTTTAGAAATGATCGTTTTCTGTGATAAAAACGGGTTTTCGTGTAAATGAGAGGCCAAACCGCAGGAAATATCTGCGTCTTCCCTTCGTGTAAACGGGGCTTTACTTGTTGCTGTCCAGACTTTGTACCTTCAAGGTTGAAAGCACTTTATTGGAAGTCACTGTGGATAAAAGCTAAATGACGTACTGTCCCGCAGGAGGAGGAGGCGCAGGAGGACGCCAGGGAGATCCAGCAGGGGAAGCCCTACCACTGGAAGGACTGGTCCATCATCAGAGGGAGGGACTGTCTCTACATCTGGTCCGACGCCGCGGCGCTCGAACTCTCCAACGGCTCCAACGGCTGGTTCCGCTTCATCCTGGACGGGAAGCTGGCCACCATGTACTCCAGCGGGAGTCCAGAGGGGGGGTCGGACAGCTCCGGTACTGAACTACTCTCTCATGGCACACTTACGGGTTATACCTTCCATATAATATTAGGTTAGGCCTGCACGATTCGGGGAAAAATATGAATCAAGATTTTTTTAGCTTAGAATTGATATCACGATTCTCTGCCATGACTTTTTTTCTCACGAAGTGTAATGTTTACTGCACACATGAACCAAGACGAAACAAATTGGCCGTACCACACTTTATTTATTTTGGCACCTAGAGCACATTGTGCATCACCACAAGCCTGTAAACACGAGGCTTCAATGAATTAAAAAATGAAGTACATACTGGTTATTTAAGTACAGTAGGCTACCAAAAATAGTGACATATAACTAGGGTTGGGTACTATGCAAACGGTAGTATTCGGATCGGATTAGAAGGCAAAATTCGGTTCCGACTGAAATATTTTCCCTCCGTCGTTCAGGACAGCATCACTCTTTTTTTCTTTCTCCCTTTTCTGCTGAGTGGCGCCCGTGCACGCTCGCGGTGTGAAGCTCGTGTCCGCACTATTCCCCCGATGTGCACTCTACTATCACTGCTGAAAGACGGCTTTTTGTACACGCTCCGAAACAGACGTAAAAATATCCCCCTTTCTCTGTACTCCACCGTTAGCTAGCTACCGTTAATGTAGACTACCTTTTAAAATGCCATATCTTCCCTCTGGGCTCACCAGAACGGACGTAAAGGCATATTAACCATTCACTGACTGCACGTGATCGCTAGTAAACAGATTCCACTTACTCTGCTAGTCTATCGTTCAGGACCAGACCCTGTAGCCTGGTGGGGGGGGGGTGGGGTCTGTCCTTTCTAACTCCTCCCTGTGTGTCCAGGCCTCTTGGACACCATATGAGAGGTTTCTCCTGTGCAGGACGTCCCGTAAGTCAGGAGAGGTGGAGTATCTCGCCAGAGAAGCAAATCTGGTCATTTCTCTGCAGAAGAACTGCTAAAGTTTGAAGCTGGTTGCCATACCAACTCAACAATTATTTAGTTTCTAAAGTTACTTGTTAATAGTGTAACTGTTATTTGTTAAATTGTTGTACTTATGTGTTAGGTATTGTAATTTCCCCTTGCGGGAATAATAAAGTATATATTATTATTATTATTATTATTATTATTAGGTGACTTAGGTTTACTTATTATATGTTTAAGTACTTTAAAACGTTAATATATTACATTTTTAAATAATTTTCAATTTAAAACAAACTCCATAAAAGAGCCTTTCTTTGATGTCATTTTTCAGTTTTAGGGATCGGAATCGTTTTAAAAGTACCGGTTCGGCATCAGAATCATAAAAATCCAAACGGTACCCGACCCTACTTATAACACATTGAACTAAATATGGCCCTGATACAGGCTCTATCTGAACTCCTTGAACATGGCTTTACATAATTATAACATGTTAATGTCGAATGCTTTCAGTAAATGAATTGAAGGAAAAGGAATTCAAGGAATCGTGAACGGGGGTGAATCGAGATCATGATTTTATAACTATTTATCGGGCAGGCCTGATATAAGTGCACAACACAATAATCGACAGACAACATTAATGAGACCGTGAACATCATCTGGTATGAACTGAAGTGAACGTCTCCCCCGTGCAGAGTCTCGCAGTGAGTTCCTGGAGAAGCTGCAGCGAGCGAGGAGTCAGGTGAAGCCAGTGACCGTCAGCCAGCCCATCCTGTCCAGCGTGGGTCCCACCAAGCTGACCGTGGGGAACTGGTCCCTGACCTGCCTGAAGGACGGAGAGATCGCCATCCACAACTCGGACGGACAGCAGGCCACCATCCTGAAGGAAGACCTGCCGGGCTTCGTCTTCGAGTCCAACAGAGGAACCAAACACTCGTTCACTGCCGAGACTTCGCTGGGTGAGACTTTATACCTCGAGTTTATATCGATCGCATAGATACACAACGTCACATACATAACAAATATGGTAAAAAAACAAAGTGTCTGTCTGTCTCTCGGTGTGTGTGTGTGTCTGTCTCTCGGTGTGTGTGTGTGTGTCTGTCTCTCGGTGTGTGTGTGTGTGTCTGTCTCTCGGTGTGTGTGTGTGTGTCTGTCTCTCGGTGTGTGTGTCTGTCTCTCGGTGTGTGTGTGTCTGTCTCTCGGTGTGTGTGTGTGTGTCTGTCTCTCGGTGTGTGCGTGTGTCTGTCTCTCGGTGTGTGCGTGTGTCTGTCTCTCGGTGTGTGCGTGTGTCTGTCTCTCGGTGTGTGCGTGTGTGTCTCTCGGTGTGTGCGTGTGTGTCTCTCGGTGTGTGCGTGTGTGTCTCTCGGTGTGTGCGTGTGTGTCTCTCGGTGTGTGCGTGTGCGTCTGTCTCTCGGTGTGTGCGTGTGTGTCTGTCTCTCGGTGTGTGTGTCTCTGTGTGTGTGTGTGTCTCTGTGTGTGTCTCTGCCTCTGCTCTTTAAAGCTTCTTGCCTATAATTGTAGAGCGGCAAAGATGAGTCGATTAGTTGTCAATTATTAACTAAATTGCCAACTATTTTGGTAATCAATGAATCCGTCTGAGTGTGTGTAATATATATATTTTATGGAATGTGTTCAGGCTCAGAGTTTGTGACGGGCTGGACGGGGAAGCGAGGCAGGAAGCTGAAGTCAAAGCTGGAGAAGACGAAGCAGAAGGTGAAGAGCATGGCGAGGGAGCT
>CM042333.1:31138506-31161006 GCA_023566125.1 Zingel zingel | reverse complement strand
AAGAAAGAGACAGAGAGAGAGACAGACCGAAAGAGACAGAGACAAAAAGAAATACAGAAAGAAAGAGAGAGACAAAAAGAAATACAGAAAGAGAGAGACAAAGAGAGAGACAGACCGAAAGAGAGAGACAAAAAGAGACAAAGACAAAAAGAAATACAGAGAGAGACATAAAGAGAGAGACACAAAGAGACAGAGATAGACATAAAGAGAGACCTAAAGACCAAAAGAGACAGAGACAAAAAGAAATACAGAAAGAAAAAGACAGAGAGACATAAAGAGAGAGACAGAAAGAGACAAAGACAGAGAGAGACATAAAGAGAGACACAAAGAGAGAGACATAAAGACCGAAAGAGAGAGAGGCAAAAAGAAATACAGACAGAAAGAGAGACAGTTGATTGACAGACCTGTTTGGCCTTTCCTCTTTCTAAAACATGAGGATTCTTCTTTACTTTAATATTTAACTCCATTCTCCTGATGAGACTTACAGACTTTCACTGAAGGAACATTTTCACTGCAGGACTCTAGCTTGTAACAGAGTATTAACAGGGTGGTATTAGTACTTTTACTGCAGTAAAGGATCTGAGTACTTCTCCCAGTGCTGGTCTTTACCCTAAAACACAGTTAAATGTGGATGTAAAGTGAGTTCTTCTGTGTGTTTTGTTTGCAGAGTGTTGAACTGGACCTGAAACATGATTGTAAGCCTTTAATGGAGAGGATCAATGTCTTTAAGGCGGCTTTCAGCGAGAATGAAGACGATGAAAGGTAACGTTTACTCTAGAGCTGCAAAGATGAATCGATTAATCAATTAGTTCTCACCTACAGGGATGTCCCGAGAACCTGTACTTATGTACCAAGTCTGGACAAATGAATTCTGAAAACATGACGGGTCTAGTCCAGTGGTTCTTAAGCTCTTTTCAATAATGTTCCCCCTTTGAACAGTTTAAGGCAAGAATAGGTCGAAAATAGTAATAAAAACTCGGTAGAAAGAAGGAAGGCAACACTAGGGCGACAAGAGACAAAAACTTCAAAGAAGTGACAAACTTCGAAACTGCAGTCCTCCAGAGTACCCCTAGGGGGACACGTACCCCCTGCAGTCCTCCAGAGTACCCCTAGGGGGACACGTACCCCCTGCAGTCCTCCAGAGTACCCCTAGGGGGACACGTACCCCCTGCAGTCCTCCAGAGTACCCCTAGGGGGACACGTACCCCCTGCAGTCCTCCAGAGTACCCCTAGGGGGACACGTACCCCCTGCAGTCCTCCAGAGTACCCCTAGGGGGACAAGTACCCCCTGCAGTCCTCCAGAGTACCCCTAGGGGGACACGTACCCCCTGTAGTCCTCCAGAGTACCCCTAGGGGGACACGTACCCCCTGTAGTCCTCCAGAGTACTCCTAGGAGGACACGTACCCCCTGCAGTCCTCCAGAGTACCCCTAGGGGGACACGTACCCCCTGTAGTCCTCCAGAGTACCCCTAGGGGGGACACGTACCCCCTGCAGTCCTCCAGAGTACCCCTAGGGGGACACGTACCCCCTGCAGTCCTCCAGAGTACCCCTAGAGGGACACGTACCCCCTGCAGTCCTCCAAAGTACCCCTAGGAGGACACGTACCCCCTGCAGTCCTCCAGAGTACCCCTAGGAGGACACCTACCCCCTGCAGTCCTCCAGAGTACCCCTAGGGGGACACGTACCCCCTGCAGTCCTCCAGAGTACCCCTAGGAGGACACCTACCCCCTGCTCACACTCTCCTTGCCCCCTTCACTTCACACCAAAACAGAAAGTTAGTAAAAATGAACGGACACTGAAAGAAGGGGAGTCTATATCCACGATGTTCCAGTTCCCGGATTGCTCCATTGCCGCCGAAATTCTGCCAGAAGTCCTTCATTTTCTGCCGGATGTCCGTCTATAGTCCGTTTCTGAGGACTATGGTTAACGTCTCCTCAGATCTCTGCAGGGTGAATCCAGACAGCTAGCTAGACTATCTGTCCTATCTGAGTTCTCTGTTGCACGACTAAAACTACTTTTGAACGTCCACATGTTCCACCAAAACAAGTTCCTTCCTGAGACTATTTGCCTACCTATATTCATGGACCCTTGCACACTTGATTATGTCTATATATGTGTCTGTGTATCTTTAAGGCATACGGTTTCTGCCTTCCCTGCTCTACCTGTAAAGCACTTTGTGTCAACTGTTCGTTTGTTTAAATGTGCTATACAAATAAAATGACTTGACTTGACTATTTAGCAGAGGCACCGTGGCTCCGTCCGGAGCTTAGCTCCGCCCAAGACGATTGTGATTGGTTTAAAGAAATGCCGATAAGCCAGAGCACGTTTTTCTCCCATCCCAGAATGCTGTGCGGACTAGCCAGACTTAAAAAGAAGAGTGACATGACACAGTCCCCACCCCCTAATTGTTTAAATAAAGTAATGTAGAAGTAGGGCTGGGCGATATGGAGAAAATCAAATATCACGATAGTCTTAACCAAATATCTCGATATCCATATCGCGGAGATATTCTAGGGTTGACAATTGGGGCTTTAACAAAATGTCTTCACACTTAGATTTTAGATAATCATCAGTAATGTGGACGTAATGTCTAAGTGGGGAAAAGGCAAATAACAGAACAGCTAGACCAGTCTGGTAAGATCAGAAAAGTACATCACTTTACTGTAATGCAGCCTTTAAAACCAGGAAAAGATACTTATGTCTTATCACGATATCCAAAATCTAAGACGATATCTAGTCTCGTATCACGATATCGATATATTGCCCAGCCCTGTGTCGAAGTATCAACTTTGGTATTTAGTGTTGTGTGCTTTTGGTATTGTGATATCCCTATTCAACTATTAAATGAATGAGCAACTATTTTGATGATTGATTAATCGGTTTGAGTCATTATTTATGGTCAGAAAGTGTGTCAGATTGAACCTGGACTGTTTGTGTGTCTGCAGCCGACCAGCTGTTGCCTTAATCCGTAAACTGATCGCAGTCCTGGAGTCGATAGAACGTCTACCTCTGCACCTGTACGACACTCCAGGATCCACTTACAACCTGCAGGTAATAGGCGTAAGTCAGGGTGCAACAGTTAGGGTGTCCCAATGGGGGGGGGGGGCGGGCGGGGGGGGAGGTAGGTAGGTAGTACGCCACGTTAGTTAGTGAATATAACGACCAACTTCCCCGTTCGGCATCATGGTATCAATACAGTCATCGTTCTCTTTCCCCCATCGGAGAATGATTTGATTTGAATGTGCTCCGTTGGTAGAGTTGGTGCTTGATCCTTTTTTTCTTCCTTTTTTTTAGATTTTATTTTTTTACGAAATATTTTTGACTTTTTTTTTTCTCGACATTGGGACACATTTTTCTGTTTTTTCTTTTTTCGGCGCTTCGACTTATTTTTTTTATTTATTTATTTATTTATTTTTTTTACGTTTTTTGAAACCTTACGACTCCTTTTTCCACAGACTACATTTTTATTTTTATTTGTTTATTATTTGAATGTGTGTAACTTATTTTTTTAAGAAATATGTTTTTACATTTTTTTTTTCTCGACATTCGAAACTTTTCTGCTTTTTTTTTTTTTTTTTTTTTTTTTCTTTCTTGTTTTTCGGCGCTTTGACTTATTTTATTTTTTTTTTTTTGGGACTTTTTTTCCTATTTTTTATTTATTTATTTTTTTGACGTTTTTTGGAACTTTAAGACTCCTTTATTCCCAGACAATTTTTTTTTTTTTTTTTAAAGTTTTTTTTCGACTTAGTAATTGAGTTATTTTTTGCTGGGTTTCGACTTTTGACACTGTTTTTGGTGCTTCTGACATTTTTTTTAATGTTTTTTCAGTAATAATGACTTTAGGCAAGTAGAGTATTTCTTTTCCACTTGCCTGACCGGACAAGTGAAAAACAAAACCCTTAATGTTGAAGCTGGGGGGAAACTCTGACTTCTGTCTTCTTAACTGGGTGCGTTTGTGCGTTTGTGCTCGTCAGATCTTGACGAGGAGGTTGCGGTTCCGTCTGGAGCGAGCGCCCGGTGAGACGGCTCTGATCGACCGAACGGGCCGCATGTTGAAGATGGAACCGCTCGCCACCGTGGAGTCTCTGGAGCAGTACCTGCTGAAGATGGTGAGGACACACAGAACAGAAATTACAGAGTAGTACTACTGACGAAACTGGTGAAATACTTGGCTAAAAGTAATTGACTAAACTGTTGACTAAACAGATTAAATAAATAGCTAAAAGTACTGACTAAACAGCTGACTGAACAGTTGAAATAGTAGCTTAAATTACTGACTAATGGCGTTTTTCCATTACATGGTACCTGCTCGACTCTACTCTCCTCGACACGCTGTGCGTCCGTTCTCCGTTGCAGATTGTAGTCCCGCCTCAGCGTGGCTGGTCGTCTTATACGCCGGCTCCACACACACACCAGCGCCACTTGAGCTTGTTCTCCAGCTCTGTGGAGGCTCCAGCAGAGCTTTCTCCGTAGCCGATGGAAGTGGCCTGATGGTTATACTTGTGCGCTGGTGTGTGCGTGGAGCCGGCCGTGTGTGTGTGTACGTAGGCTACGGAGAAAGCTCTGCCTGGAGCCTCCGCAGGACTGGAAACAAGCGGCGCCGCAGTAACCTGGCGTGACCTAACGTCACACACACAGAACGTGGAAGGTGTGTTGATGCCAGAAGACACATTTAGTTTCTAATGAAGCTGGAGGCAGCAAACACACAGCTGGCTGAACTAGTTAAAGATAGGGTTAGTTCAGGACGCCCGTCTGTCGCTTTCACGTCACCTTTTGGTATCGCCTCAGCTCGCTGGGACCTCGACGGAGGTGGTGCTACATGAAGTACCTGTTAGCAGGTACCAGGGACTATTTTTTCGTAATGGAAAACCAAAAAAAGTTAGGTGAGTCGAACAGGTACCATGTGATGGAAAAGCGCCATAAACAGCTGAAATAGTAGCTAAAAGTACTGTCTAAACAGCTGTATTAGTAGCTAAAAGTACTGTCTAAACAGCTGTATTAGTAGCTAAAAGTACTGACTAAACAGCTGACTAAACAGCTGTATTAGTAGCTAAAAGTACTGTCTAAACAGCTGTATTAGTAGCTAAAAGTACTGACTAAACAGCTGACTAAACAGCTGTAATAGTAGCTAAAAGTACTGACTAAACAGCTGACTAAACAGCTGTATTAGTAGCTTAAAGTACTGACTAAACAGCTGTATTAGTAGCTAAAAGTACTGTCTAAACAGCTGTATTAGTAGCTAAAAGTACTGACTAAACAGCTGTATTAGTAGCTAAAAGTACTGTCTAAACAGCTGTATTAGTAGCTAAAAGTACTGTCTAAACAGCTGTATTAGTAGCTAAAAGTACTGACTAAACAGCTGACTAAACAGCTGTAATAGTAGCTAAAAGTACTGACTAAACAGCTGACTAAACAGCTGTATTAGTAGCTTAAAGTACTGACTAAACAGCTGTAATAGTAGCTAAAAGTACTGACTAAACAGCTGTATTAGTAGCTAAAAGTACTGTCTAAACAGCTGTATTAGTAGCTTAAAGTACTGACTAAACAGCTGTATTAGTAGCTAAAAGTACTGTCTAAACAGCTGTATTAGTAGCTAAAAGTACTGTCTAAACAGCTGTATTAGTAGCTAAAAGTACTGACTAAACAGCTGTATTAGTAGCTAAAAGTACTGACTAAACAGCTGTATTAGTAGCTAAAAGTACTGTCTAAACAGCTGTATTAGTAGCTAAAAGTACTGACTAAACAGCTGACTCAACAGCTGTATTAGTAGCTTAAAGTACTGACTAAACAGCTGTAATAGTAGCTAAAAGTACTGACTAAACAGCTGTAATAGTAGCTAAAAGTACTGACTAAACAGCTGTATTAGTAGCTTAAAGTACTGACTAAACAGCTGTAATAGTAGCTAAAAGTACTGACTAAACAGCTGTAATAGTAGCTAAAAGTACTGACTAAACAGCTGTATTAGTAGCTTAAAGTACTGTCTAAACAGCTGTATTAGTAGCTTAAAGTACTGACTAAACAGCTGACTCAACAGCTGTATTAGTAGCTTAAAGTACTGACTAAACAGCTGTAATAGTAGCTAAAAGTACTGACTAAACAGCTGTAATAGTAGCTAAAAGTACTGACTAAACAGCTGTATTAGTAGCTAAAAGTACTGACTAAACAGCTGTAATAGTAGCTAAAAGTACTGTCTAAACAGCTGTAATAGTAGCTAAAAGTACTGACTAAACAGCTGTAATAAATAGCCGAAACCAAAACCTTTAGCTTCACTCCAAGTTGTAGTTGTACACGAGTTTGGGAACTACTTCAAGCTCGCTCTCTTTCCCTCCCAGGTGGCGAAGCAGTGGTACGACTTTGAGCGCTCGTCCTTTGTCTTTGTGAGGAAGCTGAGGGAAGGACAGACCTTCACGTTCAGACACCAACACGACTTTGACGAGAATGGAATCATCTATTGGGTCGGAACCAACGCCAAGTAAGACCTGCGCCTGCAGTCACACTATAAATCCTTATTTACTTCTAACTTCATTGAATGGACCTTTTTCACAGCAGACATGTCGACTCGTCATAGTAGGAAAAGCACAGCTGACATTGATAACCTTAACGATGGCTCAGTTCCATCAAGGGTCCCAGTAAGCTATTTCAGTGAGTCAGCATGCCCAATACCACGGCCTCTCCTAAGTGGAATGCAGCCATCATTAATGGGTTTGAATTATAGACGGTATATAAACTGGACCAGCAGGTCCCGTGTCTCTGGACGGAGACCATGAAGGATGTTAGAAGCTCTTTTCCGGTGATGGCTGAGCGTTACTGAGCAGCCTCCAACTGAGCTTGAAGACGTAGATGTGACGTGAGCAACCTGTCTGAAAGTTGGAAGTCTTCTGGTAGCTGTGCCAAGAGAAATGTCAATCATTCCCAATCTAGCAGAGACGGAGAGCGTAGGTATATGTAAGGAGATAATATATATATATATATATATATATATATATATATATATATATATATATATATATATATATATATATATATATATATATATATATATATATATATATATATATAATTCGTACTGAAGACATTACCGTCTAAAGCCGAGAGAGGGCGCTCTAGGCTTGTGACAGCTCTATGCTGCTCCTAAAGACAACTGAAAAAGAAATGAAAATCCTATTCTGCAGATTTCAAACTGCAGGTAGTAAAATATGCAGCCGGAAACGGTACTCGAGCAACAGAAATAAAGTTTGGAGTGAGAGAGAAACTTGTGAGGGACTGGCGAAAAGGTGACTCTCACTGCAACGAAGAAAACAAAGAAAGCTAATCGGCTAATCGCGGGCTGAAAGCAAGATGGCCAGAGCTGGAGGAACGAGTCCACAGACAACGTGCTGCCGGGAGAGGCCTGTCACCGGTGCAGTGGAGTGTGCTAGTGTGTAGTTGAATAACTTGCCTTTCCAGATGTAAAGTTATTCTCTGTTAAAGTGACGTCAAAATGAATGGCAGTCAATGGGATGCTAACGGGAGCTGATGGCTTGGTAGCATCAGAATGAATGGCAGTCAATGGGATGCTAACGGGAGGTGATGGCTTGGTAGCATCAGAATGAATGACAGTCAATGGGATGCTAACAGGAGGTGATGGCTTGGTAGCATCAGAATGAATGGCAGTCAATGGGATGCTAACGGGAGCTGATGGCTTGGTAGCATCAGAATGAATGACAGTCAATGGGATGCTAACAGGAGGTGATGGCTTGGTAGCATCAGAATGAATGGGAGTCAATGGGATGCTAACGGGAGCTGATGGCTTGGTAGCATCAGAATGAATGGCAGTCAATGGGATGCTAACGGGAGGTGATGGCTTGGTAGCATCAGAATGAATGGCAGTCAATGGGATGCTAACGGGAGCTGATGGCTTGGTAGCATCAGAATGAATGGGAGTCAATGGGATGCTAACGGGAGCTGATGGCTTGGTAGCATCAGAATGAATGGCAGTCAATGGGATGCTAACGGGAGCTGATGGCTTGGTAGCATCTACATGGCGCCATAGGTTGGAGCTCTGAAGCGAAGCGTACCCCCTTGGTTTGAATACACCTGTGCTTTTCCTACTATGACATGTCAACGGGAAAAAGGTCTGTTATTTTACTTTAAAGTACACGTTTGGTGCGTTATATGTTGTTGGAGAGCGGCTCCAAATGTCACATTTTATGCAGCCATGTATCTTTTGGCAATAAGCAGAGCGGAGTTGAATCAGCTGATTTGTGAATGGAGTTTGGTCTGGCATTATTCTGTATGTTTCAAATTAAACCCTGTAAATGTCCCATGTTTTAGGATTTCACATTTCCTCTATTATTCCTCCTTATTTCAACGTTTGTAGACTTTTTCTAAGCCTTTTGAAGTTTATTTTTTTTCCCCAAATGTTTTAATTATAAATTGTTGGTAATTTTTTTTTACATTTATGTCACTTTTTTTTGACATTTTGTCACTTTTTTTTTTAACATTTTTGTCACTTTTTTGGGACATTTTTTTGTCACTTTTTTTTTTACATTTTTGTCACTTTTTTTTTTACATTTTTGTCACTTTTTTTTTGGGACATTTTTGTCACTTTTTTGGGACATTTTTGTCACTTTTTTGGGACATTTTTTTGTCACTTTTTTGGGACATTTTTTGTCACTTTTTTTGACATTTTTGTCACCTTTTTTTTGACATTTTTGTCACTTTTTTTTTGACATTTTTGTCACTTTTTTTTGACATTTTTGTCACTTTTTTTTGATATTTTTGTCACTTTTTCAACGTTCTTTAATCAATAGTTTTTTCTTAAAATCCTATAAAATTGACAACCACCCAAATTCAATGAAAGTAGTGAACTGATTATTTATTTAACGTGTGAAGAGCGTCGTAGAGAACCATCCACGTCATTATTTGGGACAATTTCTGATAAAGAAACTCATAAAATGGGTTAAATTTGACCCGAGGACAGCAGGAGGGTGAATTAATAT
The DNA here is from genome assembly GCA_023566125.1 of Zingel zingel. Classification (NCBI taxonomy): domain Eukaryota; kingdom Metazoa; phylum Chordata; class Actinopteri; order Perciformes; family Percidae; genus Zingel; species Zingel zingel. Next base: position 31,152,024 of record CM042333.1, on the reverse strand, counting down.
TTAAAAATAGGATTTATTGAGGTTTTAAAGGGTGAAAGTTGATCAATAGTTTTCAGATTCTGCTTTTTATCCGAGGTAGTTCTAGATCGTACTTTTGGCTCGTCATCACAACTGGACTTGCGTTCAATTTTTGTCTTAATAGACGCCTTATATTTTTTGTTCAGGACGGCCTACGAGTGGGTGAATCCCGCTGCCTACGGCCTGGTGGTGGTGACATCATCAGAGGGGCGTAACCTCCCCTACGGGCGTCTGGAGGACATCCTGAGTCGGGATAGCTCCGCCCTCAACTGCCATACCAACGACGACAAGAACGCCTGGTTCGCCGTCGACCTCGGCCTCTGGGTCATTCCTTCAGCGTACACCCTGAGACACGCCAGGTAATAAACCAAACATACCCTACTGAGACACGCCAGGTAATAAACCAAACATACCCTACTGAGACACGCCAGGTAATAAACCAAACATACCCTACTGAGACACGCCAGGTAATAAACCAAACATACCCCCTGAGACACGCCAGGTAATAAACCAAACATACCCTACTGAGACACGCCAGGTAATAAACCAAACATACCCTACTGAGACACGCCAGGTAATAAACCAAACCTACCCTACTGAGACACGCCAGGTAATAAACCAAACATACCCTACTGAGACACTCCAGGTAATAAACCAAACGTACACCCTGAGACACACCAGGTAATAAACCAAACATACCCTACTGAGACACGCCAGGTAATAAACCAAACATACCCTACTGAGACACGCCAGGTAATAAACCAAACATACCCTACTGAGACACTCCAGGTAATAAACCAAACATACCCTACTGAGACACGCCAGGTAATAAACCAAACATACACCCTGAGACACACCAGGTAATAAACCAAACATACCCTACTGAGACACGCCAGGTAATAAACCAAACATACCCTACTGAGACACGCCAGGTAATAAACCAAACATACCCTACTGAGACACGCCAGGTAATAAACCAAACATACCCTACTGAGACACGCCAGGTAATAAACCAAACATACCCTACTGAGACACGCCAGGTAATAAACCAAACATACCCTACTGAGACACGCCAGGTAATAAACCAAACATACCCTACTGAGACACGCCAGGTAATAAACCAAACATACCCTACTGAGACACGCCAGGTAATAAACCAAACATACACCCTGAGACACACCAGGTAATAAACCAAACATACCCTACTGAGACACTCCAGGTAATAAACCAAACATACACCCTGAGACACACCAGGTAATAAACCAAACATACCCTACTGAGACACTCCAGGTAATAAACCAAACATACCCTACTGAGACACTCCAGGTAATAAACCAAACCTACCCTACTGAGACACGCCAGGTAATAAACCAAACATACCCTACTGAGACACTCCAGGTAATAAACCAAACATACCCTACTGAGACACGCCAGGTAACGAACCTAAAGTCTACTACACACCGAGCCGATAATCAGCCGTCTGGCGAGGTCGGTGACTCGAGTCTGTTCGGTGTGTTCGTGCCGTCGTCCGTCCGAGGAGCCGTCGGCCTTCATTTGGGCTGATTTGACATGTATAATCGGCGGGGCGGGCACTGCCGGCAGTCAGACTCAAATGAGCCATCTGATTGGTGGAGAGCTAACCCGGGATGAGCGTGACTGAGCGAGTCTGTTAACCTGACCTTTTGTTGATCTGAAGTGAAGACAGATTCAGCGACTGCACGGCCTATTCCTCTCTTAACATGTTCTCAGGAACACGTTACGGTGAACTATTTTAGTCCAATAGGAGATCGGATTCTGAACGAGCCGCCATGACAGTCTGGCTGTGGATTTCTGAAGAAGCCAGACCCACGTGACGCGTTCGGCCAATCAGCTGCCGGTTTTCATTTTTGGCCGACAATCCAGATTAGCGCCGCCTGCTGTTATGGAGACGTATGACGTCTCGTCTCTTCGGTGAGTTCTGAGGAACTTTTTGGACCTCGGGGAGCCGACTGATCAGTCCGACTGGCTTTACTGCCGACGGTCGGCCGTCTGGTTGGTGTGTCCGGGGCTTAACGTACACCCTGAGACGCACAAGATGATGAAACAAACGCACCTTCATCCTAAAACAGGCACGGTAACAACCAAAACCAAATACATTTATTAGGATAATCTTATTTCATCTATCCTTTTTTTTTTTTTTTCCCCCAATTTCATCTATCTTCCCGTCCTCTTCTTCCCGTCCTCCTCTTCCCGTCCTCTCCTTCTTCCCGTCCTCCTCTTCTTCCCGTCCTCTTCTTACCCTCCTCTTCTTCCCGTCCTCCTCTTCTTCCCGTCCTCCTCCTCTTCCCGTCCTCCTCTTCTTCCCGTCCTCTTCTTACCCTCCTCCTCTTCCTGTCCCTCCTCCTCTTCCCGTCCCTCCTCTTCTTCCCGTCCTCCTCTTCTTCCCGTCCTCCTCCTCTTCCCGTCCTCCTCTCCTTCCCGTCCTCTTCTTACCCTCCTCTTCTTCCCGTCCTCCTCTTCTTCCCGTCCTCCTCTTCTTCCCGTCCTCCTCCTCTTCCCGTCCTCCTCTTCTTCCCGTCCTCTTCTTACCCTCCTCCTCTTCCTGTCCCTCCTCCTCTTTCCGTCCCTCCTCTTCTTCCCGTCCTCCTCTTCCCGTCCTCTTCTTCCCGTCCTCCTCTTCTTCCCGTCCTCCTCTTCTTCCCGTCCTCCTCTTCTTCCCGTCCTCTTCTTACCCTCCTGTTCTTCCCGTCCCTCCTCCTCTTCCCGTCCCTCCTCCTCTTCCCGTCCTCCTCTTCTTCCTGTCCTCCTCTTCCCGTCCTCTTCTTCTTCCCGTCCTCTTCTTCCCGTCCTCCTCTTCTTCCCCTCCTCTTCTTCCCCTCCTGTTCTTCCCGTCCTCCTCCTCTTCCCGTCCTGTTCTTCCCGTCCTCTTCTTCTTCCCGTCCTCTTCTTCTTCCCGTCCTCTTCTTCTTCCCGTCCTCTTCTTCTTCCCGTCCTCTTCTTCTTCCCGTCCTCTTCTTCTTCCCGTCCTCCTCTTCTTGTCCTCCTCTTCTTCCTGTCCTCCTCTTCCCCTCCTGTTCTTCCCGTCCTCCTCTTCTTCCCCTCCTGTTCTTCCCGTCCTCCTCTCCTTCACCTCCTGTTCTTCCCGTCCTCCTCTCCTTCCCGTCCTCTTCTTCCCCTCCTGTTCTTCCCCTCCTCTCCTTCCCCTCCTGTTCTTCCCGTCCTCTTCTTCCCGTCCTCCTCTTCTTCCCGTCCTCCTCTTCTTCCCGTCCTCTTCTTCCCGTCCTCTCCTTCCCGTCCTCTCCTTCCCGTCCTCCTCTTCTTCCCCTCCTCCTCTTCCCCTCCTCCTCTTCTTCCCCTCCTCTTCTTCCCGTGCTCCTCTTCTTCCCGTCCTCCTCTTCTTCCCCTCCTGTTCATCCCGTCCTCATCTTCTTCCCCTCCTGTTCTTCCCCTCCTCCTCTTCCCGTCCTCCTCTTCCTCCCTTCCTCCCCTCCTCCTCTTCCCGTCCTCCTCTTCTTCCCCTCCTGTTCTTCCCGTCCTCATCTTCTTCCCCTCCTGTTCTTCCCCTCCTCCTCTTCCCGTCCTCCTCTTCCTCCCGTCCTCCTTCCTCCCCTCCTCCTCTTCCCGTCCTCCTCTTCCTCCCGTCCTCCTTCCTCCCCTCCTCCTCTTCCCGTCCTCCTCTTCTTCCCCTCCTGTTCTTCCCGTCCTCATCTTCTTCCCCTCCTCCTCTTCCCGTCCTCCTCTTCCTCCCGTCCTCCTTCCTCCCCTCCTCCTCTTCCCGTCCTCCTCTCCTTCCTGTCCTCCTCCTGCAGGGGTTATGGCCGCTCTGCGTTGAGGAACTGGGTGTTTCAGGTGTCGAAGGACGGTCAGAACTGGACGACTCTCTACACCCACGTCGACGACTGCAGCCTCAACGAACCGGGGTATGACCTTCCTCAGTTCATTCACGTGGGAGAAAGTACCCAGAATTCCCCATTTATCCAACGAATAAACGAACACTAAGAGGCTAATGTTGCTTCCTGTCTGTCTCAGGTCGACGGCCACGTGGCCTCTGGACCCGTCCAAGGAGGAGAAGCAGGGCTGGAGACACATCCGGATCAAACAGATGGGGAAGAACGCCAGCGGTCAGACTCACTACCTGTCTCTGTCTGGACTCGAGCTGTACGGCACCGTCACCGCCGTCTGCGAGGACCAGCTCGGTAAGGCCGCCACAAGGGAGGGAGGGAAGGAAGGACAGAGGGAGGGAGGGGAGGGAGGAAGGGGAGGGAGGGAGGGAGGGAAGGAAGGACAGAGGGAGGAAGGGGAGGGAGGAAGGGGAGGGAAGGAAGGAAAGGAATGAAGGGAGGGAGGGGAGGGAGAAGGGAAGGAAGGACAGAGGGAGGGAGAAGGGAAGGAAGGACAGAGGGAGGGGAGGGAGAAGGGAAGGAAGGACAGAGGGAGGGAGGGGAGGGAGGAAGGGGAGGGAGGGAAGGAAGGACAGAGGGAGGGAGGGAGGGGAAGGAGGGAGGGAAGAAAGGAAGGAAGGGAGGGAGAAGGGAATGAAGGGAGGAAGGAATGAAGGGAGGGAGGAAGGAAGGACAGAGGGAGGAAGGGGAGGGAGGAAGGGGAGGGAAGGAAGGAAAGGAATGAAGGGAGGGAAGGAAGGAAAGGAATGAAGGGAGGGAGGGAGGGAGAAGGGAAGGAAGGGAACGGAAGGAAGGGAGGGAGAAGGGAACAGAAGGGAGGGAGGGAGGGAGGAAGGAAGGAATGAAGGAAAGGAATGAAGGGAGGGAGGGGAGGGAGAAGGGAAGGAAGGGAGGGAGAAGGGAAGGAAGGAAGCAAGGAAGGAAAGGAAGGGAGGAAGGAATGAAGGGAGGGAGGAAGGGAGGAAGGAAGGAAAGGAATGAAGGGAGGGAGGGGAGGGGGAAGGAAGGGAGGAAGGAATGAAGGGAACGGAAGGAGGGAAGGAAGGAAAGGAATGAAGGGAGGGAAGGAAGGGAGGGAAGGAAGGAAGGGGAGGGAGGGAGGGGAGGGAAGGAAGGGAGGGAGGGGAGGGAGAAGGAAGGGAACGGAAGGAAGGGAGGGAGAAGGGAAGGAAGGGAACTGAAGGGAGGGAGGGAGGAAGGAATGAAGGAAAGGAATGAAGGGAGGGAGGGGAGGGAGAAGGGAAGGGAGGGAGAAGGGAAGGAAGGAAGCAAGCAAGGAAGGAAGGAAAGGAAGGGAGGGAGAAGGGAAGGAAGGGAGGAAGGAATGAAGGGAGGGAGGGAGGAAGGAAGGAAAGGAATGAAGGGAGGGAGGGAGGGGAGGGGGAAGGGAGGAAGGAATGAAGGGAACGGAAGGAAGGGAGGGAGGGAGGGATGAAGGAAGGAAGGAAGGAAAGGAATGAAGGGAGGGAGTGAGGGAGGGAAGGGAGGGAGGGAGAAGGGAAGGAAGGGGAGGGAGGGAGGGAGGAAGGAATGAAGGAAAGGAATGAAGGGAGGGAGGGGAGGGAGAAGGGAAGGAAGGGAGGGAGGGAGAAGGGAAGGAAGGAATGAAGGGAAGGAATGAAGGAAGGAAAGGAATGAATGAAGTAAGGGAGGGAGAAGGGAAGGAAGGGAGGAAGGAATGAAGGGATGAAGGAATGGAAGGAAGGAATAAAGGGAAGTAAGGAAGGGAGGAACATGTCAAATAGTGACAAAAAGCAAGAATATTTAAAAAAGTGACAAACTTCAAAAACTTAAAAAGGTGCTCACGTACCCCCTGCAGTCCTCCAGAGTACCCCTAGGGGGACACGTACCCCCTGCAGTCCTCCAAAGTACCTCTAGGAGGACACGGACCCCCTGCAGTCCTCCAGAGTACCCCTAGGGGGACACGGACCCCCTGCAGTCCTCCAGAGTACCCCTAGGGGGACACGTACCCCCTGCAGTCCTCCAGAGTACCTCTAGGGGGACACGTACCCCCTGCTGTCCTCCAGAGTAGCACTAGGGGGACACGTACCCCCTGCAGTCCTCCAGAGTACCTCTAGGGGGACACGTACCCCCTGCTGTCCTCCAGAGTAGCACTAGGGGGACACGTACCCCCTGCAGTCCTCCAGAGTACCTCTAGGGGGACACGTACCCCCTGCTGTCCTCCAGATTAGCACTAGGGGGACACGTACCCCCTGCAGTCCTCCAGAGTACCCCTAGGGGGACACGTAACCCCAGTTGAGAAATACTGGTGTAGAGAGCAACGATTTGGCCAGAAAAGTTAACCACACACTCACCGATCCCATTCACAAACAACCAGGGTCCTGGCTCTGAACAGCTTGAAATCTCGCGTGATTAAACGTGACTTTGGAGTAAACTAACCTCCTGCTCCCTCAGGTAAAGCTGTGAAGGAGGCGGAGGCCAACCTTCGTCGCCAGCGGCGCCTGTTTCGTTCCCAGGTGATGAAGTACATCGTCCCGGGGGCGCGGGTCGTCCGCGGCATTGACTGGAAGTGGCGCGACCAGGACGGCAACCCGTCCGGAGAGGGCACGGTCACCGGAGAGGCCCACAACGGTAAGACGCTGAAAAAACCGACCGATATAAACTGGTTATTAATCCTGCAGCTTCAAAGGAGGATTCATTCACCAACCAACCAGATTAACAGCGTTGCTCCAGTCATTTCATGTTTAACAGCTTCTTCTTGGCTTAAGGTTTTTGTCTAAGTGTCCGGCGCCTTGTTTCTGTACACCAGAGGCTCAACTGTGGGAAGATATTTGTGCCGGCAACTTCACATTTTAGTTTAAGCTATTTAAAGTTAGGTTAAAGGTCCCATGGCATGATAATTCCACTTTATGATCTTTTTTAACATTACTATGCGTTCCCCCAGCCTGCCTCTGGTCCCCCAGCCTGCCTCTGGTCCCCCAGTGGCTAGAAATGGTGATAGGTGTAAACCGAGCCCTGGGTATCCTGCTCTGCCTTTGAGAAAATGAAAGCTCAGATGGGCCGATCTAGAATCTTCCCTTTATGACGTCATAAGGGGAAAGGTTACCTCCCCTTTCTCTGCTTTGCCCGCCCAGAGAACTTGGCCCCCCCATGAGAGAGACATCATGGCTTTCAAACAAGCAAAGTGGCAGTTGGTCAAGGCCACACCCCCACCCTCCTTCTCGCCCCCCCCACACACACACACACACACTCTCCCCCCCCCCCACACACACTCTCCCCCACACACACACACACACTCTCCCCCCCCACACACACACACACACACACACACACACACACACACACACACACACACACACACACTCTCTCCCCCCCCACACACACACACTCTCTTCCCCCCCCCCCCACACACACACACACACACACACACACACACACACACACACTCCCACACACACACTCTCCCACACACACACACACACACACACACACACACACACACACACACACACACACACACACACACACTCTCCCCCCCCCCCACACACACACACTCTCCCACACACACACACTCTCCCACACACACACACACACACACACACACACACACACACTCTCCCACACACACTCTCCCACACACACACGCACACTCTCCCACACACACACACACACACACCGGCTAGTATAAACATCAGGCCCCTTGCGTAGCTACGGTGAAAGCTCTCCGTTCAGCCCTCTGCAGAACCATAAATCAAGCTCAATCTTTCTACATCTTGTACACAAATCTAAAAACACGAGTACGAATTAACCCAAAATATTCAACTGCTAGACTTGACTGCTTGGAATATCTGCCCACAGTCAACATTGATGTTTTGCAGTGTAATCCGTGTCATCAGCAGGTTCCTGAAAGAAGAGGGAACGTTTCTGCATTAACCGTTTTCTTCCTGAACTTTTCCACACTACCCTGGTGTTGACGTGCAGCGACCATTTTCACAATCAGCTGCCAGGATTGTGTGCCAGCTCAGCTTACAGTTGGCTGATTAAGAGAGAATTAATAACAAAGACTGTAAGGGCTCCTGCACACTGGCTGTGTGGCGTGAGCGTGGCGTTTTCTATGTCTTTACACACCAGAAACGTGTCTGACAGGGTGCTGCTAGCCTCGTCTGTACACATGGCTGTTTCCCATTGATTCACTGCACTCAAGCAGTAGTATACGTCATGTTAAACATAAATATATACTGATCTGATTACAGCAAAGACAACGTCAGCAGTATTGACGGCAACATAGTCTCCAGAATATTTCCTTCTGTGTTGACAGGTGCAATATTTGAAAATCAATGATTTTAATTACATTTATTTATGCATTTATGTCCAAACATAGATACTTAATGATATCAACATGTCATTTATTAATATGTATTAGTGTCTAAATGACATATCAACATATTTTCCTATTCTATGTTGTCTGGAAACTCTTCCAAAACGCTGCTTGTGTGGCGTGAAAAATAGGCGTCGCTCCTATTTCCAGTAAGCATGCGTTTCCTGAGGCGTGCGTGTCATGCAGGCAGTGTGCATGCTCTAACCTGTTACCATGGGAGCACAAATAACAACTGACACGCTCACGCCACGCAGCTGACACGCTCACGCCACGCAGCCAGTGTGCAGGAGTCCTAACTATACGTTGTTGACTGACGCTTCTTTAAGTGGTGATTACTGCCCTTAGACATCCATCATCCATCCACACTACCACGCGTTAGCTACGTTTACGCCTCGCGTCCTCACCACTGCAGTGTTTCCCAGCCCCTAAAATGGAGACTTTTGGAAACACTGCTGCCCCCGTTTTGGTTTGTCAACTCCAGGGTCCTCCACTCCTTTGGAGTCTGGACGCCACTAGTCTATATCCACCAGAGACAGAGACCGAAAGGGAAGAGACAGAGAGAGCGACAGAAAGGGGAGAGAGAGAGACAGAAAGTTAAGAGACGGAAAGGAGAGAAGAGAGAGAAAGGAAAGGAGAGAAGAGAGAGAAAGGAAAGGAGAGAAGAGAGAGAAAGGAAAGGAGAGAAGAGAGAGAAAGGAAAGGAGAGAAGAGAGAGAAAGGAAAGGAGAGAAGAGAGAGAAAGGAAAGGAGAGAAGAGAGAGAGAAAGGAGAGAAGAGACAGAAAGAGAGGGGAAGCGACAGAGAGAGAGAGAGAGGGGTAGAGAGAGAGAGAGAGAGAGGGGTAGAGAGAGAGAGAGAGGGGTAGAGAGAGAGAGAGGGGTAGAGAGAGAGAGAGAGAGAGGGGTAGAGAGAGAGAGAGAGAGAGAAGGGGAAGAGAGAGAGAGAGAGAGAGAGAAAGGGAAGAGACAGAAAGAAAGAGAGAGAGAAAAAAGGGAAGACAGACAGAGAGAGAGAGAGAGAGAAAGGGGAGAGAGAAAGAGGGGAGAGAGAGAGAAAGGGGGAGAGAGAGAGAGAAAGGGAAGAGACAGAAAGGAAAGAGAGAGAGAGGAAAAGAAAGTTGACTGAGGCCCCTTTCCTCTTTCTACAACGTGAGGATTCTTCTTTACTTTAATATTTAACTCCATTCTCCTGATGAGACTTACAGACTTTCACTGAAGGAACATTCCCACAGCAGGACTCTAGCTTGTAACAGAGTATTAACAGGGTGGTATTAGTACTTCTACTGCAGTAAAGGATCTGAGTACTTCTTCTTCCAGCGCTGTAACCGACTCAGAGACATCATCTAAAAACGCCTGATCCCTTTTTTTATCCAGGTCTCCTGGGAATCCGCTCACACAGGAAATAACAGCTTCCTCTTCCTCCCTCCTTCCTCTTCCTCTTCCTCTCTGCCTCTCGCTCCTCTCGGTGTTCCCGTTTTTACTTCAGATCTGATGTTCTGTCGGCGAGCGGAGAGAGACGGAGTCGATTTTATATCATTTTAACGAAATCATGCACCAGGGTTGTTGTTGATTTCTTTCTTTGTGGCTTTTGACGCTTTTGCCCAAACAATATTTTTCTACTTTTGCTTTTAATTGTCATTTTCTGTGACTGTGTTCATATTTTTCTCTCCTTCATCGCTCCACCTGGACCAGAACGTTTATAACATGTCGACGGATGGTTCTTTAAAGCCGTTGATCCCAAGCCGAGAACGCGCCCGATACACAATTATATCACATAATATACGGCCATTCATAGTTCAAATGGGCTTATGTTAAAGGTTTACCTCCCTCCCTCTATCCCTCCTCTATACCTTCCTCCCTCCCTCCCTCCTCTCTTCCTTCCTCCCTCCCTCCCTCCCTCCTCTCTACCTGCCCCTCCCTCCTCTCTACCTTCATCCCTCTCTACCTTCCTCCCTCCCTCCTCTCTACCTTCCTCTCTACCTTCCTCCCTCCCTCCTCTCTACCTTCCTCCCTCCCTCCTCTCTACCTTCCTCTCTCCCTCCTCTACCTTCCTCCCTCCCTCCCTCTCTCCCTCCTCTCTACCTCCTCCCTCCCTCCTCCTCTCTACCTTCCTCTCTACCTTCCTCCCTCCCTCCTCCTCTCTACCTTCCTCTCTACCTCCTCTCTACCTCCCTCCCTCCTCTCTACCTTCCTCCCTCCCTCCTCTCTACCTTCCTCCCTCTCTACCTCCCTCCCTCCCTCCATCCTCTCTACCTTCCTCCCTCCCTCCTCTCTACCTTCCTCCCTCCCTCCTCTCTACCTTCCTCCCTCCCTCTCCCTCCTCTCTACCTTCATCCCTCTCTACCTTCATCCCTCTCTACCTTCCTCCCTCCCTCCTCTCTACCTTCCTCTCTACCTTCCTCCCTCCCTCCTCTCTACCTTCCTCCCTCCCTCCTCTCTACCTTCCTCTCTCCCTCCTCTACCTTCCTCCCTCCCTCCCTCTCTCCCTCCTCTCTACCTTCCTCCCTCCCTCCTCCTCTCTACCTTCCTCTCTACCTTCCTCCCTCCCTCCTCCTCTCTACCTTCCTCTCTACCTCCTCTCTACCTCCCTCCCTCCTCTCTACCTTCCTCCCTCCCTCCTCTCTACCTTCCTCCCTCTCTACCTCCCTCCTCTCTACCTTCCTCCCTCCCTCCTCTCTACCTTCCTCCCTCCCTCCTCTCTACCTTCCTCCCTCCCTCTCTCCCTCCTCTCTACCTTCATCCCTCTCTACCTTCATCCCTCTCTACCTTCCTCCTTCCCTCCTCTCTACCTTCCTCTCTACCTTCCTCCCTCCCTCCTCTCTACCTTCCTCCCTCCCTCCTCTCTACCTTCCTCCCTCTCTACCTCCCTCCCTCCCTCCCTCCTCTCTACCTTCCTCCCTCCCTCCTCTCTACCTTCCTCCCTCCCTCCTCTCTACCTTCCTCCCTCCCTCTCTCCCTCCTCTCTACCTTCATCCCTCTCTACCTTCATCCCTCTCTACCTTCCTCCCTCCCTCCTCTCTACCTTCCTCTCTACCTTCCTCCCTCCTTCCTCTCTACCTTCCTCCCTCCCTCCTCTCTACCTTCCTCCCTCCCTCCTCTCTACCTTCCTCTCTCCCTCCTCTACCTTCCTCCCTCCCTCCCTCTCTCCCTCCTCTCTAACCTTCCTCCCTCCCTCCTCTCTACCTACCTTCCTCCCTCCCTCCCTCCTCCTCTCTACCTTCCTCCCTCCTCTCTACCTCCTCTCTACCTTCCTCCTCCCTCCTCTCTACCTTCCTCTCTACCTCCCTCCCTCCTCTATACCTTCCTCCCTCCCTCCTCTCTACTTCCTCCTCTCTACCTTCCTCCCTCCCTCCTCTCTACCTTCCTACCTCCCTCCTCTCTACCTTCCTCCCCCCTCCTCCCTCCTCTCTACCTTCCTCTCTACCTTCCTCCTCCCTCCCTCCCTCCTCTCTACCTTCCTCCCTCCCTCCTCTCTACCTTCCTCCCTCCCTCCTCTCTACCTTCCTCCCTCCCTCCCTCCCTCTCTACCTTCCTCCCTCCCTCCTCTCTACCTTCCTCCCTCCCTCTCTCCCTCCTCTCTACCTTCATCCCTCTCTACCTTCCTCCCTCCCTCCTCTCTACCTTCCTCTCTACCTTCCTCCTCCCTCCTCTCTACCTTCCTCCCTCCCTCCTCTCTACCTTCCTCTCTCCCTCCTCTACCTTTCTCCCTCCCTCCCTCTCTCCCTCCTCTCTACCTTCCTCCCTCCCTCTCTCCCTCCTCTCTACCTTCCTCCCTCCCTCCCTCCTCCTCTCTACCTTCCTCCCTCCTCTCTACCTTCCTCTCTACCTTCCTTCCTCCCTCCCTCCTCTCTACCTTCCTCTCTACCTCCTCTCTACCTCCCTCCTCTCTACCTTCCTCCCTCCCTCCTCTCTACCTTCCTCCTCTACCTTCCTCCCTCCCTCCTCTCTACCTTCCTCCCTCCCTCCTCTCTACCTCCCTCCCTCCCTCCTCTCTACCTTCCTCCCTCCTTCTCTACCTTCCTCCCTCCCTCCCTCCCTCCTCTCTACCTTCCTCTCTCCCTCTCTCCCTCCCTCTCTCCCTCCTCTCTACCTTCCTCCCTCCCTCTCTCCCTCCTCTCTACTTTCCTCCCTCCCTCTCTCCCTCCTCTCTACCTTCCTCCCTCCCTCTCTCTCCCTCCTCTCTACCTTCCTCCCTCCCTCCCTCCCTCCCTCCTCTCTCCCTTCCTCTCTCCCTCCCTCCCTCCCTCTCCCTCCTCTCTACCTTCCTCCCTCTCCCTCCTCTCTACCTTCCTCCTCTCTCTCTCTCCCTCCTCTATACCTCCCTCCTCTCTACCTTCCTCCCTCTCTCCCTCCTCTCTACCTTCCTCCCTCTCTCTCCCTCCTCTCTACCTTCCTCCCTCCCTCCCTCCCTCCCTCCTCTCTCCCTTCCTCTCTCCCTCCCTCCCTCCCTCCCTCCCTCTCCCTCCTCTCTACCTTCCTCCCTCTCCCTCCTCTCTACCTTCCTCCTCTCTCTCTCTCTCTCCCTCCTCTATACCTCCCTCCTCTCTACATTCCTCCCTCTCTCTCTCCCTCCCTCCTCTCTACCTTCCTCCCTCTCCCTCCCTCCTCTCTCCCTCCCTCCTCTCTCCCTCCCTCTCCCTCCCTCCTCTCACTCCTCTCTTCCTCCCTCACTCCTCTCTTCCTCCTCTACATTCCTCCCTCGCCCCCTCTCTCTATCCCTCCCTCTTTATCTTCCTCTCTTGCTCTCTCTCTCTCTCTCTCTCTCTCTCCCTCCCTCCCTCTCTCCCTCCTTTACATTCCTCCCTCTCTCCCTCCCTCCTCCCTCCTATCTTTTTCTCCCTCTCCCCTTCCTCCCCCCTCTCCCACCCTTTAACACAAAGGAACAAAGGATCCTCCTTCCCTTTTTAATAGGGACGGAAATCATTAACTCCTCAATTCACTTTGTCAGTAATATTGTTTTTTTTAATTGTGCTTTTCAAGGTTATGAAAATGAATATTTTCTGCCGACTTCTCAGTCGTTGGCGCTACGGACAAATTCAGTCAGCATTCAGACAGCATTGCATGTTACATAACACAAAAACACAGCAAATACAATTTCAGACCAAGACTAAAAGATTGAACTGAATTGTACGGAGTCTTTGGGGAAACGCCTAATATCGGCCGATAATACCGTCCCGCCAATATATCAGTCAGAATCTAACAATAAGCATTAGCATTGTCAAACGCCAGTAGCGGCTAGAACATTTCACACAAGATATCGTGCAGTGATGTGGTCCAGTGT